>JAJTUV010002613.1:0-177370 GCA_021653895.1 Mastomys natalensis | reverse complement strand
TAGTCATTTGTTTGCTTCTTCGTTCAAATATCCCTGTCATAGTTGGAATTTTCATCAGTTTGGAAGAATTTGCCCCCAAGCTAAGAACTGTTATGGTGGCAGATTTAATAGATAAAATACAGAACAAACAAGAGTTAGGTTTTGATGGAAACTGTTGCACACTTCTTGAAGCTTCTGAAAACTAGACTGATGTTATACTGCAGTTTTCTATGGGCCTCCTTTCAAAGCCTATGGTTTCTGCCTGTACAACCTGATTACATAAAGTAGTATAAAAGTGAAGACATCATCTTCACGAAAGAAATTACAAAATTTCAACCTTCCATCTGTGTCTAGTTCAGTGACTTCTCATAAAAATCCATTTGCATTCAGACATTATCAAATATCTATAGGAAAATGGGCTTTTAAAAAAATTGTACTCTCAATTTCATGCTCAAACCTCAACTTTTCTCAGTAGGTTAGGAGACAGTGAGTAGGCAAGCCTTATAGAGAGGAAGCTAAAGCACTATGACTAAATTAGAAATGTTCTTTGTGTAAAATAGTGAAATGCTTTTCCATCTACTTGAACACTTGCAGCAGTTTCAAAGTAGCCAAATGTTCAAATGTTGAATTTGAATAGACTATTAGGACAATACATAATTTATGCAGTTTTCTCAAATTATCAATTATTTCATTAGAATACAGAAACTGGTTAGATTGATAATATTAGTGTATTAGCCAACCTGACATAGAATATCAAAACTACAACTGTGAAGCACTTCTAATGGCCAAGAGAAGATATAAATTACACTTGCCTACATTGAACCCCCTCATATTATCTATCTGTGGCATTAGAAGAAACATGTGGAACAACCATAGTTTTAAACCTAAGAATATTAGTCTCGGTTTCCTTATGTGTGAATGAACTTTATGCCTCCATAATACTTCATGGATTTGCTATGACAATCAGGGGCAATGTTGTGTTGGCTGCATAAAAATATACATATCTGTGGCTATGACAACAGTTGGAATATTTAGCTATATCATTATTTTGAGGGCTTACATAGGATCAACTACTTACGAAAAATTAAATCTCATTGAACTTTTTTTCAATAACCATTTGTAGAGCCAGAGACAACTCTAACTGCATGAACAGAACAGGATGAAGCACTCATACCATACAGCCAAAGTGCACCCCCTTCTGTTGTGATTGCCTTGCTGCTGAGCATCGTATCTGCTGTAAGGCAGATCTTTGTGGTGTATAGGGATAGGTAATGAATGTCAGAGTGAATTATTAGTGTATTATTGAGAAATTGAGTGATAAATGTTGTCTTAAAGTTTTTCTGGCAATAAAAGACCTCCTAAGATATCTACTATCATGGTACTACTTAAACATGCATGATCTGCTATGTCCAATGAATCTAGAAGACCACAGTCTCATAGATTTCTACCTGAGTTAAGGCTTATTATATATTTGTATCATGCTGAATTCATATGTTTTCTGAATCTCAGGAGTCCCTCTCAGGAAACTGAGTGACGACTTTGTGACATGCCTGAACCGTAAAGGATTTATGGAAGAGCACCTGGGTTACTAATCTTGACTTGATCCCAACATCTCATTTCTTCCATGTAATGCCATCCAGTTGTTATTAGTTGTCACATCTTTTCTTTAACATATGTATTGAGATTATAAACTATAACTGTATGTGGTATGTGATAACTGACCTTCACAGACAAGGCCAATGAAGGTCATTACTGTAACAAACTCCATGCATCCTTTGTTGAATTACTTTATATTTAAAAGAAAATGTACCGTGGACATTCTCAAAACAAGAAATTTTGACTGAAAAAAAATAGTTTTTGTATTGCGACTTTCAATGTGTTTTACAAACAAAAGGTATCTAGACTTGACAATAATTTTGGTAAAGCATCAGCGTGTTGTCATTGTGTTGGACACTTAGAAAATGTTGGTTCAATCAGTTGAATTCCACATTTGCAGCCTGATATTTTTTTGCTATGGCAAAAAAAACACAACTTCCAAATCTTTGTCTCTTAGATACATGTGGAACATGCTAATGGAGTGTTAAGCCTGGTTTAACAGTTTAGTTTTCAAAAGTGATTTCCCAGAACCAGTTCTTATTTATAATGCCATATCCCACAATCATTCAGCTTTGACATTACTTGTGTTATCTTGCTTTAATCTAACTTCTCACCTGAACATCTTTTTGAAATGACAAGGTTGGAAATTAGCTTACAGAAAAAGAAGGTTAATTCCTGACTGATAAATATTTATTTTTGCCACTTCCTGCAAAATGATACCAGTTGAAATGTTTCAGTAAAGATCTCAATGCCCACATAAAGAAATTTACTCAAGGAATAAACTGTGATGATGTTTTCCTGGTAGCAGAGAAAGTAATTAGAACAATGTCTTTTAGAGATTTCATTGAAGAAAATTTTATGCTTTAATGTTCAAATAATAGTTACATTAATCTGTATACTAATCAGCTGAAAAATCCATTGGCATGGGCTTAATAAAAGTTCTCATAATTGTGCCAAAAAGAAATGTTGTGGGGTTTTTTTTCAATACAAAGAAACTCTCCATTGTTGTGATAAAATACAGATGTGTCTTAGAAAGAAACTTGCATAGTGAGCAGAAATAGAATATATAATTAGAACAAAGAAAGCTTAAATCAAATTAATCTTCATCTGACAGGAACAGTTACATTTACATCACTGAGTGCAAAGTCGTAGCCAAAATTGAAATTAGAAACAGATAATTATGATAAGAGAGGACACTTATGCTGACTTTTCTCATGTATAATTGGAAAGCATACAAAATGCAATGCTTGTTCTAATTAGAATTAGCATTAAGACATGCAACTTCTGATGAATTCTGGGTTTTGCCATAAAATGTGTTGTTTAAGTAATTAAACTATGGACATGCAAATTTGTTGTCTGTTTGTTCAAAGTCCCAGTAGTAAATGGTTTAGAAATACAGTACAACTTGAATAGTATCAGTAGGATGATGGGTGTTAATTTCTTTTGACAGTAACTAGTTATAATCCTGTTGGTTTCTTTTTTAGTTTATTATTTTTCTAAGTATGATTTTAGTTTTAAAATATACCATTCATTTCCTTCTGAAACTCTCCTTTTTGTACACATAGAAATGCTAGGATCCAGGTCTTCATTCAGCATACACAAAAGTGCTAGTAACAATTTCATACATGCAGATGTTTTTAAACACTTCTATATTTCACCTGGGAAATCAAATTTACTAGTCCTTAATGGGTTTACTAACAGGGAAATGTTGCTTCCTGATGACAGATCCTTTTGAAATATTCTTCCTAATTTCTGCACTAAAGTCAATCCTTCAACTGCTTGACATCTCTAGTGATCTTGGCATTTGAAAGAAACATGAGCTGTTGATCAGCAAATCTGAGATTTTAATAGGGCTTCAGAACTCATTACCTTGTAATAGGTTACTTCACCACGGTGTCCTTGGTTTTTCTTAATTTATTTCTCTCTTTCTCTCTCTCTTTGCTCTCGCTCTCATTCTCTCTCTCTCATTTATTTGTTTCATGTTGACTTTTGCTTCTCCTATGGTAGTCTGATCTCTTCTGTATCAGCACTTGGTTAAGTTCTTTTCCTGACTCCCCAGATACCCTATAGGCCAAATTCTTTCATTTCCACTAAGTTGATTCCATCATACAGTGCTTCACTTCATTATGAGTTGTGAAACTCCTTATTTCATCTTTGTTGGAAATACATGGATTTCTGGAAAGAGACATGAGCCTACATTAAGCAATGTAAATTCATTTTGAAGCTTATTTCCTGATTGCAAGTAAAGAGTTTTCTCTGCAAAAACAACATGTTTATATACATGATTGTATAGCATACAGGATTTCTGTTTAGGATAACACTGAATATGCTACTAGCTAGGGATCATTAAAATGTTGCAAGTTGTGGCTCAGTGAAGTTGTGGGTTTCTTTCCTATCCAAAGAAGATTCTGATCTGTCAAAGATTATGTGGAATACTGCTGTCTCAGGCATCTTTCATTGTATCTAATCATTGTGATATTTCTTCTTGGCTAACTGTTCTCTTCAAGTTTCTCAGTACTAAAAAATAATCAAAAGACATACTCAAATAGACATCTACCTTAAAATATGGGTAATAGTATCTTCCTTTGTCCTTCCTATTTTGTTTTATATCCTGAGTTCACTTGATTGTTCTTATTATAAACTCAAAGGTCAATGGCAAGAGTAACTTTCATGAGATTTTAGAAACCATGATGTTTAAAATGCCATATTAATTCAAATCCTTTTTCAGAACTGAATTATATGTGTTGAAACAACTGTTATCAGCATGAATCATGGAAATGACATTCCTACATTGTCTAGCATTGAACAAGCATACTTTAAAGGATAGATAATGCTCCATGTTCCAAAAATAAGAGGGAAAGAAGGACCTGGGTGGAAGAAGAGATGGGAAGAAGGAGGAGAAAATGGGGGCGGGGTCAGGTATAGGGAGAGACAAGAAAGAAGCCCAGAGGGTCAGGAAAATGAATGGACATACACAGCTGTGGGGTGTCAGGGATGGGGGGGTCATCTGAAATGCCCAACATTGGGGAAATGGAACATTCAGTAGAGACACAGGTCCCTATTAAAGGGATGAGGTCACTCACCTACCTTCAAATTTTTTGACCCAAAATTGTTCCTGTATAAAGAAAATCAGGGACAAAAATGTTAACAGAGCCGAAGGAAAGGCCATCAAGTGACCGACCCAACTTGGAATCCATCCCATGGGCTAGCACCAAACCCTGACACTATTCCTGATTCTATATTGTGCTTGCAGACAGGAACCTAGCATGGCTGTCCTCTGAGAGGCTCTACCTGCTGGTGATGACTGAGACTGATGCAGATACTCATAACCTACCATTGTACTGTAGTCAGGACCCTTTTGGAAGAGTTAGGGGAAGGACTGAGGAAGCCGAAGGGGATTTCAATCTCATAGGAAGAGCAACAGTATCAACTAACCAGACCACTCAGAGCTCCCAGGGACTAAACCACTAACATTTACAATGTAAAATAAAACAATTAAAAAAATTTTTAAAAATGTAAAAATAATAATAACTATGACTGGATACAAAAAATAATGACAATAAGATAAATAATCCATCATAAGCCCTATTTGTATCATTAATTTGATTAGTGGATATGACTAAATGACTGTAGTCAAAGATAGTTTTAAAAGCATGCAGTCCTTAAATCAAAATACCTTAAGAAAAATCTAATCAAGGAAGATAATATGATTGTAATGTAATAAGTGACATGAATATGGCCATTTAAGAAAATTTTCTGTTTTTAATATATCAACAAGGCCTTTCCAACAAGGGATTCAGAAGCGAGTTTTTCAACTGAAATTGATTTATTCCTGTGAGCTCACTTGCTTCTACTCAAATACAGGATTTCTTAGGGCAGTTACTCTTGAAGCCCCAAACAACCCAAAGCTTGTTGTAAGAGCAAAGGGCATTCTGAAGCCTGTGATCTCATCATATCGTTACAACCACATGCTGAACACACTAATTTGCTAACAACTTAAAAGGGCTGACAAGCAAATTACTGCCATCTTGATAGAGGGTGATTATTGACATTCTCAACTCAGTTGGTTATTCTTAATGAAATAAGACAGCTTTATTTTCACAACTTGGCTTGAAATAAAGGTGAAGGGTTTTTAATGCTTTTTAATGAGCAATATTACAGAGTTATATAGTGTTTTGCATTTGCAGATATCATTGAACTCAATTTTATTTCCTTTCTTTATCCTTCTAAAGCTTCTGCAAAAGAACTCAGGAAATTCCTGGTATTGTATAGAAAGAATTAAGATTTTTTTTTTTCATTTGCTTATTTGTTTGTTTGGTTTTTCAAGCTAGGCTTTCTCTGTGTAACATCTCTGGCTGGAGAATTGTAAATTGTGGCCCCAGTTTGATGAGACTAGAGAGTGCTCATATGACTTCTAAGCAATAGATTTGGTATTTGAGAAGCTATTATCTTTCTCTGCTGACATGCCTTCTTCCTGATATGTGTTCTTTTTAGAATAATGAATGTCTTTACTATTTCTGCCCAGTGAACTTTTATTTCAGCCCTTACACAAACACAAGCGCCTATACAAACTGGGCTTTTGCTATACAAGTTTCTCCCAGCTCCTCCAAGCCCATTCTCAGTGCTGGTAGTCCATAATGACTTGCTCTTGTCACTATAGCTGTTAAAATATCTATCAATCCAAATACAGTGATCTATGCACGTGTATTTCCTGAACTAGGCTGAACCCCTTTTGCCCCTACATATTTGAATGCACCCAGGTTACCTGCAAATGTCTCCTTTTGTCCAGACAACAAATGAAGAGAAAGAAGTGCTAATTAAATGCACTTTGTACCTCCTTAACTGCAATTCCAGGTCTTAAGATCTGCAAGCCTCCTGTTTACCACTCCTGCTGCTTTTGACAATTTTACAAAGGATCTTTAGAGCCTTTCCTTGGAAAAAGACCAAAAATGTGCATGAGCACCCAAGCCATACGCATATATATGTAAGTTAATAGGACCATTCACTTTCAAAGCAATAATAACTTCTGCTCAGAAAAATCTTTTCTAAGCCATTAAATCAAGACTATAAAGCATCCTTTGGATTCCACTGACCAAATTTATTTTCAGTGGCAAAAAGTTACAGAAGCATCTTTTTCTTTCTTTTTTTTTGCTATAATAATCATCATGAAAAGGCATAGGATTTCTTTCCAGCCATCTGTCTCACCTGTGCCCTGGATACATACATCTCCATGACGACACAAGAGGAAGATCAAAATCCAGATCAAGAATCAGATTGTGTCACTGTATCATTTATTTTTTATCCCCAAATTTCTCTTTTAATTCTTTCCTCTAGAGTGCTTTGAAGTAGATGATATTCTATTCCATTTAAAGATGAAAACATTGATATCCTGAAAGGCCAAGGAGCTCAGCTTTTATGCAACTAGTGTGTGTCCAGCTATTGGAATGAACTTCAGGTTATCTGGGTAGCTTCTCATCTCTCTCAACTGAATGGAGGCAGGCTTTGCTGGAAAGAAATTGATAGATAAAAATCATATTAAAAATAGATAAATTTGATTTTTGTATTTAAAAAAGAGTTGCTACAAAAGTCTTTACAATTGGCCCTGCTTTGTGGAAGGCAAGGTACAGCTTTCTTGTTAAGGGGCTATTTTGAATACATGAGATAAAAGGCAGCTATAGCAGCATGAATGCTGCCAGCAAGTGTAAAGTGTGAGAGGTTTTCATGAACAGCAGGGATACAAGCCTGTGACAGAAGAAACTAAGGAGACAGAGTAATAGGCAGCACTGACAGTAATGTCCTTTCTGTTTCTACTGATAAGTTGTTGAGCAATTTTTAAATTTACAGTAGTTTATTCCCCGACTCAGTATGTCATTGTTGGTTGGAAACATTATTCTGCCTCTCAGTCTTAAATTAAGACATGGCCCTCCTCCTCTACCCCAGACTTGGTTCCTTTTTTCCTCTGGTTTACTTAACTTCAGTGAGAGTTCCAAGCAGACATTCAGAAACATGTAAGAGCAAGTTCACAATTCTTAGAGTAACATAGAAAAACTTCAATACAAGCCTACTTCCACCAACTAGGTGCCATCTCCAAAATCTCTTACTACTTCCCAATGATGTCATCTTACTATGTATCTACCTATGTATTAATTCATCCATGATCTGATCACTTCCCAAAAACCATCAGCTGGCAGCCAAGCCCTCAGATAATGACCCATAGAAGGATAAATCATATTTATAATAACACTCTAAATCACTTGAATTCTTTTGAAATGTAGACCTTACCTTGTTGACTTGATACAAAATAATGGCCCATATCCCCAGAAAGATCCCCAGATTTCCAACTGGTCCACCATTGTCATCCATCCATACATTAATAGGCATTTTCCAAGTGCCCATTATGTACTAGTTCTCTGTCCAACTTGACAGAACCCAGAATCGCCTAAAAGCAATTCCTTTTAAACCTGTGGATATGTCTATGAGAAAGTTTCCAGGTTGACTCAGTTGATGTGGAAAAACCCACCTGTAGTGACAATTTTGGAATTTCAGTTTCTTAAAAAAAAAAAAAAAAAAAAAAAAAAAAACAGAAATATGAGAATTTTTTTTTTTATTTTAATCCCAGGGGTAGGACATTGGTCAGGTCTGCTTCAGATTGTCCACAACAGCTGACTATGATTTGCCTTGGGCTCTAGCAGGGGCATGGTTTTGCCAGTGGCAGATAATTTCTGTGATTGTGTGACCTTTGGAATTCTGGGTAGTTTTCAGAGTGTATATAAATGCTAGGGGGCAGAGGGGTGGTGGCCAGAGTTGATTGGTTGGTTGTTGGTTGTTATTGGTGGTTGTTGGATGCAGTTTATTATGGAGTCATGTACAAAGAAGAAAAAAGAACAAGAAGAATTCAGATATCCTGTTTGTAAAAATCAAACTTATCCCAAGGAACTCAATGACCCTAATTAGCAGGAATAGTCTAACCATAATGTTGCCCTAATGATATTCAGGAATCTCTTTCCTTTCCTCTCTATTCTTTTTTTCTCTCCTATCTAGTGTTAGCGAGTGAATAGGGAAGAAGGAAAAGGGTGAATAAGATGGTATAAAAGAGAAGAACCCACAAAGTAGCCAAACATAAGTCATGCCCACCCTAAATATAGGCAGTACCAGCTGAATAAAAAGGAGAATATGAGTTGAACACAAGTATTCATCTCCTTCTGCAATTAGATCAATTATGCTCCTGCCACCATCCCTCCCTGCAGGACAAACTGAACTCTGATGAAAAATAAACTGTGCCTTCCTTAAGTTTCTTTTTACCAGTTATATTGCCACAGTAGCAAGAAAATGACCTAATAAATTGTGCTAGATATTGATGAGATATGATATAGAAATCATAGACTGTACCAGACTATCATAATTAGAATAGACATACATGAATATGACTTACAGATTAGGAGGGAAAGCCTACCTGTAGCATGATAACTGTAAAAATGGTCATTGTTTAAAGTATAATTCTGACTTTTAAGGGCCAAATTAAGTTCACTCAGGGTTATCTCAAACATCTGGAGTGGGGGCTATCCCAAAACATGCAGCCTGTATATGGAGTACGGTCTTCAAAAAAAAAACAGTTGTTCAGTTATTCATGGAATATTATTTTTTTTATATCTCTTGTATTCAGTTTGCAACTACTTCAATGAGAATTTTTGTATGTATATTCATGAGGGATATTGGACTATAATTTATATATTTTTGTTGAGTCTACACTTGATTTCACTATTTCAATATTATTTGCTTTGTGAAGGAGCTTATTGTGGTTCTGAATTTTTTTTAAACATAACTCAAAAAGTGTTGCTTGTTTGAAGGCCCTATAGAATTCTTGTATAAGTATATCTGACCCTTGGTATTTTGCTTGTTTGTTTATTTTCATTTTATTCTGTTTGAATGCTTTTTAATTTTTTTTGATTTGCTGAAAATAAAAATTAAAAAAAAAAAAAAAGGGTAAAAATCTCTAAAAAAAAAAAAAAAAACAAAAAAAAAAAAAAAAAAAAAAAAAAAAAAGAAACTGAAGCTAAATGTTGAGTGATCACTACAATTTATAATAGTGGATTTACAAGTATGATTGCAAGAGCAGGAAATGTTACAAATGGAAGCAGGATAATAAACACATGAGCAAATGGGTGGAAACTCACATACATTTAAAACTGATTATTAGTGATGTTGCAAGGTCAACAGGAATCCATGGGAAAAGATTGTCATGGCTGTTGTAGTCTGACAAGACTTCAGATGTCTTTGAAAGAACATGTGAAGTTTCGGATGGAACATATGAAGAGATGCAATACAGAAAGTTTCTCTGTCCTCTATGTAGAATACAAAGTGTTTAGACAGAGAGACATCATTGTCTCCCTTTATTATGACTTCTATGTTGCACAGTGAGTTTGTAGTTTATGAAATGTAGGTTTATTTGCACAGAGAAGACTTGACGTAGCAACACTGAAGTTAAATGTAAAGAGCCTGCTTGCAAGTTTAGTCCCTAGCTGACTTCTGGCATCTTGTCCTTGAAATGAAACTTTTAAAGACAAAAGAATTCTTATCAAACGTATATTATTCACACAAACAATGTGGAGGCATATATTTCTTCTCTAAGGTCCTGTGATGTAGTGCTTTTCTATCATAAACATTGGGTGTGAGTAAATTGTATGCTGAGTCCTAGACATACTTCTTAGGATTCTCTAAACTTATGCATGGTGTTTTAAACCTTACCGAACAGAATTAAAATATAAATAAAACTGTGGTCTTTGTGTCCTCTGAACCAAGAGAATAACAAACGTCCTGGGAGAACCAGGCATAGACTCTAAAGCCTTGTACTTGCCAGACAAGTGCTTTACCACAATACTGCATCCTTAGCACTAAAGTATTAGTTTTGAATGCATGCTATGAATTTGTAGAATGCCTCTACAGACAGTAACAAGAACCATTATTTCTTCATTATAGCCATGCGTTTGGCTTTTCCATCTATTTGCAAAAGAGTAACCTGTTATTTTCATACTAAGTTAACTAATAATGAGCATCCTCTAGCCTGGCTAATTTTCACAATAGAGGCTCTCTTTTTACCTCTTTACTAACTTGTCTGTGAAATAGTTGGCTGTAATCCTGGTATAGGCAGTAGCAAGTAGTTTTCCTCTTATGCCAGGTGATGTTCATTCAATTTGATCATTGATGCATTTGCTTTCTTTTAACAAATGTTGCTTTTGCAGATGGAAATCAGTGTACCCAGTATTAACAAGAAGAGAACTTACAAGGAAAGAAACCAAAATCAGTCATTTAATGAGACTTGCTCATTTAATTGTCCTGATGTTATGTCCACTTAGGCCAATAGATTTCAAATGATGCAATTTTAAGTAGAAAATTAATTACGTGAAGAACATATCTGCATCCACATCACAGCAAGGAGTAGTGAAGTTAGGCAGGAAAGACTCCAATTTGAAATGAAAGAACAGATCTAAAGTTTACTTGGAAAAAAACACCTGCAGAATTCATGGAAGACTAGATGTAGACAGGAGACTGTTGGCCTTACAAATCTGTTTTTTGACCCATAATAGGTTAGAACCTTATTTAATAGGTCACATTTCACTGCCTTTATGGACACACTTACATCTTCTTTTCAGGGTAATTATCTCAACACACATCTGATGTGGCAATGTAATTGACTCTTGCTTTTGTACAGTTATAGGTTAATGAACCAGACTGACTTCTTTAAACCAAGTCACTCATGTTTTGTTTTCTGAAATGAAATAGAAATGTATTTAGAAATGATGTTTGACACATTAAAATTCTCAGATGGCTGACAACTTTGATTTCTCATCCTTTATTCACCACAGTGTGTGGCCATGAAGAAAGGATAATAGAAGCATCTGAAAGCAGCTTGCTTATTTGAAATTTGGATTCCCAGTGAAAGAATGGCAGAATGATGCTTTTGATGAATTTAACACTGAGGCTATAAAACACCATGTGATTGTTATAGATGTGGCTTGTATATTCAATTATGTTTTTGCCCAAGTCCCCACAATTCTTGAGTGTGATAATTGATTTCTTTAAATTTTCAATGAAGAATCGTTTTAATGTCTGTTTATGTAATCCTTTTACCATCTGAACAAAAAAAACTGTGCATTGATTTTCAAATAGTTGAAGCCAGTAAAGAAGTGCACAAGTTTATCCTAGAATGGGATTAAGAAAACAGGTACCTTATTTGATTTGCATTGTCAAAGACCTAACTATTACCCTGTGGAAAATAATTAAGAGTAGACTGAATACAACACACATACATTGCTCAAGAAGTAACTGATTATAAGCAGAATTCTTTTACTGTAAAAAAATATAAGTATATAAAAGCCACTAGATGACCACATACCACATTATTAAATCTAGTACTATATATCTTAATCCGTTTTGTAAATCTTAAATTAACATCCTTTTTTATTTGAAGGTGAAAGAAAATTTCCTCTTTAAAAATAACAATATGTAAATTATGAAAGTTACCATGATTGCTTGTGATTATATTTTCCCAAATCTTTATAAGGAAGTAATCTTCTAAAGAAGAGTATTTTGCTGTCTCCTTAGAGGTCTGCCAGAGCCTGACATGTACAGAGGCAGATGCTCACAGCTAACCATTGAACTGATCATGGGGTTCCCAATGGAGGAGTGAGAGAGAAGGCTGAAGGAGCTGAAAGGGTTTGTGGCCCCATGGGGAGAGCAACAATACCAACCAACCAGAGCTCCCAGGGTCTAAACCACCAGCCTGGGAGCACATAGGGAGGGATCCATGGCTCCAGCTGTATATGTAGGGGAGGATGGCCTTGTTGGGCATCAGTGGGAGAGGAGATTCTTGGTCCCATGAAGGCTGGATGCCGAGTGTGGGGGAATTCGAGGGTAGGGAAGTGTGAGTGAGCGGGTGGGTGGGGGCACATAATCATAGAAGCAGGGAGAGAGGGGATGGGATAGGGGGTTCCTGGATGAGGGGGAAATGGGGAACGGGGTAATAAAATATCCAATAAAAATACTTTATCAGTAAAAAAAAAAAAAAAAAGAGTATTTGCAGCCCTTATTAGCCAGACTCTGAATACCAAATGGAGGGCAGGGCAACTACATAAGTGCTTGTAAAGAGGGTAGACTTCTAACTAGTAATTAAGGTTCATCTTGGAAATACAAAATGCAAAATAAGGAAGATAATCAGAATGACAAACAGAAATGTGAATGTACTGTAGAGATGTAAAGCTGATGTACACACACACACACACACACCACACACACTACCTGGAAAGAAGGAGACATTGTCAATGGTTTGGTGAAATTAGCTCTTGTTTTAAGATTCCATAGAGCAGTGAGATCTCTTGGTAACAAGGAAGATAGCTTGCCATTTTCTGCCAGGTGTTTATCACATGTTTGCTCTTTATTCTAAAGGAATAGAAAATTTGGAAACTAAGTCTCTGTTTCCACAGGAAATTGGGATTATCTTAAGCAATTATATATAGAAATTATTCATTTCCTAGAGGATTTGAAAGTGGAAGGAGTGTGACTCCCTAGTTCTACTAAGTTGTTTCATGTAGGTAAGGTTGAGTTTTTGAGAGAATTCTATCATTTCTGACACTTGACTTTATATGCAGTTATTATTCATCTGTAGTTATTACGAAGACATCTGGTAGTACTAATAGCCAGAAATGACACACGTATCTATTTATATCTTATAGGTTTAATTTTACTGTTTTTAATTTTGTGTATATGTATCTGTAGGTTATAAACATGTGAATATTGTGCCCATTGAACCACTCTATGAGGGCTCTGGAAACCAAATTTGGGTCCTCCAAAAGAGCAGTTCTTATTCTTAATCACTGAACCATTTCTCCAGCTCTGACATCCTGTCATTTTTAACTCACTTTACATTATTAGTTTATGTTACAACTCTTCTTCAAAATCTATGAAATGAGCCAAAGAAAAATAAATAATAACAAACATGTCATGAAATTAGAATAAAGAGTACACACTACCAAGAACTTCACCTGCAGTTTCCATCCATGAATGAACACTTAATTTATGTGTGGTACTCATATTTTTAGTATGGCATTGTTACTGCATCAGCACTTCAATCAGCACAGAATGGCATACAAATAAAATGTCTTGAAAGATTTGCATTTAGCAACCCATTAATCTATACATTTTTATGGGTTTTAAGAGAAGAAGTTTTTAACAAACATATCTTCCTTCCTGCTTTGCTGACTGTGTGTCATATATTCCTTCCTAATTGTATCAGAATTTAAACACGTTTCACAACAACTGTAAGTAACTTGGCTATTACTATTATAATACTGATGATTAATATTTAAAATGTGAAATATTATTCTAGAAGAATATGTATAATTATTCCATAATCCCTTTCCCCATCTTTTTTATATTTTAAAGATGCTGATGTTTGTTTTGTTTCATTTTGTTTGTTTGTTTGTCTGTGGTTTTGAGACACAGTCCTGCTATATAGACCTTACTCTATAAATTGTTCTGGCCTTAAACTCACAAAAGTTCTCCTGCCTCTGTCTCCTGAATGCTAAGATTAAAAGTGTGTTCTATCTGTCCCAGAATGACAGAGAAGGACTGCAGTTCATAAATAAATATTGGCTGTGGAACATTGCTATTGTCCAATGCTGTTGCTTGTTCTTTAGCCAGATAGCAGAGTACCTGAAAGTTGCTATTTCACTATGGAATGAACATTTAGGCTGGCCAAAAGAATGAGGTAGACTTTATTGAGCTGAAATCTGCAGAGGAATTTTTATTTATTGTGAAGTTCAGCTCTTTTGCTTGATTCGTTGTAATTATGCACAATCAACACATCTTAATTTGAAATTATTATTCATGCAAATGGATATCCCTTATTGAAAAGCTGTATAGCATTTTTTACTCTTCCTTGTAGAATCAGATATATCTAATATCAAAGGAAACATTTCTTTAAAAGAATGACTAGGTAGCCAGGAAAAACAATCAGTCTTATGGTTCAAAATTTCTTTCTTTCTTTTATATTTATTTATTAATTATTTTATTTATTTACATCCCAAATGTTGCCCCTTCCAAGTCTCTCTCGCAGAGTTTGTCCCTCTATCCCTCTGCCCCTTTTCATTTGAGAGTGTGCACCCTGGTATCCCACCCACCCTGGGATATCAAGCCTCTACAGGATTAGGTGCATCCTCTCCCACTGAGTCCAGACCAGGCAGCCCTCTGCTACATATCTGTTGGGGCCTCAGACAAGTCCATGTATGCTCTTTGGTTGGTGGCTTAGTCACTGGAAGCTCTCAGGGGTTCAGGTTAGTTGATACTGTTGGTCTTCCTATAGGGTTCCCAACCCTTTCCATTCCTTCAGTCCTTCCCCTACTCTTCCACAGGGATCCCAGATGAGTATCTGCATCTGTTTCAGTCTGTTGCTGGGTAGATCCTCTCAGAGGACAAAATTTTTTGCAGACTGTATTTGTAAGTTTTATACGTGCACATAAGCCTGCATGTGCTGCCATACCTTGATTTATGGTCTTGTCATTCTCTCTCTGACTTTCTCTTCACATAAACAGATGGCATCTGCATTTCCTCCTCCTCCTCCTTTCTCTCTCTCTCTCTCTCTCTGCGGTGAAGACTCCCTCTGATTCTGTCCTACATAGCCTATAAAGATATAAGTAATTTTATTTAAGCTCCACTCAAATAGCCCAGAAATAAGTATTCCCAAGATCTTCAATATGATCACATCTTTTTTTTTTTCCACACAAAGGAAATAATCAAGATTTTTTTCTATCTTATTATTTGGATCCTAGGGATTTGACATGATCATACCTTTTGATGGTCATTTTTGTTCTCCCATAAAGTTTATCCCATTAGTAAGTGGCATAATTGAGAATGACTGTAATCTAGGTACCATGATACCAAGAAATATGTGCAACTTCTAATGCTGTATTAAATGTACCTTAGCTTGGATTAAGAATAAATTGGGAAATCATTAAGTGTACCCTTTGCCTTTCAGAAGTTAGGATACTAGGTTCCCTAGAGAGGAATTGTTCTGACATTTCCATTACAAAATCATACAATACAAAACATGAGCAAAACGAATCAGAACCAAGTATTAATAAAACAGATTTGCATTTTCCCATTTCTCTATAAGAAAACAAAAGTTTTACTTTATATATTTCATTTTAAAAGCTTTTAGATATTGCTTGGAATAAACTAAGCTGAAGAGAATATTTTATTTCATGATACATTTTAGTTATCTTGATATCAGTAATATGTTTAGTTTAAAATTTATTAGTAACATGCCCTTTAATTTAGCCTGTCTAATTGGTGTTAATTTTGTTAGATTGTGTTGAATTACACCATTTAATGTAGCTATACGTGGGTCAAGAAATCTATTTCAACATGTTCGTTAATTTTTCATGCAGCTGAACTGTAAAATATGGCACTAAGTTGGCTTAAAATATACTTTTCTAAAATCCCAGTGATAGGGAATCTTGAGAGAATGGTGCACAGGGCTTCCATTCTATCACTGTCATTTTCCTGGTATGCAGCATCAGAAAACAGGGAGCATGTTCATAAGCATTCTAGAATCTGGATAAAACCCCACTTTAGCCTTCATTTCTTTTTTTTTTTTTTTTTTTTTTTATGCTAGGAAGTAAATCCATGGTTTCAAAAAGACAATTTTTTTTTATTTTGATTTTCAAGTCTTCCTACTGAAGTTTGTTTGTTAGATGACAGATGAAGTAATTATTTGTCTCTCCATGGTATAAAGTAATATCAACACCAAGATGACCAACAAAGAAATATTGCTCAAACCCTGTCAGTAGTATTTAGTAACTAAATAGTAGTCTGAAGAGTGGGCTCAGTCTACATACTGGTGGACTCTGCTATTCATATTGCAGGGCTACTTTATTTCCTGAACTCTGTCACTCAGTATATATATCATAACCACCAAGAAATAACCAAATGGAAGACGTAACATGGTTTGAGTTCATTCTAGAAAGTAACAACCACTTAAAATGTAAGACTTTTAAGCTGTTTTCCTCAATAAATAATTGTCTTGGTCTCTGGGAGAATTTCCAATGATTCCAGCTAGAGCCATTGTTAGCTTTTCCTCAGGTTTCTTTTAGACAGCTAGAGTCTGGGTATGACTTGTGGCATGGTAAAGAGACTTGTCTGAGACTGTATGCTTCTCTCCCAGGCCTGTGAGATCAGAGGTGAAATAAGGCCTGGATGCTATGGACCTTTTGAACTGAGTGGGTATACTTCTATGACAGTAGCAGTGAAGGCTCTCTCCTAGGTTTCAGCACAATAGACCCACTGCTTTCCTATTGAACTTTCTATAATTTGGACAATAAATGTCCCAGAATCTGCTTGGTTTTGCCACTGTATACATCTGAAACTTGAATCTTCACTGTGTGTCCTTCTCAGTGCCAAAGCAGACTATAATAGCCAGGAGGGGAAAAGAATGCAGAATAGTTTGATGAAAGTTCTCTAATGCCAGGAGCCTTGTTAGCCATCCTAGCTTTGCTCACTACTATGAGTGGCTGTGAGTTACACTCTGTCACTGTTCCTTCCTTTCTAGGTTTCATGTTTTCTTTCAGTAGGCACCTCAATTAATGTATGTGTTCAACTCCTTATACTGAAGTGTTGCGTTTCTGAACTCAAAAGTAAAAAGGGGGACTTAGTTATGAGGAACTACAAGAAGTCATTTCATATGATGGAGAGGAGCAGATTGGGAAGCACATCCCAGATGCATGCAGGAGGAGCAAAGAAGAAGGTACAGTTCTACAGACCAGGCTTTGTGGCTGGACTGCGTGGTTTGATGCAACCCTAGAGCTGAATACTGTGATGAGATGAACCACTTCCTAGTACCCAGTGCTACAGTACATCAGGATTAGATAGTTCTTGCTGAGTACTGTTCCTTCTAATAATAAAATTAATTTGACCATTTGGAACAAGATTTAGTAATGGGCTTCAATCCAAACCTCTGAATATGCACATTCCACTTTGGAACTGTACATAATTGCTCAATTGCACCTGCAAATCATGTTGTTAGCTCACTAATTATTCAAATAGTGGGGGCAATTCCACAATTGTGTGTGTAATTGTGTTAATTGTTAATGCAGTTAGGTACAGGTGCACCGTGACTAATTACACATGCAGAAGCAGCTCCTGATCAGTCTACTGTCTCCATACAGGGGCTGCCCCTCTCAGAGAAAGATATAAGTGCTTGACACTCACAAAGCCACAAGCTGTTAGTGTAGATTCATCTGGCAGAGGTTTTCCCTTGGGAGCCACATATACATTTAGAGAACAATCAGGTCTTTGAATTAATACAGTTGTTTTTCCTTTTGCGTGTCCTATGCCCACTCATCTCTTCCAGACAAAATAAGGCATAGAGTATAACTCCTGGGTGCTTGTGTTCAGTCACACATAGCATTAAACATAGAATCATTCAGAGATTAGTTCTTGGGCTGGCTCCATTCATCCTTTTGCTGAAGTTTCCCTTGCCTAGAAAGATGATGAGCTTTTGGTCAGGGATTTTAATCCTGTCTTTTCCTATCATCCATATGGTTTCAGAAATCTCATTTAACTACACTTAGTTCATGATAGCTATTCTGATCCAATGACAAGAAGCAAATTATGTGCTGTCTAGAACATTTCAATGGTTTATGTTGCTGGAACCAAACAGAAAACTGAAGGCACATTCATGCCTTTTCCTCATCTCTTCATTGAGTTCTGTGTTTGTCAGACTGTGGTGAGGTAGGAAGCACAAGGACTACATTTGAAGCTACAAGTATGATGAATGTTGAAGTCTTCTTTCTTTCTGTGGCTCAACAACCAGTTTAATAAATCATTTGGCAAAAGTTATGCTATATGCCTTCAAGTTTCTCATAGCTGGCCAAATTTCAAATATTCTGTCCAGTTGTCCTCATACACCAGGAGTTTCTAAGATCCGATGCATCCCAAGATTGACATTTTGATCAAAATTATGGAATCTCTTACCACAAATTCATGTAGATATACATACAAAATTGTAAAAATGATTTCAGGTTCTCTGAAATTCATGTATTCTATATTATATCATACATACTCTTCACCAATGGCCAAGGTGTTTCCATCTAACATAATATTGCTTTTATGTTTTTTTTTTTGTTTTTTTTTTGCTTGTTTTGAGACAGGCAGGCTCTCAGTTTGTATCTCTGAGTGGCCTAAAACCACTAAGTAGACTAAGCTAGCCTTAAACTCCCAGAGACCCATCTGTCTCTGCCGAGTGTTTGAAATTACAGGGTTTTGCCACTATGTTTAAAGTGCTTTGTTTTGATGGCATTTCAAAGTGCCACCTCTCTGAAGTGAGAGGGCTTCAGTATTACATGAAGGGACTCCCATTTAAGGCATATCATTGAATGACATTAATAAAAATCTCATTAAATTATGCTTAAGTCACATTTGCACAAAATCTGAGCTGATGAATTTTTCCTTTATGGTTAGAAAGATATGGTTAAACCATTATAAACTTTTATTATTATCATGACCATCATGCATAATGCAGTTGGTAACATAAAAATGATCATTTGCAGCCAAGTATGTTGATTCGTTGATCTAGAGGGAGGAAAGAGAGAAACAGAAGATGTGTTTTGGATGGTAAAGGATGTACATCTATGGACTTTACAGACCCGCTTATATAGAGAACATGGGACTCCCAACTCACGTGTGCACATTATAACTTGGTTCCTCCACATCAAGAAAATGTATTTATTATTTTAGAACATATAAATGTATATGTATATGTATGTGTATGTGTATGTGTATATATATATATATATATATATATATATTCTAGTGTTCATAATGCATATGAATGAAGGTAGGAATCAGTAGTATCAGTAGCATCACATTTAGATGTGGAAATAGACAATAAATGGGTACCTTAAATAACATGTGTCCAACAGACAATCTGGTAACAGAATTCCAAGATCAAGGTGCAATCAGAGTCGGTTCTGTCTTATAGCTATGAGATATGGATCTGGTCTAGATCTCTGCTTGGTGTTTAGATCGCCATTTTAAACTCTTGCAGTGTCTGCATATATCTTTGTCTAAGTTATGCTTCTCTAAGGATTTTAGTCATATTCGATTAGCTTAGCCTAGTGATCTCATTTTAACCTAATTACCAGTGTAAAGATGCTATTGACATATGAGATCACATTCCCATATCTAAGTGATTAAGCTAATACTCCAATTATGAAATTGGAAACAATAATAATATCTTTTTAACACTTAATACTTTAATGTGCCATTTTATAAGAGTGAAAACCTCCCAGTTACTACATTATATCATAGCT
The DNA here is from genome assembly GCA_021653895.1 of Mastomys natalensis. Taxonomy (NCBI): domain Eukaryota; kingdom Metazoa; phylum Chordata; class Mammalia; order Rodentia; family Muridae; genus Mastomys; species Mastomys natalensis. The sequence continues at coordinate 157,433 of JAJTUV010002613.1, read as the reverse complement.
AGGTTGTAATACCCAGCAGTCAGGAAGCAGAAAGTACACATTTGTTCAGAAACAAATAATACTTAACAATTGTTATTAATAATGTAGTTTGTGTTGTATATGTTTTTAAGCCTTTAACATTGTCTAGATCAGTGTGTGGACTACAGTTTTTAAAATATTGACCTTATTCAGAGGCAAACAAGAGTGGATTTTAATCTCATTTCTCTTCCATGGACCATTCAAGTCCATTTTCACACCAAAAGGTAAGGCTTCTTTTATTTTTATTTTTTTCTTTAATCTTTTTTTACAGTCCAGACTTCAGTCCCCTCCTGGTCCACCCTGGAATATTCCACATCCCACACCTCCTTTCCCCCCCCCCATCTCCAAGAAGATGCCCCCCACTCCCATCCCTCCAGACTTCCCCACTCCCTGGGGCCCCAAGTTCTCAAGGATTAGATGCATCTTCTCTGACTGAATCCAGACCTGGCAGTCCTCTGCTGTATATGTGTTGGGAGCCTCATATTAGCTGGTGTATGCTGCCTGGTTGGTGGTCCAGTGTCTGAGAAATCTTGGGGGTCCAGGTTACTTGAGATTCCTGGTCTTCCTATGGGGTTACCCTCCTCCTCAGCTTCTTCCAGCTCTTCCCTAATTCAACCACTAGGTCCCAGATGTTAGTCCATTGGTTGGGTGTAAATAACTGCATCTGACTTTTTCAGCTGCTCGAGCCCAAAATGTCAGGTTTCTGATTCTTTGCTATCATGCACATTCTAAAGGCTAGAATATATGTGTGTGTACGTGCACACGCCCGCAAAATGCCTTTACATAACAGATGCTAAGTAAAGGTTGTTATGAATCAAACGTTTTACTGAATAATGGATAAAAAAATGAGTTTAGAAATGATTGAAACCCGAATGTCTTATAAGCATTTGGCAGATTGAAGTTAGCTCCTTTGATAAGTTGGTCTTACTTTAATTTCATTTTATGACTTTATATCCTGTTATATGTAATGATAAGAGACCAGTATAATGGTTGTTCTGGTACAAAATATTATCAAACTTTCTGAATTATTTTTAACAATGATCAGTATTGTGACTCTGTGAATATGTAAATGTGTGTTTAAATAGAAGAATTCATCATCTACATTTGTGATATTGATTTGTGGATAGGCAAGCTAGTTATTTATTCCATGCTAAAAGATATTTATTAAAATTGTAAAGTACTGTGCCAGTTTATAAGAGTGAAAATCTCCCAATTACTATGATATAACCCATCAGTCAGGAAGCAGAAAATAGGCATTTGTTCAGACTAAGAAAACTTAAAGTTTGTGTTGCCTCTGTTCTTTATTATATATTTTCAGTTTATTGGTACAACTAAGAAATTGTATAGACAAGTTCAGATTCCTTTTGACTGTTTGTCTCACTATTCTAACAATGACTTAATGTTCATCACTTATTAGGTTGAAATACATCAGAAAATCAGTAACATGAAAAATCCTACTTGATAATTACTGATTTTTTTTTTTACATTGTGTCAATTGCTGTAAATCACAGAGATATGAAGACATAATTGTGTTGACAGTTGTTTAAAAATGTGGGATCTCTAATCACTATAATAAAAAAGGATTGTCACCAATAAAGTGACTCTGGAGCTAGGGAGTCATATTGATCTGAGCTTAGGAATGTGCAAGCTCTTTCTCAGTTATCTTGTCCCTCCAGAACTGTAAATATATAATAGCACACTAGCTGGAAGAAGGTCTGTATATCAGGTAAGGGTACCTGGTTCATTTTTAGGTGCCTTGCTCAGTTGATACCTACATTATCATTCATGAGCTCTATAAATCCTACTATATAAATGCCTACTGGCCACAGCTTCAGTGCATGTGGCAACACAACTCATGGACAAATCACTTGGAAGGATTTGTGAACTTTAGAAACTGCTAGTTTTTTACAATTATCCAGAGGCTACAATGGTTCCATACTATAATGCAATATAGTATATTGTGTTAAAATGCATAATAAAGGATCCAATACAATAAAAAATGAAGCATGAAAATTTTACTTCTATTAACTTCTCTATTTTCCACAGTTCCACAGAGCCACATATCAAGAAAGGTGTCTTTGTGGATCCCTGTAAATATAAAACTGACATATCTGCAGGTCAGCAGACCATTACATATATGTGGGGGCCTATGTGCAGGATTAATCCAACTTCCCACTGTCCTTCTCCTGTTCTCACCACACTCTCCTTTTTGCTTGAGTGGTCATATTCTGAAATTTCCTCAGGACCAGTTTGTCATGCAGTCACGTTTCTCATCACATCTGAAGGATGCTGTGCTTTGCATGGTAATGAGGCCTTCTTTGTTTCAGCTGCTGCACTGCTCTCAGTAACTCCCATCAGTTTTGCATTCTGCAGGCTAATGCCATTTTGGTAGTATGTAGAGGGCTTTGTAGAGAAAACAACACTCATTAAAAACAACTTATTTAGCTTAGTTCCTGATGTTAAGCTGTTATGTTTACTCTGGCTTTTTATTTTTGTGCATAAAAACAACTTATGAACATTAGTTGCTTGTGTTGTATGGGTATGCTTGACTAGATTATTGTACCCGTTTATATAACTGAGTTTAAAAAAAGAAGCTGAACTAAGTTATGACACCCACTTAAATATGTTGAGAAGAGAGGAATGATCTTCCTGGAATGGTTTACTTTCCTTATGTATTTAGTAGCTGTTATGGCATATTTCCTACCAGATCTGAGGAAGAATATTATTTTTCTGTCTTCTCTTGAAATGATTGTTATTTGGCTTAAGTTACTTTAAATTGCATCCTAAGACCATGTTACTTCTACAGAGATGTGGTCTGTCAATTTTATAAAATGTGTGTTCATGCCTTATCTTAGCCAATTAAGAATCCTGTCGTTTGCAGTCTTATCTAGACCCTGGAAAATTAGTAGGAAATTAATGTAGTCAAAGGAAAGAGAGACCAAGTTTTTCTATTTACTTTCTGACTAGCTGAAAGTAAATTCCAGTGGAACTGCAATAATTCAAGTGAATAGAAATACCATTTATTACCAAAGATGATTATTTCACCAGAAATCTTCTTGGGACCTTAGCAACAATAGCTATACATAAATATATAACACTGAAGTCATAACAGATTGTAGAGAGAAACAGACCCTTTTGTTTCATAGCAAAAAGATTATATCCCAGAGAGGAGCAATAATTCATCAGAGTTACACAGAGAGATAAACAAAATTTGATGAAATATGAACCACAGAATAGAGAAGGTTGAGCCCCAAATGGTGAATTTTGCATGATCAAAAGATGCCTTGAGAACCAGTCATTGTGGGGCCACCTGTTAATCTCAGCACATTAGATATGCAACAAAGCAGATGTTAAGTTTGAGGCCAGGTAGAGCTACTTAGCAAAATACCTGTCTAAAATCATGGCTTCATAAAATGATGATCAAATCATTATGGAGTGTTCTGAATGAAAAGGTAAAGGTCCTCATACCCTCACATCCACAAACAGTGGTCATAGAATATTTTCAAATCATCTTCAACCTCCATTTCAAGTATAATCAATTCATTTAGTCATCAGTTATACTTCACATTTGGGAAACGATTATAGACTCTAGAATATTTGTCTTCAAAGCTGTTCATTTCATAGATTAATAACCCAAGGGACTAGAGTAGGCCTACTATGGACCTGAGAAATGTTTAGAGACAAGGTTATAGAGACAAGGGTTTCCAACTTCATTTTTTTAATTTGACGAATATGGATGTTTTGCCTGCATGTATGTCTGTATACCACATGTGTTAGTGGTGCCCATGGAGGCCAAAAGTCAGTACCATACATCCTGAAACTGTACTCCTAAACGATTTGTGAGCTACAATATAGGTACCGGGAATTTAACCTGGGTCCTCTGGAAGAGTGGCCAGTGCTCTCAATCACTGAGCCATCTCTCCAGTCGCTTGACCTCATTTTCTTAATGTATGGTATATTGTGATATTATAGTAAGACCCATTGTGGGAAATATTCATTTTCAAATTAGTTCTCTAACATGTAATTGTATTGATGCCTTGAATGAACAAAGGAATTGGTTTGCCAAAGGTTACCTTCGGTTAAAGATTGAAGAAACATTTTTAACAAGAGTAGATCACAAAATACATTTCAAAGCCAATGACAGGAAGAACAGAGTTTGAAACCTTCCATTTGAAATCAATGGAACCAACAAACCACTAGTGAACCCATTGGATAGAACTTATCAAACATATAACCTTTAGAATCAGTAAGCAGTACTATTGTATAGCCTGCTACCACTATGTTTAGTCCAGATGTAAAGGAAGACAGCCTTTTGAAGAGTTTATCTCCCATTTGCTTCCAAGTTAGTAAATTTCAGTAACTTTATATCTTGAAAATAAATGGGAGACAATTTTTGTAAAGACCCTTTTTGCCACTAGGTTGACAATTGTGGGTCAATTTGTATTAACTCTTTATATTCATAAGTGCATATTACATTTGCTAATGCAAACACTACAATTTCTAATATAGTGTATACTTGACCCACAGTAGGTCAAGTATATTTTTAAACATTCAGATGATAAAGGCATCTGGTATCATGACTGAAAGCTCAACTTCAAACCCAGTATGATAGTAGAGAACCAACTCAACAAACTATGCTCTGGTCCTCATAGCCTTCAAACCCATCACACACACACACACATGTTCATATGCACACACATGTACACGTGTGCACACATACACACACAATAAATATATGGTAAAATATAAAGATAAGCAAATTTTAAACATTGACTCTTTCATTACATATCATTAGACAACAGCCTGAACAAACATTTTCCTCCTAATTTGATTTCATTTCTTACATGAGAGGAAAATGGCACTAAATCATTTCTTGACTATTTTAATTGAATTTTTGTTGATATTTTATGAAATAGCTCATTGAGCTCACTATAATAGTTTATGTATAGACTGATTTGAAGTATTGTATTTGGCCATAGTTGTTACAAAAGAAAATCCTGAAAAGCTACATATAAGTCATTTTATGTTCATTAGTACAAGAGAGAAAGTGGGCTCAGTAAATGGTTTTCTATTGTCATGTTCATTATGTCATCTTATATTGCTAAGACAGATGAATCTATGAATGAAAATAATATTAGAGCACATTTTTTTAATTTTTATCACTGGCTACCAGATTTTTAAAGGTCTAAAGTAGGGGAGATATCATTTTATGATACTTATCACGTTGGATTTAAATGACCTTGGAAATGTTATATAATCTCCATGAACCTCACTTTCATCTATATAATGGGGATAATAATGGTCATATCATCAGATTGTCATAGTAAATAAGATGAAGAACAGACTTGGCACATGATCTGTGCTGAAGATATATTCTATATGATAGACGTTTATATCTGTTTTAATAGAAAGGAATAGGGATCTTCTTTTACCTAAATATGTTTCATTTCTCCTTAGCTTCAACTAAGACTACAATTTCTTTCTTCAAATATGAATTCCAATGTTGGAAAGATTTCCATATAGAATAACATATGACTTTAAGAAAGCTACAACTAAACACTCATTAACGCCAATGGACAAAATCTATAGGCCACAATTAGGTCATGATTTTGCTCTCAGAATGTATGACACTAAGTAGGGAGTCCCAAAGGGAAGGGTCATTTTGCTTTGAATGTAAAATGTCTATTATAGACTCATGTATGTGAACACTTTGTCAACAGATGGTAGTACTCTTTTGGAAAGTTGTGGAACCTTAAGAAAGTAGATTTTTGCAGGAGAAACTGGGTCATTGAGGCGGACCTTGCAGTTTTATAGCCAGACCCTGTGCATTCCTCTTGTTCTGCTTCCTAATTACCGGTGCAGTGCAATTACAGCTTTTCTAAGTCCTGCCTCTGTGTCTTCACTAGCATTATGGCATATATCCAATCAAATTGTAATCTAAAGTACACCCTTTTTTCCTAAATTGCTTCTTGTCAGTATTTAATCATCCCAACAAAAAAGTAAATAATGTAATGGTTGTCCTGTTTATAGGCTGTGCTAGGGCTACATTTGTAACTTGAGCAGCCAAAAAAAAAAAAAAAAGAAAGAAGATAAGAAAAGCAACTCATAGACATCATTTGAAAAGAGACACCAAAAGATCCTCTATAGATAGAAATGAGAAATTCATTGCTGTTCAAATGCAAATCTCAGAAATTAACAAATATTATTGTTTCTGTACCTATTTTAAAGTTACAGCATATATTATTCATCTAATTTCTTCATATATCTAATTCACTAACATCATATGACCTCATCTTATAGCCTTGTTTATTTTAGTTGTTTAGACACCACATAGAAGTCAAGACAAAGACTATAACCTCCTAGTTTATCAGTTTACCTCACTGTAATATACACTCCAAAACTCTATGGCTATCCTCTAGTTCTGGCAAACATAGATTCTAATTTCCTAGTGTTCCAGTTTTTGGCAAAATGATTGAGTAAAGGTAGAACATAGACTGTTGAGTATCAAGACAGCAAGCACCACAAAAGGCCTTTTTTTCTTTTCTGTAACTTATATTTAAAGTTTTCCCTTCGTTTTAAAATATATGATTGTAGGTGTTTGGTTTTGTGTATTAGAGTACAGATGCCTACAGAGACAAGAAGGTGCTCCACATGCTTCCTCTCCCTACAGAACCTCATCTGGTTCCTAGCACCCACATCAGGCAGTTCATCTGGTTCCTAGCACCCATATCAGGCAGTTCACAACCACCTGGAACTCCAGATGCAACTTTCTAGTCCACCTTTCATGTTACATCTCTTTATGCTTCTGTATTGTTATCAAAGACTCCTTTTCATCATCATGTCACAATCAATAAGTCACCACAAATGTTTATGTTTGGGAGGACATATTTTCACATATGTACAACTCTTCTGCCATTTTCTAACAGATTACTGATGGCTGGAATTGACATATCAAGTCTTCTACTCAAAGGCAGTTAACATGAAGCTTCTTGGTGTAATTAATTAAATTAAAGTAAAGTTAACTTGAACTAATAGGATCAAGAAGTATTGAAGCTCTTATCACAAGAATCGTATAAACAATGCCTGTATATATAAGGATAAAATTTGGGGTTTTTCAAGCAGATAGATTAAAGTTAGTATTTAGGTCTTCCATTCACATGGTTTTGTGACATTGGACAAATAATTTCACCTCTTGCCCTGTTAATGTCCTTCTCTTTAAAAATGGTTCAGAGAGTAAAATGTTAGCATGTATAACTCCTAGGGCCTTTTTGTAACAAGAGTCTATGAACTGAATACATTCATTTAACTAGAAAAGCAATTTAAGAGTAGTCTATGCAAATGAACCAGTGATATTCACTTTGCATGAAAAAGATAATACATTAATTGTTAGAATTATTTCATCAATGACCTAGCCCTTTCCTTACTCTGTTCCATCAGATTTAGCAGTTGTCAGTCAGAACATTAATGGTTTATGTCAAGTGAAAAGGGCAACCATTGGGGGGAGTTATATGCCTTATTATAAATAACTAGAATTTTGTGATGGAACATTTGTCCTTGTCAACTCCATTTGGCTCCTTCTCATTTCTTTAATAAGCCATGAATAGTATTTTGTGTGTTAGGTTACGTGAGTAAGTACTTCTTTGTCTCCTTCTCCATAACAATAAGCCCATTTTACCACAGATTTACAATTCTCCTGAATATGAGTTTTGGGAGAAAGACATTTTGGGGTAGAGCACATTTGTATTGTCAATGCACCTATAGAAATTTCCTATAGTTGGAAACAATAGCTAAAGAAAGAGTAAATGACTGTAATACCAACATAAGGAGATCAGTGCTGTCTTCAGAGCTTAGGTTTGTTTGTGATGCACTTCAAGGTATATTCTGAATCATTATTTTATAAGCAGTGGCCCCTCTAAATGCTCTTCTTATCTATTCTCCCATGTGCCAGTTCGTAAGTCTTATTTTAGAGCATCAATATTTAGCTTGTGTTTTTGATAATCTGTGGAAATATCATAAAGAGTGGGACAATATTATTTACCCTATAGCAGTGAAACATCTCATCTTATGTTGAAGTACTTGCTTGTTCTTGAACATAGACTGTGAATTTCATTGACTCTAATGGGAATTTCATGGAAAAAAAAATCATATTTACACTCAACAGCATGGCATAGAGACAATTATAAGTAGCTTAAAACTCAAAGGCTAGTTTTCATCAATAACTACCCGTAAAAACAGGCAAATCATGTAACCATTTGGAGTCCTGATTTTTTTTCATCTTAGGATGAAACTTATTGTGTGGTCTTTGTCTTTTCAGAAATTGTTGTAACAGAACAGTGAAATTAGTAGGAAAGGAAAGATAAAGAAGCATTATTCATCTATTAATGACGATATAAAATGCCAAGAAATCATGGTTGATAGTAACAGGAATGGACATATTTAGAATAACACACTTATATAAATAATCTTATTCCATTTCATTTGTCATGGGGTGCTGTATTTAGGGCTAATGTATTCATATTAAAGATTTAAAAGGCTTCTTTTGGGATTTGACTATGACTATAGAGAAGAAAAACTGAGAATCTTAATTGTGCCAATTGGAAACTGAATCATTAGATAATATATAATAGATGATGCTTGAAAATTGTAATCTATTGAGAAGATATCATACTTGCTTTTTGAGCACAGATGTAAAAAAGGCAAATCATTTAAACATTAGTGTAACACATATGATGTTTGTATGTATGTCAGGATATATAATTTCTAATTAGTGTGGTCATAATTACTTTTTAACTATGCCATCAAACACAGAGTTCTGACTAAAATGAAATCTCAGTATTACTAGCTATGACATCTACATCTTTATGATAATCTTTTGGATGAAAAAGAACTTTAAAAGTGATTCTAAAGATCTTAAAATAACACTTTATATTATAACATCTTCAGGTGGTAGGTTTATTAAGCTTGAATTATTACAAATACCAGGTATATGTCTTTACCACATTTCCTTTTAGCTTTTGACAACAATGAGAATAAATGGAAACTATGAAGTGAATTTCTCAGTCTTCCAAAATATTAATGTCACCACATGTCTGTATGTAGTGGGATCCAACAGCAAGTAAGCATCCTTAGCTAAAGAAAATCTTCCAAAGACAAAGGAGTAGTCACCAGAAGGAAATTAATTAAATGGATTTTCAACTGATTGCCATGACAATGAGGGTTAGAACTATTTTACTAGACACCAGGTTTTTACCTCCTGCCCTGGGCTGCCAAAAACATTGCAGCAAAATATGTAAAACTAAATTGAACTTTGAATTATAATTTCAACATCTGTCTAGTGAAATGAATTCATGCTTTGGCACTGAATCTTTGAGGTTTTGAGTTGATTCACAAAAGATAAAAATCTGTCTGACAGGTGAAAAGAATGAAAAGACACATGATTCCTAATGATCTTCGTATATGATCAATCTTTGATTACAGTGGAAGATTTGGAAATCATCATGCATTTTCTTCAGAATTATCATTTCAAACAGAGTCATTTTACATGGTTTGGCTTCAAGTTTTTATTGATGTAGCAAATCATATACTATGTGTTTATTAAAATGTACATGTAACTCAGTGAACATCTCTCACATGACTTGGGCACATTGGCTGTGGGATTCACATATAATTTATTTAAATAACATCTAAATTGTTACTATTATCTCTCAATATTAAAAACTGAACTGTGTAGGCAACCACGGCATCAGTAAATTTATGAATGCAGTGATCCTGACATGTCCAGAAGATATCTCTTACCTGGTTTGTCCTTTCCTCTAGTTCTTACATTGTTCTGTCCCCTCTTCCATGATGTTCTCTGGGTTATTGAAGGAGTAGGATGATATAGACTTGCCCTGTATGCTCAGCACTCCCACAAACATTTATTCTCTGCACTTTGTTCAGTTGTGAATCTCTACATTAGCTACCTTCCACTGCAAAAAAGAAACTTTTTTGTTGATGGCTGAGAGCTACGCTAATCTATGTATATAGAGATACTAATTTAGAAGGCAGTTTGACAAGAAACCACTGAATGATGTATTTCAAGTCCTAAATATAAATAACGACTAAACAATAATACTGTGGCAAAAAAAAGGTTATCTTTGAAACTCATAGAGAAATGGAAATATTTCAAGAGAAGCAAAAACTAAAACAATGACAAAAAGCAAGCCAGTACTGCTAAAGATACTTCAGGGACTTCTACAAACAAAGGAGAGGAAAAAGAGATGTTTTTATCATTTTATTTGTTTATATTTCAAATGTTGTCCCCGAGTCCTGTTTCTTCCCTTCACAAAGCTCCCACCCCATCCCTTCCCCTTTGCCTTTAAGTGGGTGTTCCCTACCAACCCATCCACTCCCACCTCACCCCTCTAGCACCCCTTCTCTGGGCCATCAAGCCTCCACGGAACTAAGGGCCTCCCTATACATGCACTGATGCCAGATGTGGCAGTTCTCTGCTACATATGTAGTGGGAACCATAGACTGACCCATGTGTACTATTTAGGTGGTCTCTAGGAGCTCTGAGGGGTCTGGTTGGTTGATATTGTTGTTCTTCCTATGGGGTTGCAAACCCCTTCAGCTCCTTCAGTCCTTTCTCTAACTCCTTCATTGGAGTCCCCAGGCTCAGTCTAATGGTTGGCTGTAAGTATCTGTATCTGTCAGAGGCTGTTAGAGCCTCTCAGAGGACAGCCATACCAGGATCCTGTCGGCAAGCATATCTTGGCATCAGCGATAGTGCCGGGCTTTGTTGTCTGCAGATGGAATGGATCTCATAGTGGAGCAATCTCTGGATGGCCTTTCCTTCAGCCTCTGCTCCATTTTTTGTCTCTGCATTATTTTTTTCTTTTTTGGCTTATTTTTTTAATTTTTTAAATCGTTTTTTATAGTCCAGTCATTACCCCTTCCTGGTCCAGATTCCGGCTGTTCCTCATCCCATTCCTCCTCCCTGTCCCATCCCCACGCCTCCACCTACCAAACCTCCCCCTACCTCGGGCCTCAAGTCTCTAGAGGGTTAGGTGCACCTTCTCTCACTGAAGCCAGACGAGACAGTGCTCTGTGTCAGCGGGACTCATATCAGCTGGTGTTTGCTGCCTGGTTGGTGGCTCAGGGTCCAGGTTAGTTGAGACTGCTGGTCTTCTTATGGGGTCGCACTTCTCCTCAGCTCTTTCCAGTCTTTTCCTAATTCAACCACAAGTGTCTTTAGCTTCTGTCCATTGGTTGGTTGCAAAGATCTGCATCTGGCTCTTTCAGCTGCTTGTTGGACCACTTGGAGGGCAGCCATGCTAGGCTCCTGTCATGCATGTCTTTAATTACAGCATAGGAAGGGAGGAGTTTCATGAGAAGAATAGATGTCTTATTGTATCTTGTTTAACACTCTTTGACTGTCCTCTTTTGGAGGACTCACTCATTTATAAAAGAGGATGGAAAGGGACTGTATCTGGGGGAGGTGGAGGTACGGAGGAACAGAGAGGAGTAGATGGAGGGGAAACTGTGGTCAAGATGTATTGTATGAGAGATGAATTTAAGAAGAAAAGAAGGAGGAAGGGAAAAGGAGAAAGAGGAGCAGGAGGATGAGGATGTGGAGGTAGAATGTAAAATAAAACTGCAAAAAAATCTCAATCATATCCAGCTCTGTAAAGCATCAAATCTCTAATATAAAGAAGGTAGGGAAGAAATAAATGATAACCAAGTTAACAAAATTGGAGGAATCAGCAAGTGCTTTTCAATAGTATTATTAAATACAAATAGTCTTACCTCTCCAGGTAAAAGACCCTAAGTGACTTATGGCATAACAAATACAATATCTAATTATTTGACACCTATAGAAAACACATCTCATTGTCAAATTCATAGAAAATCTTGAAGTAAAAGGATGGATGTTAAAATAATAAGCAACTTTAAAAAGCAATAATAGATATACTATTATCTGACAACAGACATTAAGCCAAATTAGTCAAATGTTATAAAAAACAAGAAATGAAATAGAATACATATATATGTATTCATTCACTGAACAGCAGGAGCACAAACTTAATTTAAAATAACAGTATTGGAAATAATAGTGAGTGACTTTAATACTCAACTCTCATCAATAGATAGATCATCCAGGTTTTTTTTTTAATCCATAAAGAAGCTTTAGAATTAAAAGTTCACCATTAAAGATATTATATAATATATAATGATACATCCAAAAATTGCAAAAGCATATATATATTTTTAAGCAGTCCATGGCACCTTCTCCAAAACAAATCACCTGTTAGGCCAATGTAATGAATAAAAATAAAATAATTTCTTATAAAATCATACTATAATAAAATTAGGCAGGACTACAATTCAAAACTACACAAACTCTGTAAACACTTGCAATACGTAAATTAAGTTCTTGAATTTAAGAAATTAGATAAGTAATTCTAGAATCTGTTAAAAATGAAAAAAACAACAAAAATCATATGATACATGACGTGCTATATTTATTATATATTATGTATTATACCATATACCTTATACATTGTATATTGTATGTTATATATTATATTGTATATAGTATATATTACATTATTATACATAATAAATAATATATATATATTATGTGATTGTATATATAGTTTTATATAGGTTATACAATGTATAATGTTTAGAGAGAGGTTGCATGTAAAAAGGAGAATTCCAACAACATTCCAATTGACTTAACAAAGTAACAAGAATCAGGGCCAGATTGCAAATCATTATTTATAATTGAACAAAGTAGTAATTTTACCTACTCTTCTTTCTCAAACATGAGACCATCTTCATCTTGACTAAAGTATTACTTTGAGGCCGTTTACTTCTCAGAAGACAAATCTGTGATTGATGACCTGAAAATGAAGATTGGCTTTCAATTCATTTAAAATGCTGATTTGACAACCTATAGTTACTGTGGTATATTTTTTTTAAAACAAAACCAAGCACCTAGGTTGGCCTTCGGTTCCCATTGCTTTTCAAAGAAAAAATAATAATAAACTCACATAGAAGCTATCAAGAAATACATTTCACAGCAGGGAAATGAATTGGTTTTACAGTGTTTGAATGGAGGGTTTGTCAAATAAAGCATGCCGTGACAGTAATAGTGTCATTTAGAGCCAGAAAATTATTGGCTTATTTGTTACTGGATAAAAGGAAGGCAAACATTTTGTATTAGGAAGTTTTAATGTGTTTAAAATCCTCATTAGGGATTAATGGACATGCTTGCTTAGCATAGCGCCTCATTAATTTGAGGCTAAACAGTTCTTCTGTGTTTCAATCTCAGTGTTGTTCCTTAACAATATTTTTTCTTCTCTTTAATTAGATCTTGCATTTGAGTTTGGGTTTTACACCATTGGAGATGTAGAATTAATTAATGAGATTTATAAATTTAATGGAAGTAAGTTATTCTTAGGTATCGGCTCATTTTAGTGAGCAGTTAAAGCACATGTAAGTAGACGCAGATCTAAGAGATTTCAGAAGCATAGAACAAATGTGAACTTCCTTGATATATTTAGCAGTGTCACTTGGCATTAATAGATAAAAGTGTTTTAATTAGAGTTATAAATAATAGGGGAGCTGGCGAGGTTTCAGTTTCCCATGCACATGGCTTGTTCTTTACGATCATCACTGTCAGAAGAGCAATTGTAACTGTTCCTGTGGAATTGCGATGTCATCCACTGGCAATTAAGACAATTCTAAGTGCAGGCTTTTGAGAGTCAATAAGGCACCAAGTTCGTTGGAGGTTACTTTGAAAGTGGAGCCACTTTCTATCAAGTGCATTCTGTTGTCACGTTTTTGAGTGCATGTGTGAGTACAATTTCTAAAATCAGTTCTACTTACATGGTATTTTTCAGTAAGATTACACTAAGAAAATCAAACTGAAATTGGGCTCCTTTATTCTAAAATTGACATTGAAATAATTATGTATTTAACAGAAGAGCATAGAGATTTCTTTAGGGTGAGCGACCACAAAAGTCAAGGAAAGACATTTCTTTTCTAAAAGACTTTGAAAGAATGAAACTAAAGATATAAATTTTTAAATTCCTTTTGTAGTTGTGATTAAAGCAGTTAATTTAAGATACTTCATCAAGTATCTGTGGCAGTGTCTTTGGAAATTTCCCTAAAGACCTTAGTGCCAGCTTTACATTTATTTTTGAACAAATCAGAAATCTTTGTATCTTAGAACAATAAATGTTTTAAAGACCAAGACATATTATAAAAGATAATTATGTTATGCTTCATTTTGATGATCATGTATTAAATGTATAAAATTATTGTTGAAATAATCTTTTCCATATATATATATATATATATATATATATATATATATGCCCTTTTCTTCAGCCTCTGCTCCATTTTTGTCCCTGCATTTCCTGTGTGTGTGTATATATATATTTTTTTTCACTGATAAGTGGATATTAGCCCAGACACTCAGAATACCCACAATACAACTCCCAGAATTTACAAGCTTAACAAGAAGGAAAGCCAAAGTGTGGATGTTTCAGTCCTTCTTAGAAGGGGGAGCATAATAATTACTAGAGGCAGAGGGAGAGACCTGGGTGGGAGAGAGGAGAGGTTGGGAAAAAGGTGGGCATGATCAGGTATGGGAGGAGACAGGACAGAAGTCTAGGAGTCAGGAGAATGAATAGAAATATGTATCAGAGGGGGGTGGGGAATGGGCGAGGGGGACCACTAGAAAGCCCTAGACACCAGGGAGGCTCCCAGGAAACAATGGGGATGACATTAGCCAAAATGTCCAACAGTGGGAGATAGAACCTGAAGAAACCACCTCCAATAGATACACACAGCCCCCCGTTTTAGGGATAGGGTCACCCACCCATCTCAAAAATTTTAACCCAGTATTGTTCCTGTATAAAGGAAATGCAGGGACAAAAAATGGAGCAGAGGCTGAAGGAAAGGGCATCCAGAATCTGCCCCACCTTGGGATCCATCCCAAATGCACACAACAAACCTCAACATTGCTGCTGATGCCAAGATGTGCTTGCAGACAGCAGCCTGGCATGGCTGTTCTCTGAGAGGCCTGCCAGCAACTGACTAAAACAAATGCAGATACTCACAGCTAACCATTGGACTGAGCCTGGGGAACCCAATGGAAGAGTTAGGGGAAGGACTGAAGAAGCTGAAAAGGATTGTGACCCATAGGAAAAACAATAGTATCAACAAACCAGACCCCTCGGAGCCCCCAGACACTAAGCCAGCAACCAAAGAGTATACATGGGCTGGTCCATGGCTTTAGATACATATGTAGTAGAGAACTGTCTCATCTGGTATCGGTGGGAGGGAAGGCGCATGGTCCTGTGGAGGCTTGATGCCCCAGAGAAGGGGAATGATAGAGGGTTGAGGCAGGAGTGGGTAGGCAGGTAGGGGAGCACCCTCATAGAAACAAAGGGGAGGGGAGATGGGATGCTGGGGTTCATGGAAAGGAGACTGGGAAGGGGGCAACATTTGAAATGTAAATGAATAAATTAATAAAAATTTTCTAAAAATTAAAAAATAAAAAACAACATACAAAGAAGGTTATATTTAGGAATATACTTGCATAGACATAACATATATGCATATAACAATAATTAATGAAAAAACAAGGTCATAAATTTTAAAAAGAGCAAGTTGGAAAGGGGAAGAGAGATTATAAATTATATCGTAATTTCAAAAAATTAAAGAAATAATGAAAAATAAAATATTGTTGACATATAGAATATCAGAATTATTGAAAACCTCATTTAAAACAATTAAATTAAAACTTTTAAAACATTAAAATCTGGTATCTCCTCCTGATAATGCACAGGTTTACTTTCTAGGAGGAAGATATAGGCAATGGAGTTCCCTTTGCTCCTCTATATACAAGGTTGAATTTATTTGGGCCTATATATATCTTCAAGCCTTAGATATATATATAGCCTCTGGGTTTCATTTCATATGGACTTGTATAACATTACCAGAGTTACGAGTGTGGGTTCTTCAAATCATTTATTTTACTCTTCTTGGCTTCTCTGTTTACCACATGAATTCAGAATAAAGCTTTTTATACATGAGAACAGTTGGAGATCTGTGAACTGTAGCTAGTTTAAGTGGTAGAAAGAAAAGAACGTAATGGTGAGAAGAAAAGTTTCACCTTGGTATGAATTGTCATATTTCTCTAGAGGTTACATACAAAGGTCATATCTTAACTGTCAGCATTTTGTTCATTTTACTGTTTTATAAGAAACTTTGCAAGAAAGTGAGATCGCTGATTTGCTATTGTTTACAATTCTAGGAGCTTCTGTAATTATTGCAGAACACAGGAATACATGGCAATTATTTTAAAAAAAAAATTATTGGGAATTTTATTTTAAATTTCAGATGTTATCCCCTTTCCTCATTTTCCTTCATCCAGAAACCTTCTATCCCATCCCCCCTCCTCCTTCTTCTATGAGCACCCACCCACCAACTCCCACCTCCCCGCCCTCAAATTCCCCCACACTGGGGCATCCAGCCTTCACTGGACCAAGGACTTCCTCACCCACCTATGCCCAACAAGACCCTCCTCCCCTACATATACAGCTGGAGCCATGGGTCCCTCCCTATGTGCTCCCAGGCTGGTGGTTTAGATCCTGGGAGCTCTGGATGGTTGGTATTGTTGCTCTCCCCATGGTTCCACAAACCCCTTCAGCTCCTTCAGTCTTCACTCTAACTCCTCCATTGGGAACCCCATGATCAGTTCAATGATTAGCTGTGAACATCCACCTCTGTATATGCCAGGCTCTGGCAATTCTAAACACCACAACATGTATTCTTTAATTGACAGAATTATGTTCTGTCATATAAGAAATGATTGTTTTTCCTGATACATCTTTCCTATATATTTGGGTCATGTATTAGTTCTGAAATTTCCCTATTTCACTCTAATATGCACAGCTATATTTTTACATTCTCTTTATTGGCTAGAAGAAATTACAGGTGCAATTGCAGTAAGGAGAGATTTAGTGGTATCCATTTTATGCCTAAAATGGTCACTGTTGCATGACTAAGATTTCCACAGGATGGAAGTGGCTATCCCATAGTCATGGAGGAGTTATATGCACATGTAAGTATTTCAAAAAGAAAAGGACACAGCTAGAAAGTCTGTAGATTTTAAAACAGAACCTATAAAATTATTTCCATTAATTGAGATTATACTATAATTACATCACTTTCCTCTTGCCTTTCCTCCTTCCACTACCCCCTGCCATATACTCATCCTTGTATAGCAGAACAACAAATGAGAGAAGAGCACAACAAAGGAAAAACAAGTAAGATGGGTCAGAATCTAGGAAGCTATGAGGATTTGACTCAAATTTTGGAGTGGGATTAAGGACTTGAGAACTTGGTCAGAGGAGGAAACAACACATTTTGAGTATTGTCAATGGTAGCAGTCACAGCTAAAGTGAACCCATAGGGCACCTTAAGTGAGCAGACACAACCTTGAAAGAATGTGGATCAAGCAATACGGACTTTCCTTGTTCCTTGGTTTTTGGTTTGTTATAGTAATATTCCTAGATGACTACTCTGTTTGGAAAAAGTCTATCACACACACACACACACATACACACACACACACACACACACACGCACACACCATACCAGAACACGGTCCTGATTATAGCTCCTTCTTCTATAGAAAGTAATTATTAGAACATGTAAATGAAAATGAACAGTGAGCTAATGGCTATTCAGAACCCATGGAATTAGTACTTTCACTTTAATTCTGTATGCCATTAGGTACTCTTAGCTGATGATAGCCTTTTCTATATTTGCATTCTGCTGTTGCCCATACCTAATGTAATCAGTTAGGAGATGTCTTCATAATGAAACACATTGATCACCCTTCCTCATCCTGCCCACCACTCACTCCTCTTATCTTCTGTTGTCATAAACCCTTAAGTTCCATCTCTAGTTTCGTTTTTCACCTTCAGTGAAAGCCAGCAGATGGATCAACAACCTGAAGCTCTTTATGAACTAGGTCCCTGAAGAGGATTTAATGATTAATTAGCAACATTCAGAGGATGTCACAGTGTCAAGCCTGTAACAGCAGCTCCTCTGCGCTCTCTATGCCTTCTTAAGAACCACAGAAGGCACTTAGAATATGAACATGAGCATGAACCTACTACTGGGCGAAGGTACCCTGATATACCTTACTTCATTTCAACAGCGCAGAATTTCCTAAAGCAGTTTATTTTAATTGTTCTCAGGTAGGTAGGTAAATAAAGACACACATTCAGGTGACTTTTCCCCCAGAGTCATAAAGCAAGTTTCAGAGCTGGAATTTGAATCAAAATCTGTTGAACTTCAATGTGCTCTTTCAAATTCCTGGCCTCTTTCCAAGAACGATACTTTAAAGTAAACATCAATTCTATGGATACACAGGAGTTTTTCTGTTTTAAAATAAAATTGGAAGATGAGCTGATTTGGCAGTGCCGTATAACTGTTGTTAAATCATTGTTGTTCTTGTTGTTTTGATTAAGATCATATTACCCAAGGACGTCTGTCTGCAGCTTATGTAATATTAACTGCTTCCATTTAATCATAGACTCTTGAACACAAACTAAACTAGGGACAGGTTAAGATGAGGCAAGAAACAGGGACAGCAATAGATCCTAATATGCATGTAGTTTGTAGTTTTCCAAATTCATTTTGGAACCTGGGACTCCCTGAATGGGGAAATCAAAGAATCTGCAAATACAAATAAGAACCAAGAGGCTGCTGCTCCCATGTTTCCAAATGACCAATGATGGAGATTAACAATTTGGAAAGACTGAGGCTCATTTTTAGGAATATTATAACCTGCGTTTTCACTTTATTATTAATACTATGTCAGGGGCCTCTGTGTCACATAATTCAATTATGAGGATCAATGTGGTAGTCTGTTAATGAAAATACAAATGGAATTCATTTGAAAGTTGCAATCAGTGTCTATTGTAGATAATATTTAATTGAGGCAGTTATTTAATTTACAGTTAAACTTACAAGTTTTATATTTTACTTTGAGAAATCTTTACAAAGGTAGAGTATTCTCAGAATAGTAGGCTTTGATTGCTACATATTATGTTACAACCTTGGGATGATTTATGGCAAAAATTGACCTTTCTTCCCTCACACTCCCTTAGCAATAATGCATTTAGAGGTACACACTGAACTCCTGTGGGTTAAACATGTGATGATCATTCTTTTTTAATGTTTTACACTATTCTCCATGTTTTCTATTAGTTCTAGTCACTGCTTATGTCTCCCAATGCCACAATCAGAATATTTTTGATATCATGTATTACCCTAATCTCCAAGAAGGAAGCTCCAAAATGATTAATCGCAGAATGATTAAAACATCCTATGCAATTCACTTATTGTTGCTGCAGTTAATTTAATATTTGATGATTTAAAAGTACCATAATTATTTCCTAAGATATGCCTGTATCATGAGGCAGATGATGTGTATGTGGCCTCTCTGTGGTTACATGGACTAGCTGCCTGTAGGGTTAGATTCAGAGAGGATAAGCTATTGTGAGCATTATCAGTCTACTTACCACCTACCTGACTCTCAGAGGACCATATCCATGCCTAGAACCAGAGGGTCATCTAGGGCCTGGAGTAAGAGCACAGCCTCCCCTGATGCAGTTTACTTTCTACTGTAGGGGGAGCACATGGAGATGGGAGATTTGAAAGCATGCTGCACCTCTGAATGAATTGTGGACTATTTGAATACTCAAGATTGGACTCAGAGCATGGTGGCTCCAGACCTAAGCAACAATGTAGCTGTTCTAATCCCAGTACTGCTACTACTTCTCCTCCAAAATTCCAAGGAAAGTTGTGGGTGGTTTTGCCTGAGACAGAGTTTGAGAGGACAAATTCCAGCCTTGGTTTTAGTGTGGATTTCTTCCAGTGTATACTGTGACACCAAAGTGATGCTTTATTGCAGGGGGCTCAGAAGTTAAAGTGGTGTCCTCAGGTGTCCCCAGCAATTCTCAGTCATGTCAAATTCATGGCTTCTTACTCACATATGGTTTGAGGACTACAGTTAATACCACAGGGCTAGGAGCTTTTGTTGGATATGGCTCTGTCACTGAACCCAGTAGGTATTCTTTCCTTGGCACTTAAATGAGTTCTCCGGTTCCTTATTATCTATTTCTTCTGTAAATAGACAATTTCTCTTTCTCTTTATTTGCATAGGGTTTTCAACATAAGAGTAATGCTGTCTTTTACCTTTAAGTCCTCCCTGCCCCATACACCATCCTGAGCACAGTGTGAACTCAATCAGGATTTGTTGTCTAAAGAAGTAAATGGAAGATCTGATGAATAGGTAGATTATGAATGAATGAGATTCTATTACCCTTGTGAAGACTATCTTACCATATATGTCCCAGTGGGTTTCTAATTGTTTTTTCCCTGTCCCATCTAGACCTTGAACTCTGAGATACAGATCAGGTCTCACAGCATTTGTCATTGTAAGCCCCCAAGCCCAGTGCTTTTCCAGACACTTAGGAAGTGTTTACTGGTTAAGAAGCACTTGCAGCTCCATTTGAGAGTTGTCTGTAGAGAAACCAGCTATGAGACTGAGTTAGATAAATTTGCAGAAGTACTGACTTCACGAGATATACTAGATTCCAAGATTTTCTTTCAAAAACAAACACTGGGTGTGGCTACATAAAGATTTGTCTGTATAGTTCTCAGTCCTCAATGATACTGTCTCTGACTCTGATTGTCATTATCTGAGTTTCTACAATCCACATCTTCTTGACAGAGATTTTTTCCATACAGAAATGAATATCTGTAACTCCAGGTGGAGGAATGATATTTGCAGCTGGCATGAGGCAGCTATCAGCTGTACTTTTCATAACAGAAGTAGAAGAAATCACAGAATAGGGGCCATAGCACACTCAGCATCTCTCATTTCACTTGCTAAACACAGGGGCACCAGAGTTTCAAGAGAATCAATCACTGTTACTTTTACTTTACATTAAATTATATTTTATGATTATGAGTGCTGAAACTTTGATAGGCAAAGTTACTGGATGTGCCTCCTATCAAGGTTTCTGCCCCAAGTTTTTTTACTCAGGAGTGCACTCATTATGTTTGTGAATATTGTTATTTTAGTCCTCTAATTTCAAAATTAATATTGATATGTTTGTGTTAAAAAAAAAAAAGGTAAGGAATGGTACTGGGAGAGGACTTGGTGCCAAATATTTATCTTATAGTATTGACTCTGACACTGTGCAACAATGACAATTTACATCTTCATTACAGCTCTTTGTATATTTTGTTTGGGAAAAGGTATTAATTGAAAATTTAAGAATTATCTTGAAAACCACAATTGCTGTATCATTGAGAAATTAGCGGGTATGTTGTTTGTTACTAAGAATCATAATATGAAAGCAAATACAGTTAATAATTATACTAGAATAACAAGTATAACTTGGAAATGCAGTGGTAATCCAGGGTAGCTAACCTCATTATTGGACAGCATCTCAGCATGTTTCATTTACTTGGGATCTTATGTTTCCTGAGACAGAAATCCTTACCTGTAGAAGACATTCAATAAATTATGGTGGAAATCAATGGCTATTCAATAATGAATTTTATAATACTTGAAGATTTACATGATATTATACCATGTTGAAAGAAATCTGGTGTCACAGGCCCCTTTTGATTTCCTCAAATATTCTTGAACTTCGTTCTTCAAATATTCTAATATTCATCTATAATCTGAGCATAATAATGAACCAACCCTGCAAGAGGTCTAAGGTTCACAGATACTATACTGTTCACAGTACAGGACTTGCCCATCATCCCTCAAAGCAGTTAATGAGAGGTAACTGCTGTTTTCCTTCCCAGAACACTAGTAATGGGATTTTTTTTTTTAATCCTGAAGAGCATGAAGGTTTGAAGAGGAGAGGTGGGGATGTTTAGGCGATGCTCAGATCTTACACAAGTAACATGGTACCAGAGTGTAGTTCTACTCTCAAGTCCTTCATCATTCACCACAGTATAACTGCTATCTTATGTTGACATATGGCTCATCACATTCACTGGTTACCAAGCCCTGGGAAAAAAATGTCATTTGCTTGACATACATCAAGTCCTCAGTATGTTGATGTTAGGGGTGGATTTTGATTGATTAAGAAAATGTCACAGAGAGAGAGACAGAAAGATGCCTCATGGTATTCACTTACTATATGCTTGAGATTTCCTCTAAATGCCAAGTCAAATTTGCAGTGCTCACAGGAATTCAGTTTATTTTCTATTAAAAAAATATGTAGTCATGAGGGGAAGTGCCTTGTCTTACTGCAACTTGATATGCCATGTCTAGGGGTCCTGCCTTTTTGCAACGAGAAATGGAGGAGGAGTTGATGGGGGAGCGGCAGGTGGAGAGAGGAGAGAAAGAGGGGGGGGGGAAACTGTGGTCATGGCATAAACATAAATAACAATAATAATAATAATAATAATAATTTTTAAAAATAAAAATAAGCATCTGATTTGACTGTCCAAATTGAAGGAATATACACTTAATCAGAGAAGTTTTTTTATATAACCTTCTTCTTTAAATGTAATAATATGCTAAACTATGTTCCATGATTGAAAGACTGGGAAATCACAAGGTAAAGCTCCCGTTTTGGATAAACCTGAAGGGTAGGAAACCAGCTCAGAGTCCTACAGTACATGTCAAAGAGCAAGGAGTCACTTTCTTTCCACATATTGCACTTTGGCTTCTTTGTTTTTTTAGAGTAATAGAAGATTAGCCATTTTTCAGACTGTGATGCTTTGTATTTAATAGGCAAAATAATATTGTTAGAGTTTTTGTTTTTCTGTTTTGATGGCTTATCTGACAGTGTACACTGTAAACTTTTCTGAGTGTAATTTGGTTATATTTATTATATTTTGTTTATTTTAGGTAAGCCTTACCAGCGATCCAAGCTGTGTTGAGGAAATCTTGCGGGTGAGTTTGAACTTTTATTTCTGTGTCATTTAACAACAAAGCAATCTATCTGTTTAAATTGTTGAATATACTCTTGCACTCATCACCAAGGGTCTTCTGCTTATATCACCTGCTTCATTTCTTATCTCTCATCACTCTGAACTCTAAAGTAATTAAAATTCTAGCGATTTCTTCACTGGTCTAGAACATAATTTAGAATTCTGGATAAAGATGCCTCTCACCTTATTTAGGAAACATTCCCTACTCACACACCATGCCTTAATCTTCACCTCACATTTCTGTTTTCAGGCTCTCAGTGACACCTCACTAGGCTTGGAATACACTGTCAATGCAATATGTTATAGAGACTAGTGGGGGAAGGGACATGAGCAGGCTGACCAATCATGGCATGTATGGACAGTCCTACTTAAGAGACAGAGAGGAGCTTAGAGGAAGAACAAAGTTGAAATAGATAGCAGTTAGCCCAGCAGCAAAATAACACAAGGAAGAAAAATAATGTATCTACCTATTATCTTTGCCACTTGGAATCATAATAGTAATATAGTATTTAAAGAAGATGAATAATAGGAGGGAGTTCCTACCCTGGCTTTGCCATTTGTCACTTTTGTGACTTTGTGACTTTGGACAGATGAACTTTATCTTCCTGAATCTTCCTTCCTTGACTGTCAAAGATTATAATATCATAATTCTCTTGTAAACTGCCAAGTAGTATATAAATGCTCATTATTATGATAAATGATGACCAGTATAGCCACGTGGAAACCATGCAAGTTTTCCTCCTGGAAAAGAAAACAGTGTGTCAGTGAAACTCAGCAACCCCTTTCCCTCACTTAACAACATCAGACTGACTCTCTTAAAGGACTGGATCTTAGGTAAGTGCTTTCTCAATAGCCTAATATTTGAAGCCATCCCTGCCAACCTACTGCCAAAGAATAATGAACATTAAGCTACCTAAAGTCACCTTGGCCTGCAAAACACTTTTCCTTCCTATGGCTGTTTCTGAATCTGCTTCAGCCAAAAGACCTTGCTTTTGAGCATTAAAAAGATTAGTCTTACTTGTTTGATTGGAGATGGTACTCTATAGACTAAAGATATGGTGGCCACTTTTGTAAGATAAGAGCCCAGCAATTTGTTCAAGTATCTGTCTTTCAGACTCTCTGGCCCTTGACAGGAACCATAGCAGTTATAGTGAAATCTATAAGCATGATACAACCCAGAAATTTGTCTTTTTGTTCCATTGTGTAGATATAGGAAATTCCATACAATCCTTCCTTGTTATCATCCAGCATCCTTAAAGAAAGGCAAAAGTAAAAGAAATGGCTTACTTAGTGGGCATGGTAACCTCCGTCTACACTTGGTCCCCTGAGGAGCAAGCATAAATGAAGTCCATCAGTCAGGGCTTTTTCTTTACACCCAGAATGTCAGATCCATCTAAGAGTCACCATATAACTTGTCACTATTGAATTCTTTCCTTCAGGCAGCCCAGCCTAGTGCTTAAGTGTGTCATGCAGTGACAGTGAGGGAATTAAGGAGAACACCTGTCAGAGTCTGAGCACTTAGGGAAACAGCAGCCTTTCACTTAAGCATGGATAAAAGGCTGGTTGCCTTAGTAAGTTCATAAAAGGTAGCTGCAATGGGAAAAGTAACAAAAGTTCTGTTGTTCTTGGAAGAGAACCTAGGGAAAGTTGGTGTTTGTTTTCTGTTTTGATTGGTTGATTGGTTTTGTTTTGGAAGACACATTGATTGTTTAGAATTCTGCTTGGTTCATTTTCTTCAGTAGTGTCATAAATGAATAGACTCTGTCTTGTGGAAGAGTGGAATGTTTTATCCCTATATATGGAACAAGACTTAACTATCCACAGTTCATTCCTCAATTCTTAGGACTCGTATTTAAATTGCTGTAGATCACACTGCATGTCACCGCAGAGGATGCTGTGAGATTTTGTTTTATTAACATGTCCATGGTGCTGATAGCAGGACCCTGTCGTCTGTAGGTTGTTTACAGGAAGTCTGTCACCTTACTCCCCATCTGTGTCCTTTTGGGGGGAAAATATTTTCCTTTTTCTCAGCTCCTCCACTGAACCCCTCTGTGCTTTTCAAACTAAATTGATTCAAAAGCAGGCAAAGTAACTTTTTCTTTTCTCAGTTTTTCTCCTGAATCCTTCTGTGCTTTTCAAACTAAATTGATTTAAAAGCAGATTCATCTCTCCTAGGTAAAATAACTGTGTAGTTGGAAGATGTGGCTCTAGCCCCCTGAGGAGAAAGAATTGGCTCCCAGTTGCTCTTGGCATTTCTTTCCTTAGGAGCTGCATTAGTGTGTTTATCTAAACCACAAAGGAAGATTACCCCCTTTCTACCTCACTGCCTACCCCCTAGTGAAGGAATTTTATTAATTAAATTTGTTCTTTGACAATTTGATAAACAGTGTATATAATGCATTCCGATTACTCTTATCCCCTACAATCTCTTAACTTCCTCCCACCCCTGTCAACCACTCCCTCTATCGATTCCTTTCTCACATACGTCATATTGTTTTGTGACAGAAGTCACTGTAAAGCTATTTGCTTTTGTATATTTTAGTGTATTCATTCTTCTAACTTTCCTTCTTCTCTGATCTTCATTTCCCTACTATATAAGAAAACACAAGGACAGATTTTTGTATTAGCCTGGTGTGACACCATCAGTCTACCTTATTGCCAACCTTGCAAACAAGGGTAGGGCTTGCATGAGGCAGAAGTGGAGTAAAGCACAGTCTTCTTTGTTGTTGAAATCTAGTGATCTCTGCACTATACGTAGCTGCCAACTGCCTTGCCACCACCAGCCTTCATTAAGAATCTGTTAATATTTATATAAAAAATATTTCATACACTGGCTAACATTTCTAGCATTTAAAGAAAAAACACTAAGAACTTTAACAGAGTTTGAGCAAGTCTTAATGATGGTAATTCCTCCTTCTTGCCATTATTGAATTTTTTCAAGTTTCATTTCCATTGATAATAAAGACAACAATAGCAAATATACTACTCATGATAAAAGAAGTAATACTAATAATATCTGGATAGCACTTAAGTACATTTCTTTGAATCCTCAGAGAAACTTTTAAGGGCATAATTTTTGTATAAATTATGTACAACATTAATTATGCATATATTTTTCACGAACATATACAAATTAATTATTCATATTCAACTTTTTCAAACAAACTAGAATGCATCCACCTAAAAAACAATTTCATAAAACTACTTTGTCCTGCAAAGCAAGCTACATAGTCGCAGGTGTATTTGGCACTTCACAGAAATATTATCACTTATTATAAATTTTATAAATCAGAAACTTAAAAGCAGACATTTGTATACTATATCCTAGCTTATATACTTGTTTCTAACAGTGTACCACTTACTCTTTAGTGCCAAGGTACTCTCTAGTGCAAACAGAAATAAAAAATAACAGTAGCTCTACCCAGTGATGGCATTTTGTGGTTACAATTCATTTATCATACAGGGATTCCTAGACTGCTCGTAAGTAATAATATGGGCAACACGAGCAGCTTCTTTTCTGAACTCTATGGGGTTTTATGCATCATAGACTCATCATTTCTGGGAGCATTAAGCCAATGAGAATAGCATGCTCTAAATGCTACCAGCTAAGGATGGATGTTCAGTGATTATTTGTTCTGCAACAATATGATTTATTTGTATCTAGCAAGAATTTACATAAAATGTCAACAAACTATCAATTAAATCCTTTCTAGAGTCAAAAATGCAGATAACATGCTGATTTGATGCTGAACAGATTGTGTTTCCTAGCAAAGTACCTTCTGTAGATGATAATTTCATAGGCAAACATCTGTAAAGGTAATTCACTGTTTATGAGAAATGCTGAATTCACTATCTAGATTTAGGAACTGTATTTGATAAACTGTGCTTTCTTACAATTCCCCTTGCCATATGGATCAGGTTGGTAAACACCTACACAGGCACCGCTTTTTGATTACAGCCTGATCTGCATCTCTACAGCATATTAAATTATGGCAATTCTACTCATTAGTTTTATATTTTTGTTTATAGTTTTATCATGGAACAAACCTGTCAAATAATTACAGGATAGCCACATACAGTATTTGTTACTTTTAATCTTTTAATAGGGTTAATGAAAAGTTCATATTATGAGTGAGATAAAATGGATCAGGGAACAAAATTGGTCAGAAAATTATGCCTAAAAAAAAATTTGATTTTTATTATCATAATTATAAAGAATAATTAGTACCTTTCAGAAAAATTCCTTTTACAAATTTAACCAATAATTGGGCAATTGATTTTATATCCTGTCAAATGAGTCTGTAAATAGTTTTCAAATTGAAACTCATGTAGGAAATTTTCTCTATAATTCTTTTAAATATTAATCCTTCTGGAATGTCTCTAAAAGCATCTATCCCATTCTGGTATGGTCTTTTAAAATTATAGTTTCCTGAAATACTATATAAATAGCACATCCAATGAAGACAATTGTTGTATATAATTAAGACTATAATTAAAGTTAAAATTGATAGAGTCAAGTAAATGAACTAATGATTTTACTCCTACCTAATCTGACAACTAACTCTTACCTAATGACATTGTGAAATATATAAATTTGTCAGCAGGTGAAAATGCCCTTGAGTGTGTAAATTATATGGAATACTACCTTTTCTGAAGCTAATTCAAACCTCTAATTCAAACCTCTAATAAAAACCATGCACACGTGAGCTGAGCTATTCATAGAACCAAATTAGCCCATAACATATATTGTACATTATTTGCTTCCCAGTAATCATTTCCTCTTTTCTCTAGCACAAACTAACCTAGAAGAAAGATGTTAAATTTAATTATAATAACTATTATGTGAACAACGAAGGTAAGCTCTCCAATGTGCTTCCAAATGCACCC
This sequence comes from Mastomys natalensis, assembly GCA_021653895.1. Classification (NCBI taxonomy): domain Eukaryota; kingdom Metazoa; phylum Chordata; class Mammalia; order Rodentia; family Muridae; genus Mastomys; species Mastomys natalensis. Next base: position 129,488 of record JAJTUV010002613.1, on the reverse strand, counting down.
AGAACTTGGCAAGCAGCTAAAATATTTTCATGTGGAATCTAGGGGTTTACAGCAAGCATATGAGGTGAATTTTAAATTATTTTACAGATGTCATTGGGAAAGTGAGTAATGTGAGTAACGAGGTGACTGGTTCAGTGAATCATGAGAACCTGTCACACATGGGGAGATGTCAGGAAAGGGATGATGTCAAATACCAGTAACTTAGCAACGGAGCATTTAGCTATCCAGGGGGGAGCAAGAGTAGTCCCTTTAAAAATAGCTGAGTAGATATATGAGTCCCTATATATTTTAGGTGAGCTATAAAAATAAGTCTGTTTTCTGTCAACTTGTTTCTTTTCATGAATATGGTGATTCATTATTTTCCATTGAACTGAATGAAAGCCTGTGAGAATTTAAGCCGTGTGTAAAATTTACACCTGCTTTTTGTAGCTTAGGTATACAGAAGGGCAATGAAAGGTATACAGAAAGGGCAATGCATTGACTTGACAAAGAGGGTTCTAGGTTTATCTGAAAGAAGAATAGCTTCTGACTTTTGTGTGAGAACCAGTATTTTGGTCCTGGCTTTGTCAGTACAATAGACCTGGGAGAGAAATGGTAACACAAGAAAGTCTGCCACTCTATTTGACTACTCTGCAAATACATGACCAGCCTCTGGAAAAATACATCAAAGTAGCAACCTTTTCATAATCAACAAGGTAGGCATCTTCTCGTTTTGAAAAAAAAAATGGAAGAATAAGGGGAAGATCAGTCCTCTCACATTCAAAAACCATTCTGGAGGCTTCCAACTGGATTTTTCCATGTACTCAGTCTGAAATGTGCAGTTGCTTCTGCAATAGGGGCTTCGCTTTAAGTTCTAGGAGGCAACAAAGGGTGATAGGAATAGTTTAATGGATCCTTCTCCTGAACAAAAATTTGAGGCAAAGTTTTTTTCATGCCTATCACTGTAGTTAGCCAGAAGCACACATACATACAAGTAACAGTAAATGGACTCAGTGTGTATGGTGTGGGGGTGGTACATATGTACATACATACTTACATATATACATACATACAAACACGTGTATGTATATTTTTGTGTGTGTGCTAGTCAGGATTCTGTGAAGAACCAGAACTGACAGAATGAAGTACATGGCTATGGGTGTCAGCAATACAACAATGGCTCCTGGCGGAAAGGCGAAGAATAAAGCAATTGTTTATTCTGTAAATACTAGGTGTCTCAGCAGTCTCATTATGGTGGTGAAGTCTGGAGAATTCCTAAAGACCTGATGGTCTTCTGTTAATGTTGGAATCATAAAGAGATAGCTTATATTATCAGCCAAGGAATATCTCAGCAACAGGATAAATGAACTTGCCAGTTAAACCAAGGATAATCTGCCATCAAGCAAAAACTTAGTTCTTAACATGTACTTTAATGTGGACTGTCATCAGAAGGTATGACCCAGATTTAGGGTTCCACCTCAAATGATGCAGTTAAGAAAATCCCTCACAAAAAAAAAAAAAAAAAAAAAAAAAAAAAGAAGAAAGAAAATCCCTCACAAGTGTCCCAGTTGCTTGGGTTTTAGCTGATTTTAAATGTAGCCATTAGCCATAACAGTGTATGTGTGTGTGTTTGTGTGTTTGTGTGTGTGTGTATGCATGTGTAAACAATAATTAAATAAGTATAGGTGATGAATTTGAAAGAGTGTAGGGGACATAAGACCATTAAAAAGGGAGATGGTTACTTGTATGTGTGTTTTCAGCGCTGACCATTTAGTATAGGGTAACTAATGTGTGTTCTTTCCTCAGTAAAACTACTTCTCCCACTCCTCACATTTCTCACTTGCCTGTAGTTCTTTGTATAGGGTTGAACCTCACGATCCTTCTCTTGTCTACTCTGGCATGTCTACTATTACTGTCCTTGTTCTGCTGATGTTAGGCAATCATAATGGTGAGATTTTTATGTATGTAGCCTCTGACATTATTAAGAGACACCGTGTCATGGAAAAGTACCTGGTCCTCTGGCTCCTATAATCCTTCTGTTCTCTTTCCAAGCAATGGTCCCTGAGCCTCAAGTATGGGATATCTGCATTTTGATTGGTTGTAGTTTTCTGTAGTGATCTCCATATATTTCAAAAAGAAGTTTCCTTGATGAGAAGTGGGGACTACATTTATCTGTCAAAAGAAGGACAAATATTCAGAATATAGCTATGAATTATGCTAGTTTAGGAAAGTGACAATTACAGGTTCTCCAAAGTTCTCAGGGTTTTACACATTCTGAGTAGTTTCCCTAGGTTTCCAGTACCAAGTATGATTTTCCTCTTGTTTAGTGAGTTTAAGTCCAATTAGAGAGCTGCTGGTTAGTGCCAAGGTATGCATGCTACTGCTGTACTCATAGAGTTATCATGTCATGCTGGTCATTTTTGTGGCTCATAGTGTATCATAGCTGAGTATAACTATTGATTGCTTCCTTCCTTCTATTATGAAAGCTACTCCTCAGGGAGGAGGCTAATCAGGTCAGTTCCAGCTCAGGTCTTCTGTGTGCTGTGCCAGAAGTGCATGGAATTTTCAGCAATAGGATCTTGCCTTCTACTTTTTGGTGGGCAGGGTGACAACCAAAGGCAATAGCAGGATCCTGTGATATTTTAGGAGTGTCTTGGAAAATCCTTGACCAACAACACAAAAGAGAGATTCTCATGTTTGCTGTTGGGGTTGTCGTTACACAGTCTTTGGATCTGGAGGGAGCATTGACAGCACAAAATGAGAAAATTTCACTTATAATAACACAATCAAGTAACATCTATTTCTGTAAAATAGATATGTGGAATGAATATTTATAAATTAATTTACATTTTTAAATATAAAACAATGAAGTTAATATTTAATGTTCAAAAAGACCCCATTTAAAACCGTGTGTACATTACAGTTTACAGTTTAGTTTAACAGCAAATATATCATGGCTAATATGAACAAGATAAGTCACTCTGAGAGACATAAAAAAGAATACTTTAACAAGTGAAAAGCCCTACTGTTTTAGCCCCTTTCACCTCAAAACATATGATGTTGCTTCCACATACATTTAACAAATAAAAACATTAGAAGTAAGTGAGAGAGATCTGGAGTCTTTTTAAATTTCCAGGCCATGTTTCAGAATGAGCCAGCAAATGTAAGAGGTACTCAGGGAAAATTAGAGATTTCAATGAGACTAGAAGTTTAAAAGGAAGAAAAACATATCTTTAAAAAGTCCAGGAAAATGTCTAGCATCTGTAAAGCCCTGGGTTCAATCTGGAGTGCTGAGGAGAAAAGAGACGAAAAAAAAAGTGCAAAATCAAAGATTATGAGTTATTCTCAAAGAAGGACTGAAGCCCCCCGCCCCCCAACTTTGGTCATCATTCTTCATGAGCTTATGTGGTCTGTGAGTTGAATCTTGGGTATTTCAAGCTTCTGGGCTAAAATCCAATAATGGGTGAGGGAATACCATGTATGTTTCTTTTGTGATTGGGGTTTACTTCACTCAGATGATAATTTTCTAGTTCCAGCCATTTACATAAGAATTTATCGAATTCATTGTTTTTAATAGCTGAGTAATATTCCATTGTGTAAATGTACCACATTTTTTGTATCCATTCCTCTGTTGAAGGGCATCTGGGTTCTAACAAAATACTCAAGGGAGCAAATATGGAGACAAAGTACAGGACAGAAACTGAAGGAGGGGGCGTCTGGAGCCCTTTCCACCTGGGTATCCATCCCATGTCAGTCACCAAAGGTAGATGCTGATGTGGATGTCAGGAAGTACATGCTGACAGGAGCCTGATATAGCTGTCTCCTTAGAGGTCTGCAAGAGTCTGACATATTCAGAGGCAGATACTCACAGCTAATCATTAAACTGATCATGGGGTTCCCAACAGAGAAGATAGAGTGAAGACTGAAGGAGTTGAAAGGATTCGTGACACCATGAGGAAAGCAACAATATCAACCAACCAGAGCCCCCAGGGTCTAAACCATCAGCCTGGGAGGGCTTAGGAGGGACCCATGGCTCCAGCTATATATGCAAGGGAGCTATTTATAAGTGGGAGAAGAAATCCTTGGTCCCATGAAGGCTGGACGTCGGGGGGAGGTATTCGAGGTTGGGAGGTGAGGTATTGGGGAGGGTGGGTGTGGGTACACCATCATAGAGGCAAGAGGAGGGGAAGGGATAGGGAGTTCCTGGGAGGGAGGGGGGAAATGGGTAAGGGGAAAACATCTGAAATGTAAATAAAATTTCCAATAAAAAATGAGTTATTCTCAAGGCTCTGAGTGCAGCCAAAGATATTATATTTGACAAGTTCTTACTTACATGTTGTGTAATCTTCAACACTATATATCTCCTTACCAGAGGCCACTAATTAACAGATATGTGACATTCTGGATGTATCAAAAATGTTGACTAAATTTCCCAGTCAGTAACCTAACTACTTCTTGTTGCAGGATTGTATATCTATGCTGGTTGAAATTCAAAGTTCAATCACGATAATACCAAACATTTACTTTAGCTAGGTTTTTAGTTTTAGTTTGTTGTTTGGTACCTAGTACTATTATAGGCATTTCACTTATACATAGAATCACCAAACTAATGCTTGGGAACAAGTCTAATATCATCCACCTTTTAGAGATCATGAAATTGAAACACATGGAGTTCCAGTGAATTTGCAAATTCCATAGTTAACCAGAAGTGAGGAGAGCCAAGCACTTTACCTAGGGAGTTAGGCTCCAAAGTCCATTATGTATTCTGCATAAGGACATGAGATTATAGGATTTTGTTTTATGTGACTATTGGGGACTAAGCCTCTGACTCGGTTAACAACAGAAAATCTTAAAAAGTTAACCAAGAATCCCATGGGACAAAATCAGGAAAACAGCTTACAAGATCGACCATACCTAACAAAATTTATTTTCATAAGTGGACCATACCTAACAAAATGTAATATCATAGCACTGCTACTTATATGATGATGCATCATAGTCCACTGATATCTAGATTACATAAGAAAGGGTAATTGGTGACATGCATTCATACATACATACATATATGCATCCATACATATAAACATACATAAGAATAAGATTTTTAATTTTGATGAAGTCCATTATATACTGCTCTTCTTTTATGAACTATCATTTCAGAGTAAAGCCTACTTTTTTTCATCAGACTCAAGACTGTAACCTTTATTCACCATAGTTTAGTTTCATTTTAATAATTTTGTTTATATCACTGATCCATTTGGGTGAATTTCAGTATGTGCTATGAACTAAGGTGAGATTAATTGTATTATGTTTTAGAATTACTTCTTCAAATACTTTTTTTTTGTCTTCTTAAATTGCATTGCCTTTTCATTTTGTACAAACTTAAATGAGCATTTTTATTCATCTTGTGCCTGAACTTGCTAGTCTTTCCTATTAGCCCACATCCCCAGACTCTTTGTCAATGCAATAAATCCTTCATGTGTATAGCATTAGAGTAGTTCTTAAAAAAATAGTCAGAATCATCATCTTTATCTAAAATGGTTTAAGTTGTTGGTTTCCTGTTCCTTTTCCCATTTATTATAGAGTTAGAAAATTTACATTTGCAAAGAATCTAGCTCAAATGTTGGTTAGCATTGCAACACATTTAGAGATGATTTTTTTTCTTATATCTATCTCTTAAGTCATGAACACAACTTTCTTGTCATGTGCTGAAGACACGGTTTCATAACAGTCCTCCCTGACCTCTGCCTTTTATAATCTTTCTGGCCCTCTTCTGTGTCGGCCGCTGAGCCTTGGGAGAAGAATGAGCTGTAGATGCCCATTGAAGGCTGAATATTCCTTTGTGCAATCTCTTGAGATGCATGTTTTTGTCCTCTACAGTTAATAATCTGATCGATCGAATGGAAAAATAAAGAACTACTCTACTACATACATGAATGGATTTAAAACAGTAACATAAGTGAATTGATTGGTAAATACTCGCCCCTGTACACATTCATGCTCCTATTGGTTGCAATGCCAAATTTGAAAACATGACTTTGAATTTTATAGTTCAACCCTTTATGGATTCAGAGTTTGATTTAGCAGAGGAGTTTAAATCATGCCTATAAGTTTCTTACTTATTAAACATGTAGCCTCTTGAATATCTTTGTCATGTACATGTAACATATATGTATGTATATAAGCATCATATGTATATACACATGTATATGCTAGTGTACATGCATGCATGTCTATACATACACATGTGGACACCAGAGCTTGATATGGAATATCTTTGTCAGTTTGATCTCAACCTTGTCTCATTAAACCTGATATCACTGATGTAGCTGGACTGTCTGGCCAGAAAGCCCCAGGGATTGTCCTGTCTCGCCTTTCTAGCAATGGAAGTACAGGCTTAAGGGGTAGGGCATTACCATGCATTACTTTTTATGTAGATGTTGAGAATCCAAATTCAGCCCTGCATGATTCCATAACAAGTGTTTTAGGAACTTAGTTGCCTCTGTAGTAGTCCCACATAGCTTTAATACAGTGCTGGTGTTTTTGTTTGGTATTTTAAGTTTAGACCACACCAAAGTTCCTAAGGCACCTTGCAGCTTTTTAATTTCTCTTACTTGAAGATTAGCCTGGAGCCTAACCATATTGATTTTGACAGCTGCATAATAGTCTTTGTGGGTTGATAACAAATTCCTTACCAAGAGTTTGTTTGTCATAACATAGTTTTTACAATGACTTTGTAGAAGTAAAAAGAAAGTAGAAGAAGAGACAGGATGAGCAAGGGGCACTGGGGAGGGTGCTGTCATGGGGGAGGGTTGATGTATGTTATCACTGAAAGGAAAGCTGGAGCTATAGGCCAGTACTAAACCACTGGCTGACAATTGGCTTTTCAACAAGAGTTACAAAGCAATTACACAACAAACCTGTGTCCTGGACCTGAGAAAGGTTTCTGTGTGAGAGGACAGCCCTTTGTGAACCATTTATTTACTTCCAGTCCAGTCTTGTATTTGCCTGCTAGAACCTTCCCAGCGAGGGGGTTGACATTGTTCCTTTTGAATCTTCTATTTGGTACTTTAACTATATTTATGGTTGGAAGTAAAAGTATTGATCTGGTTACTCGAGAGTTGGCATAGACTGAAAAACAGAGATTTACAGAGGATTTGGGGATATTCACGGATGGTGAATTTCTCATAGGGTTATTAAAAAGCTCTGGTGGCAATGAAAGGAGTCAGGTGGATGCACTCCTTCCTCAGCGTGATAAAATGCCTCACCAGATTGGAGGTACTCTCAAAGATGTCAATGGGAGATTATTAATAAAAAAAATGCTTTCATTAATAAGGCCTACATGCAGTTGTCACACTTTTATTGAAGCAAACAAACAAACAAACAAAACCCCTACAACAAACGACAAAATAAAAGCAAGATTCAGAATTTTGGGACTGCCTGTCAGTGCTAATGTAGCAGTGCTTGCCTAGTGCATGTGAGTCCTTGGTTTCCAAGCCTGGCAATAAAGGACAGAAGAAAAGAGGAAGGAAGGGAAAAGAGAAGGAAGGAAGGAAGGGATGGAAGGAGGGAAGGAAGCTAGGATGGAAAGAAGGGGAGAGAGAGAGACAGAGAGAGAGAGAGAGAGAGAGAGAGAGAGAGGAGAGAGAGAGAGGAGAGAGAGAGAGAGATCAAAAAGAAAAAATGACAGATGAAACAAACTAGTCATATGTTTAGCAAACATTTTAATATATTGTGTTTCCACAAACTACCATTTTCCAGGAGCAGCATAGCTCCACCTATCTACTCCTTGCTTAGACAGTATCACAAACATCTGCTTTCACCATGGAAGAAAGGCATTTTCTTTCTGGTTTTGAAACAGTATTGAAGCTTTATAACATGCCTATGGGAGCAAGTTTTCTGTCTATGCTGCTGGTCCCTGGAGTGTTCAGCATCTTTTCTTTTCTCACCATTGTGCCGCTTCCTTAACACTCTTAATCTAGGACACAAAGCTAGTTGTTCTCTGTGATGTGGATGTGATTTTAGGGTAACAAGGATCCAAAAATGCGGAGGAGCTGTCCAGGCATTCAGGACTGACTACTCAGCCTCTCTTAGGGATTGGAGTAATCAGATGGGGGTTTGGGGAATGAGTTTCACTTGGTGCTTCGCAGGGAATTTGATGTTTTTTCAGGCTATGGTGGAGAGTTCTGATGCTGTTGGTTATGTTTACTGGGGTGTCTGTAGGTTAGTGGAGGGCTGGGTATTCAGCAGACTGACATTTTTCTGATAGTATTGGTAATTTATTTCATGTGAATGAAGCAAACTAGTTTTGTTTGTACCCTTGCTGCTGTGATTCAAGATTGAAAACATTGTTTCAGAGGAAAGACATTTCCTTGTAGAGGGTGGTGGGATAGAGTTTGCTCTGTATTTGTAACCAGTGCTTTCTTTTTACTGAAGCCCCGCAGTAATGAGAAAGCAATTCTACAGCCAAATTATTCACTGGAGGCTTCATTCCATGAAAATTTACATATTACTTTGCCCTATCCCCAGCAAGTGAGCCTTTGTTTCTTCAAAGCAGTGATCATGAACTCCTCATTACCAATTTTTTCTTAATATGTTAAGTGTAAATACAAGAAATCTACCATGTTTGAAAAGCTGCAGCAGCCCTTAGTAATGGGACGCTAATACCTGCAAAGCTTGGACTGTGGATTTCAGGAAATGAATTCCTTTTTGCCCTTGGCTTGCAGTTGCCATTCACTAATAATACCTTCCACTTACAGTCCAAGGTGGTTCCTAGAGGACAGCTCTGTTGCCGCCCTGTAATGTGCAACTCTCTAGCAACAATGGGATAACCACCATAATAATAAATTCCATGTTGCACCTGTATGTTATTTCTGCTTTGAAATGATAACTATAAATTTTTCATTATCTTAACATACATTCTTGTAGGCAGCCGTGTTTACAGTTTGCAAAGTCGTATGACTAGCACCTGACAATGTAAGCAGCTGGCTTCCAGAGTGGCCAGCTCAGCAAACTGGTAAACAAGTCCTTTGTGCATGCTCAGCCTCGTGCCCTCCCTAGCAGGCTTATGCTAATGAGGTGTTGGCAGCTTAACCTATCCTGAGAGGACACATCACCCAGCCCACCTAGGGCAGTTATATAAGCAGCTCATTTCTGCTGCTTGGGGTCCCCGGCCATATGTCCCCGTCCAGTTCCCCGTCCAGTTCCCCTGTCCCTAAGTCAAGAGTTGTTCCTGGAATAAAGCTGACTGAGAAGGATCGACCTTGTCGTGTTTACTTGCTGGCCAAGGGCGGACGCGACACATTCTGATTACTAGTAGTCTACCTACTGCTAGCACAAACTGCACTCTGGTCCTAAACCTCTTCCATTCTGCTAGCTCTTAGATGACTTCCAGAAAGTATCCAGTCAACAAGTGATACTTTGAATGAATAGATTAAATGTACACTATTCAAAACACTGCTTGGGGAAAAGCAAATGAAGGTATATGGTTTCTTCTGGAGATTTGCCTGAACTGCACATAAAGCAGCAACTGGAGGGCAGCCATAAAGAAGCTAATCATTTTATGAGGATTTAGCACAGCATCCCACCTAGAAGATGATTGCAAAGAAAAAGAAAGCATGATGGAATAATTATGAAAGATTTAGGAGTGGTGTTTGTCATTTTAAACTTGTATTTTAAGTAAGAATCATTCAGCATAGTTTATAACAAAATAATAGAAGCAAAAGAGCTACATACATGATAGTAGTGGTGTGAAAAACAAACAGTGGTAGTACTTTGATGTTAAGATTTGATTAAAGAATGAAGATGAGTTCTGGGTAATCAATCCTCAGATGTTTGAATGAATACCAAGCAGTAAACTATCTAACTAGATTTTTATTTGATCCTAATGTTTTTAAAACTAGTTCCCCCAATGGCCAGTTCTTATATTTCTAACTCTCTAACTTGTACAATTATTACCTTTATCACAGACACCAGACAATTCAGCATTGTACAGTCTAACAGCAGTTCCTAGTGATGTTAGGATTGAACTTTACAATGCCACATCTGTTAGGAATATCAAACATCTTACCACCAAGACTACTGTATTGCAGCTTGCCAGCAGTGAGTGAGGATGATTAATGCCACCCATTATGTCAGTACATCGTTTTTCTAACTCTGTTACCATTGTCTATAGACAGGTTTTCTCTGAGGTGTGTGAGCATAGAAGTGTAAGAACCAGTGGCGAAAAGTATTGCACGACACTCAGGAGGCAGAGGTAGGCAGATCTGTGAGTTTGAAGCCATCCTGGTCTCCAGAGTCAGTTCATAGGATAGTCAAGGCTACACAGAGAAATTTTCCCTAGAAAGACAAAAAACAGAAAGGGAAGTTTCACAGACTGCCTCTACTTGTCATAAGACTTTCCTATTACATTCAGTGTAGGACTGATTTTACAGGTAAAAGCATGATCTGATCAAGCACACAGGTGTTGCTGGGACACTGATGATCATGCTTTCCACCTGTGAATTAGAATTAGTCTCTTTTCCTGTAGTATCATGGTTGGAAGGCTGTTATAATAAAATTAGCTCCAATCTCTGGAGGCTATCTCAAGATCACCACAGAGGAATGTTCATTCAAACAAGTGCAGGACACCCAGTAGAGAGGCTGGCAGGAATAGTTAGCAATCAAACCCAGGGATGTGTGTGCTTCCACTGTTGTTGCATTTTCCAAAATTTGAGCAGTCAGCCAAATTAAGATGTAAGTAGTCTCATGAGAGACTGCAGGCTCTCCTCCTAAAGCCTACCCAACCCTGATTCTGGAAGAATGATGAATTTTCTTGGCCAATTTCGTCATCTAATGTTTATATCACACACACACACACACACACACACACACAATGAAGGTGGAGAAGATAGATAGATACACTCAGCTACTTGTCTTCTACATATTGCTAACTGTACAGAGATAGAGAATGGACAGCTTGCTATATTGCACCTTTCTTTCTTTCCTCTCTCTCTCTCTCTCTCCTCTCTCTCTCTCTCTTTCTTTCCTTCCTTCCTTATTTCCTTTTTTCTCTTTTAGAAATCCCATTACTCAAGGTAGTAAACATTCCACCTTAAATGACAGAGTGCTCATTCGCTGCTTTCTAAGATAGACAAGTCAGTGGTTGGAGGGCTCACATGATTGGATTTTTCTCTCTTGGTTTGGACCAAAATGTTCCATTAATGACTTTTACTCACAGTAAAACAGAGAGAGAGGGAGTCCTTGAGTGTGACAGCAACTTTCCCACCTCAGGTACGTGTACAGCTTGGAGAGCTAAAATGCCTAACAAAACTCAATGGCCAACCAGAACTACCCCATGTCAGTAGCTTCTGGGATCTTTCTCTCTTAAACGTAAGAAAGAAATGAAAGGACAACAGGAAGATGAGTTCTGAAAAGAGTTTAATTGTAAGATTACAAGTATAAGCTCAGGGAAAAGAAGGTAGAGGCCACTGGAGCAAAACTACCAAGCTTGCTATCTAGGTTTCTTTTTCTGAAATTTAAGTCATAACTGTTGTGAGGTATGGGTATATGAGCTGATCAGTCCAGTCAGTCAAAGTCCTGGTGAGTCTTAATGTCAATCAAATCCTCTTGTGTAGTTTCCAGGTAAGGCTAGTCATTTAGGTTGTGTAAAAGGAGAAGAAAGATATCAAGAAACCAGATTAGAAATGAATGTTACTTTCTGATATTTTTGGCCTCTGACAAGAAAGAAACAAAACATTCCTGGTTAGGGGCCAAGATAAGAATTAGAGATGCCTACTTATGGGATCCCTGCCCTAAAACTGTGTAACCAGTTTCTGTCTCCTGTTCACATCCATAGAGATAATGGTCTTCCTGATCCACAAAGCAGATCCCAGACCTCTTCTCTCTGACAGCAACATTCCTCTAACAGCATAGAACTACCCCCCTTGTATGTAGTCTTCCCATGCTTCTGCAGAAATGGCACATCTGGGATAATGCTCCAGTTTTGAACAGTTATGTTCTCATGTGGTATCCAGCAGAATTTTGCCTTCTACACTGTGTTGGTTGTAATAAATGTCACCTAAGAATGACATGAATTATCTCGACTGACAAAATATTTACAATTAAAATTAGTTATCACCTAAAACCTTTATGGGACTATGCCATGAATATGTCAAAATTATGTCGTCTTTTACACTTGTTTCTTTCGTTATTAAAAAAAAATCATCCAGTATGCTTCACACCAGTGTTTCCAGATCACTCCTGATCTGATTACTCTTGTCCTAATATGTTTTGTATGTACTCTTTTAAAATACAAATTTAATGATATAAAACTTTTAAAAGAATATAGTGCTATTATTTGCCTGTTGTTATTAGGAAACTGGTGAACTGGATGTGATGTAAGTTTCCCTTGGAAGATAAAGATACAACTATTTATTTATGGAGAGAAGCATCAACAGAACAAACAAGGGATTTCATCCCATTCCAAACTATTGAACCAATGAAGTCATAGGGATTATGTACAAGAGTATTGGAAACTTAAAGGTAGCTACATCATCAAACAATCCCACCTCTATTACAGTCAACTCATGCTCATGTGTACCACTGAAGATATGTATCCTAGCATTCTCCCTGTTACAAACACACACACAAACACACACACACACACACACACATGACCAAATGTAGCTGTGTCAAGATGGTGTAGGGAAGAAGATCTCAGACGGGAATACAGTGAATCTTTGTGGTCCTTTCAAAAAATGTTAACAGTTCCATTCCGTTACCATAGGCCTAGCTGTGGCTGTACTGTTCTGCTTATTTCTTTGTAATGACCAAGCACCAGGGTTCTGTGTAGTACACCTTAATAATTCTACTTGAGGATGACAATGACATGCGAACTTGGAGGAAATGGTATACCACACCGAAAAGAGCCTTATGAAAATCATGTGGAGGCTTTCCTTCTAGGTTGATCTTGCTTATTTAGAAATTTGTTTGATTTCCTACAATGGTGCATACTAATGCAGGTTTCACATTTGTGTCCTATTCTGAAAGACATTTATGTAACAATTGCTTTGCTGACGCCAAGATATACTATGTCAATACCAGTTTCCCTCTTTCCTGAAAGGATCGTGTTTCTTCTGTGATATCAATGAACAAATCTGAGTTATGTGGGGTTAGAAATGCTCTTGAGCTAATTACTAATGGTTGATGTTGCATGGAAGCTTTACTACAAAATTCACTTGCTCTGGAAAATGCAACATATATCCTGAGAATGGACAGAGAAGAAAGACGTTGGAACATCCCCTCTTGTGCCCTGACTCCCTCTATGAGAAATCTCATGTGGAACAGCCAAATTCAGGGACACTGAGGAAGGTGTTCCTTCCTAGAGCAATGATTATCCCAAGGCTTTCAACTTCCAGAAGACAATCCACTGGGAATCTTATTCATTTCTATAGTGGCTACACAGCTTTGTGGCAGTCTTCTGGGGGCACTACACTAGAGTGGAAGCCTGGACAGGTCACAGTCATTTCATGAATCCTCAGCCCAGCAACTGCCTGTCTCTTACCCTTTGTGTGTCCCTTACAAGCGTGCCCTAGCTCTTGGCATCATTTCCAGTGGTGAGCTCTAAGGCGGCTACAGATAAATCGCTAATGCTTCTGCCCCTCTCAGGGACTGACAACTTCTCACAGACCAGTTCCCAACTGATAACAGATTGGAGGCTGAGCAATGATTTGCCTGCTGTCCTTCTAAGGCTTAGTTGAGTCCTTGGGCTAACACTCCTGATGATCCCAAAGCCCTTGTTCCTTTCCCTTAGAGTCCTAAAGGCCTCACTGCCCCTGGAGAACTGTCAGAACCCATGGATACAGAGCCTAAGACATTTACTTTCATAGTAAGGTAGCACCTTCTGCTCACCACTACTCATTGCTTTCTCTCAGGAGGAGATGAGCCCATTAGCTAAAAAAGGCAATTATGCTTGTCAAAGTGAAGATCTCTTTCACATAAACAGGACATGTGGGTACCATGTTTTCAGGCTTTCAAAACCTAATATCTGTGCATCATTCAGTTGTGTTGACTTCTAAGGGTCATGATGTATAATGTCGATTTTAGGGAGTAAAGTCCCTTAAAAGTGAAAAGGATAGATAAACCCAAAGCATATCAGGCTGTGAGAGTAATTTAATTCTAAGTCCTTATGAAAAGAAACCTTTACTTTTGTGGATTTATTCTCCTATCTTAAAATACTCAGCTATTCATACTTACTACGTTTTATCACTGGAATTTGTAAATAAGTCCAAAATTGCATTGATTATATTTTTTGACAGTAAAATTAAAAAGTGGGAATGGTTACCTCTTTATCTCTTTATCTCTGAGCAGAGCTTACATGGCCTGTTATGAGGCATATTAACAATAGTGTAGCCATGACTGTGGGCCTGGGAGTGAGAGTCTTTGAATATTTTCAAAACTATGCATTTTTTTAAATCCCTTACATGCTCCTCCCATGGCAAAGCATAAGCAAAGCATGTTAAATTAGAGGTTAATAACATTGATGGTTAAAAATATGCATAGACTGTGCAAGCCAAAGCCTTCTTGTTACAAATGGGAAAACAGGCTCAGAATGGGCAAGCAACTTGACCAGGATCACTCAGGTAGCTCTTTTCATCCCATTCTTGCCTTTTGGGCTCCTTCTGCTGTAACAGAAAGATAATATCAATGTAATACAAGTAGTGCTACTATCATCTAATCTTACTAAGATATTGTTTGAAAACTTGTAACTCATAATTTTAAATTCCCTGAAGATAAAGAATTTAATATTTGTAGTATCAACACATTATTTCATTATTTAAATAGTCAATGTGTGAGATGTAGTATTCGTTTCTGAAATCACAGACACACACACACACACACACACACACACACACTTTTTCTCTTACAACCCCACTATGATATGAAGCCTTTCCCAAGTGTTTCATACAATGACTTCCTCCAGCTCCTGTGTTCCTGGCAATATTTTGCTAGGTTAAGCTTTTTAGGGAAGGAACTTGACTTGATCATGTCTGTATCTCAGGGACCAATGCATAATGTCTACTTATTAAAATTTACTAAGGCAAAAGTAAAGAATCCATTATAGACACTGTCATTTTGTCTCTGGCCCTGGTCAAGATCATTGTGGTTGTACTCCCCTCTTGCCAAATGTACATGATCCTACATAATGTCTCTTTAGTTTGTGGTGCAAAAAAAAAAAAAAAAAAAAAACCCAACTAGTACCTGTATAATAGGAATTAAAGAATCAAATCTGTAGAATACAAGGATTATGACAATATACTAGTTACTTGAGATGGAATCTTCTCTGATATCATGGGTTAGAATTGAGGTAGGCAGAGCCTAAAGACCAGGTAACACCATTTCTCACACTGCCTACAAGGTACCCAGCCTTTATGTCTTAACTGGGTAATGCAGGGCTACCCACAAATTGTTCCAGTTTCCTGGAGTCTGAGTCAAAGAGCCAAGATATGTCTAATGTGGTAGAAAATTGAGTATTTTGTGATTTTTCCTGAATTTGACTTTGAAGTCTTGTCTGTTGTCAGAATGGCAAAGAGTACTTGTGAAATACATTCTCAAGTACTAAAAAGTAAAACATCAATATTTAGCTCTTTTTTCATTAACCATGTTATGCTACATTACAAAGGGGAGACATACTTAGTGTAGTATGTCTTTGGAACTGACCACAAACATTCATTCCAACAAAGAATTTAAGTAAGCAACCTCGTTTCACAGAATATTGATTATCCTTAGAGATTTAATAGATATGTGAATATCTGCTTTGTCTCTCTGGAGGAGAATCAAAGGAGTCCAGAGATTTTTTAAAAAGATCTTCTTTATGGAGGCCCAAGCAATCTTAAATGCATGCATATGTTTTATTTTAATATATATACAGGAAAGTGATGCTTTATGTTGAGTATAGAAACTGATCATTAGATCTAATTGCAAAAACTCATTTTTTTGAGCAGATACTCCTCTCTAGGTGCCAGATGGGCAAAAGATCACTATGTACTTGTGTAAGCATTATAGGCATTCTTATCTCAGGGGTAGCAAAAACAGAGCAATAGATTCATATTTTTCAATTGTTAATAAAATGAATAGTAGAAAGTCTGCTGTAAGCTTGAAACACATTACTTGTCTAACTTATTTTGAGAAGTGAAATAACTTGAGTTTCTTACTTTCAGAAAATTATATTTGAACCACATTTCCCCCACTCTCGTCAAATATGCCTGTGGCAACATAGACTCAGTGAGCTGTTGCATGAAATTTCACGTTTTCAAATACAAAGAATCAGTTCAAATTGAAAGTGCCATGGTGTATATACTTCTTTGTGGCTTGTCCAACAATGTGGAATATTCCACTGGTAATTCAAGATAATCTGATTCCTAGCATATGGAGTATAAATACACCAAGGTGAAATGGTGTGCCTGTGACATGTGATTTCATTACTTCCAGTATCTGAAACACCTTTAGATAACTCAAAGGAACCCCTGGAAAACAGTGGTAAAAAGGAATAAAATATGCCTTTGATTAACCTAGTTGATGAAAAGAGCTACCACTTCTTTCCTGGGCTAGTGCTTACCATCCCTTAGTCAACTTTGGCAAAATAGGAACTACTATTTATTTGTTTGTTTTCATTTTTACACATACACGTGTGTATGTGTGAAATATAACACAATGATGTGCAATGTATTTGCCTTGTGGAATGATCAATACACATTAAGTGAATCGCCATCATCTCATGCACTAGCTTAACAATATGTTCATGTTTACTCTATATTATTAATAACATGTTAGTATTCTATAAAATGAACTTCACAACTTCTTTCTCCTAACAAAATCATCTTACACTCTGACAAAACCTCCCCATTTCTTCTATCTTCTTGCATAATTTAAATGATTATATTTTAGAGACCAGCTGTAATCAGGAAACCACATACATTTTAAACAGATCAGTGAGTATTGTAAAAACAACCGAGTAATTAGAATTCTTCTGAGAACTCTTATCACATAGAGTTACTTTGGGGCAAGTTTTGATGAGTATATAAGCAGCATTTGTCATTTGTCATGAATGTTATCAACTGGATACAAATGCCCGAGTCAAAAACACTTGGAAACAGCCTATCTTTTAAGTAGGTTAAGCACCCCTTCTAAATCTTGTGTGCATGTTTAATGTACTTACCTCCCCCATTTTAAATAGTGCTGGGGAAAATTCTATCTGTGTCAGCGCTTGTCAGAATAATACTTACAAATTCTGCTTCAGCAGAGCTGCAGTGGATGAAGCTGTGAAGTATCTCCTTGCATTACAGCTTTTCATACATCAAAGGCTCCTTTTGAACTGAGTAATTATAGGAGAAAAAAAACATGTTTTAGTGCTACCTGAGAGTTCTTACTAATATTACCTTTGAAATGACTAATTACTCTACCTGTAAAGACTGAAAAGAAGATATATGTAACTTACTTATTATAAAAGATATCCAATAACTAATCCTTGTATCCCCCTCCCCCAGCATCATTCTTTATTTTCCACCTTTACGATGATTTTTATACATAGTGTTTGTCTATGAAAATATTTGGAGAACCCTGCACATGCCGACTCCCTCCTGTTTCACAAAACTTATCTCTCTGTTGCTGGGATTGTGGGCATGCAATTTAAGTATCCCTGCTCTTAGGGTAAAGCATGTTGGCTATGAGCCCTAGGACTTGACCAAGATTGAACAGCACTTCTTTATCAAAAAAAGTGTTTGAAAAAGCTGTGCCTGCTGATAACAGAGGTTTGGAAGACTGTGGGGAATTTTGTGTTTGGAGCTGTGAACTTACAGATACACTGTATGATTGGCATGGAAGAACCAAGGCAGCAATTTCATAGCAAACTTCTCTGTGAATGAAGGAATATTACTTCCTCATCTGTGCAGAGAAAAACGAAGAGCATGCACATCATCTTGTCACTATCTGTTAGGCTGTATCAATAGAAGATGAGTATCAAGCATCCAGACTGAAGATGGTGAGGGGCTACCCTTCCTGGAACTATCATATCATTCCAAGTATGATATGATAGTTCCAGGATACTAAGATGTAAAAAAAGCCCCAGGCAGTCAGGAGTCCTGCCTTGGGAGCACCTAAGATAGTGACAGAATTCAAGGCTGAAACTTTGGAAGAAAAGTTCAAAGTTTCGAAAAAGTAAATGAGCAGGCTTAGAATGTCTCAACTCAGCGAACAGACACACCACAGGGGAACAAATAAACTTGCTGTCTTCCAAAGCTGAAAGCCTCTTACACTGAAGCAGGAAGAGCTGAGTTCCCTGTGTCTCCAAATTATTATCACAAGGTAGAAATTTTTGTGAGACAGGTGTTTAGCTTCACAAGCAAGAGGGGAGGGACGTTCTGATCCAGCTGTCTCCACGGGAGCTAGACGGCCTGTTTCAAGCAGTGCTCTCTCTCTCTCCTCTCTCTCTCTCTCTCTCTCTCTTTCCCTCCCTCCTCCTTCCCTCCCTACACCTCTCTCCCCCTTCCCTCCATGTATGTGTGTGTGTGTGTGTGTGTGTGTGTGTGTGTGTGTGTGTGTTTCATGGGCAGCATACACACAGATAGAAATTAGATGCCCTTTGTATTTTAGATAGGCTTCCAGAACAAGTAGAGAGTTAGACCAAATGATGCTAACCTCCTCTAAAAAGATGCCAATTATGTCAGTATTCTTAAGTAGATTTTACACTTGATTTTAGCTAATTCCAAGAAGCATAATCTTTTTTAAATGAATCCCTATATTTTGTACCAGAAAGGAAAGTGATTTTCTAGGTGGTCTGCTTTTCCTCACAGAACATGACACATTTGGAGCCTGCTTCTCTCACTGACATCCATATTCCTGGAATCTCTAAGCAGAATAGATCTCATCTCTCAGAGTAGATTAGTTCTATTTTCCTCTTTTCCTTTACCTTCATTATATTCATTGACCCAATACTCTAGTGGGATTTATGATTATAAAATAACACTGGTCCTCTGGTGCTTTAAAAATAATCTGAAGTTTCTGTTGCCCTCATAATAGTGCCACAAATTTTAAAAAGAAAGGGTCTTTAAAACGACACATATCTTACTTCATGGGCCCTATCTCTGTCGAAGTAAATGGTGGCTAGAGCTAAGGAAACAGAGAAGATCAGCCCCTAAAGAAGAAGACCAGATAAACAATCGACCATTCAACCTATGGTTTTAAATTTAAGAGAGGCTCTTCATTTGCTTCATTTCGTTTTAATTTTTCTGTCACCTTTCCAGTCATTGCTTACTAATAGATTGATCCTTTAAAACCAGGATACCACATAGGAATAACATCTTCTACAGATCTATTGTCAAGACTTGAAATAACTTCTTCAGCAGCTTGTAGTAATAATTCATCACCACTAGTTTTTTTTGTCACATCTGCCTTAAAATATGTGGCTATTCTCAGACATTATGCATAAAAAAGAAACATTGTAACACCCAGTTCTAAATAAGATGTCCTCATCAAATTCATCCCCTTAGAGCTCAGGAACCCTATAGAAGAGGAGGTAGGAAGAGTATAAGAGCCAAAGTGGATACAGAACAGAGAAGAGGTCCTCTAAATCAACTGAGGAAGGTTCATATGAACTTACAAAGCCTGAGAAGCAAGCTCATTCACAGGGCTGACATGGGCCTCCATCACATCTTCTGCATATATATTATGGCTTTCATTTAATATTTTTATGGGATTCCTGAGTGTGTGAACAATGTGTCTCTGGTGGTTGTACCTCTATTAGGCTCTTTTCCTTCTGCTGGTTTGCCTTGTCTAACTTAGTGGTTTTGTTTTAACTTGTTATTTTTTAGTTTCTTATGTTTTGTTAGTATCTCTTAGAAACCTGTTCTTCTCTAATGAGAGACAGAAAAGGATTGGATCTGGATGGGGAAGGGAGGAGAAACTGGGAAGGATAGGGGGAAGGAAAACTGTCATTAATGTTGATTAAATGAGAAAAAAAAACTCTTTTTAATAAAAGGGGGGAAGATGTGGCTGTTCTAATAAAATAATTTAATTTAAAGTATGTATCTTCCTTCTATCTTTCCTTCCTCTTCCCTATTACCATTTATTTATTCCAAAATGATTTACTAAAGGCAAAAAGTACTGAATGTTAGGAATGTAAAATAGCACACTATAAGCTATCAATGACAGGCCTAAAAACGTGTACATCTTCGAAGTAAACATAAGGCTCTGAACAGTATAAAACTCTTCTTTGAGGACATGGGCAAGTAGTTATCATGGAGGTAGAAATATTTAGAGAATAATTATGACTCTAAGTGGTGGCACAGGACACAACAGAATATTGCCTGTAGAAGCCTGGCATGATGAAGACATTGAAGAATACAGGTATGCATACCAACATGATTGGATTGGTGGTTTTAGAGGGTCAATTCTAAAGGTGAACTCTAGGAAAGTGAGTGCCAGCTACAAAATGCCCTGGAAGCTGTGTACATAGTTTAGTCTTATTTATTTTTTAAAAAAATCATATTTCCCAGATAGTATGTTCATGTGTTTGACAATATCTGTCATTTAAACTGTTTCAACAGCTCATTTTCATTTTAATGGAGTCAAAGCTAACCAGTAACCCACACTGCCCCTTGCTGGAGCATGGCATTCCTTTTTTCATTTATGCTCCCACAATCCCATAGGTTATCCTGGCTTGCCATCCTTCCTGTAGTCTCAACTCATCTTCAGCACTTCATATAGAATAAATAATTCAATCCTCAAAACAAACCAGAAATATTCGTAATTTGATTATGTGTAATTTACCGAGAAAACTGAGGGGCATGGTCATTAAGTAAGGTACTCCAGAGCTCCCGCTGAGTGGGGGACTGTGGGAAGAATGTAGAAAAAGAAGGAAAGGGAGAAGGAAGATAAAGAAAAGTGAAAAAATTAAAAATAAAGGAGACAAAAGGAAAAATATTAAAAAATTAAAGAACAAAGTGTTTTCCTCCACCCATAGTACAGATACCTAATTTCAAAGTATGTCTTCTTTTTTTTTTCTTTTTTATTGTCACTTTAATTTTTTTTTACAGTTCAGCCATTGACCTCTCGTGGTCCCTGCTCCCACAGTTCCTCATCCTGTTTCTCCTCCCCGTCTCCAAGAGGATGTTCCTCTACAACTACCCTCAGGCCGCCCCACTCCCTGTGGCCTCGAGTCTCTTAAGGGTTAAGCACATCTCCCACTGAGACCAGACCCAGCTGTACTCTGCTATATATGCTGCCTGAATGGTGGCTCAGTGTTTGAAAGATCTCAGAGGTCTGGGTTAGTTAAGACTGCTGGTCTTCCTATGGGGTCGCCCTCCTCCTCAGCTTCTTCCATCCTTTCCATAATTCAACCACAGGGGTCCTACCTTCAGTCCAATGGTTGAGCATAAGTATCTGCATCTGTCTCAGTCAGCTGCTTCTTGACCTCCCAAAGGATCACCATGTTAGGCTCCTGTATATAAGCACATCATAGCATCAGTAATAGTGTCAGGCCTTGGAGCCTCCCTTGAGTTGGATAACAAGTTGGGCTGGTCACTGGACCTCCTTTCCCTCAGTCTCTTCTCCATTTTTTGTCCCTTCAGTTCTTTTAGACAGGAACAATTCTAGGTCAGAGTTTTTGACTGTGGGATGGCAACCCCATCCCTCCACTTCATATGCCTGTCTCTCTACTGGAGGTGAACTCTACTGAGTTCCCTCTCTGCACTGTTGGATCTCTGCACTGAGAGTCTCTGGTACTTTCTAGAGCTCCCCCCCACACACACTTCCCACACCCTAAGGTTGCATATTTCTATTCATTATGCTTGCCCTCAGAACTTCTCTCCTGCCTGCCCCCATATCTGCTCATATTCCCCTCCCCCACCCCAACTCTCGCACCAAAGTCCTTCCCTCCCTCTGTCTCCTGTGATTACTTCTCCTCCCAAGTGGAACTGAAGCATCCTCACTTGGGATCTTCTACTTGTTAACCTTCTTGAGTTCTGTGGATTGTATCCTAGATATTTTGTACCTTTTTTGGCTAATATCCCCTTAATAGTAAGTACATAACATTCATGCCCTAAAATCAAGAATTGATAAATGGGACTTCGTGGAGCTGAAAAGCTTCTGTAAGGCAAAGGACATAGTCAGTAGGAGAAATTGGTAACCTACAGATTGGGGGAAAAAAAAAAAAAAACCTTCACTAACCCCACATCTGATAGAGGGCTTATATCCAAAATATATAAAGAACTCAAGAAGCTAACCTCCAAAAATCTAAACAACCCAACCAAAAAAAAAAAAAAAAAAAAAAAAGGGTATGAAGTGTCCTTCCTTATCTTTTTGATTACTTTTGGTTGAAAGTCGATTTTATTTGATATTAGAATGGCTACTCCAGCTTGTTTCTTGGGACCATTTGCTTGGAAAATTGTTTTCCAGCCTTTTACTCTGAGGTAATGTCTGTCTTTGTCACTGAGGTGCGTTTCTTGTATGCAACAAAATTATGGGTCCTGTTTATGTATCCAGTCTGATAGTCTATGTCTTTTTATTGGAGAATTGAGTCCATTGATGTTAAGGGATATTAAGGAAAAATGATTGTTGCTTCCTATTATTTTTGTTATTAGAGGTGGAATTATGTTTGTGTAGCTACCTTTGTTTGGGGGGTTGTTGGAAGATTACTTCTGTGCTTTATCTAGGTTGTAGTTTCCTTCCTTGTGTTGGCGTTTTCCGTCAATTATCCTTTGAAGTGCTGGGTTTGTGGGAAGATATTGTGCAAATTTGGTTTTGTCATGGAATATCTTGGTTTCTCCATCTATAGTGATTGAGAGTTTTGCTGGGTATAGCAGTCTGGGCTGGCATTTGTGTTCCCTTAGGGTCTGTATGATATCAGACCAGGATCTTCTTTTTTTTTTTTCCTTTTTCAATTTTATTATTATTATTATTATTTTGCTTACTCACTTTATAACCCGTCCCAGTCACCCCCTCCCACAATCCTTCCCCATCTCTTGTTTTCTGAGTACCCCCTCCTCCTGTATCCCCCACCCTGCCACTTTAAGTCTCTGAGAGGCTAGGTGCTTCCTCTCCCATTGAGGCCAGATGAGGATAGTCTCTGGTGAAAAGTCTGATGTATATAGCTGTCTCCTTAGAAGTCTGCAAAAGTCTGACATACTCAGAGGCAGATGCTAACAGCTAACCATTAAACTGATCATGGGGTTCCCAATGGAGAAGTTAGAGTGAAGGCTGAAGGAGTTGAGAGGATTTGCGACACCATGAGGAAAGCAACAATACCAACCAACCAGAGCCCCCAGGGTCTAAACCACCAGCCTGGAAGCGCTTAGGGAGGGACCCATGGCTCCAGCTATATATGCAAGGGAGCTATATATAAGGGGGAGAAGAGATCCTTGGTCCCATGAAGGCTGGATGTCGTGGGGGGGGATACTCGAGGGTGGGGAGGTAAGGTACAGGGGAGGGTGGGTGGGGGTACACCAATGGGGAGGCAGGGGGAGGGGGGAAGGGATAGTGAGTTCCTGGGAGGGAGGGGGGAAATGGGATAAGAAGAGAACATCTGAAATGTAAATAAAATTTCCAATAAAAAAATGGGGTATAGATCTAAACAGAGAATTCACAACAGAGGAATCTTGAATGGCTGAGAAGCACATAAAAAAATGTTGAAAGTTCTTAGTCATCAGAGAAATGCAAATCAAAACAACCCTGAGATTCCACCTTATACCAATCAAAATGATTAATATCAAAATCTCAGGTTTCTGTTTGCAAGAATGTGAAGAAAGTGGAACACTCCTCCATCACTGGTGGGATTACAAACTAGTACAACCACTCTAAAAATCAATATGGAGGTTCCCCAGAAAACTGGAAATAGATCTACCTGAAAACCTAGCTATACCATTCTTGGGAATATACCCAAAAGACGTCCCACCATGCCACAGGGGCATGTGTTCCACTATGTTCATAGTGGCCTTGTATGTGATAGCCAGAAGCTGGAAACAACTCAGATGTCCCTCAACTGAAGAATGGATTAATGAATGGAACTACAAAATATCCTGAGTGAGGTAACTTAGACCCTAAAGGACATGCAAGGTATTTATTCACTATAAAATATATCTTCTAAACTGTGGATATTGCCATTCAATATGCATAAGACAGTGATTCCCTTTATTTGTTTGTTTGTTCTTTTAATAGAACAGTGTGATACTACCATCTGAGAACCTGGTTTTGTTTGTTTCTTTGTTTGTTTGTGTTTTGGTTATGGGGGAGCTGGGATTTTGTTTGTTTGTTTGCTTTTTAGTTATGACAGAGCTCATCGAAAGGACAGAACTATAATTATGGATGCCTTTTATCTAACTCTTCAAATTTTATGCTGCTTAAACTTTTTGAATGTCTTCTAAGTTTCAGTTTTCTCATTCACAAGTGTGTGTGTGTGTGTGTGTGTGTGTGTGTGTGTGTGTGTGTGTGTGTGTGTGTGTGTGTGTGATTTTTCAAATTAAGTAACTTATGAATCTGTAAACTTTCAAAGACATAGTTAAAAGTTCTCAGTTAAAGTTTGCTGACCAATTGCAAATTTAAAATTCCCATTTATTATAGAGAATGTAAATCTTCACAAAGAGGAGAATAAACATATGCTAAGTAAAACCAAGGAAGCAACAGTATCCTTGGGAGAAGGTTGGCATAGGCAAATGACCTCTAGAACAGAGATAGCACTGGATTTCTTGGATCTTTGCATTTTAAAATGCTAAATAAAATCAAAAGAAAAATGATACATTATTGTGAGTAATGTGTCTATGAATCAAGCATTTTCAGAACACAGCCATTTACACTATAATGGCAGAGCTGACTAATGATGACAAACCCATAAAGCATTTACTGTCTAGCCCTCTGTGATAAAAGTTAGCTGATATTCTAAAAGCTGGATCGTATACAATCCAGATCATATTGTTGTTATACATACAGTTATTTAAAAAGAGCTTTACAAGAGTTTGTGAATATAGCTTGTCCTTATTATGTACCAGCATATATGATATTTCTGTGAAAGAAATACTGAGATTCATGTTGGATGACATTTTTTATACTATATGCAATAACTGTTATTGTATGAACATAGTAGATTTTTTTCCAGGACCATAGTATATACAGTTACAATTATGTGTTTATGTAGAGTGACATTGGCAACATTTAAAAGTGTTTTCTTTATTTGTATATCTTGTTTAAAAATGATTTATCTAGATTAGCATTAAAAATCAATGTCAAGAATATATAACATCAATTATACAAAATTGTGGAATGACTTCATCCTCTTATTTGCTTCATGCATCACTGCATTCAGTGCACTGAAGCAATTGATTGTTTGAGTATAAAGGCCATTTTAAAAACCAGTTTACAAGACAAATATAAAGACCGTGTGTTTTACTCTCCTATCATGTGTTTGTTTTGTTTGGCTTTGGAACCTGTGTTTAATTTCCTGAAGGTATACAAGTCTAAACTTGCTCTGCATCTTTGTAATAAAATCCTTTTGAGAAAGACCAGATAGAAATACTTGTTTAAAGTTAAGCTGATACAAATGGTCAGTAACTCATTTTTATGTATGTTCTGGATAATTAAAATTATCTGATAGTTTCAGAGACTCCACATGATGGAGATTATTTTGAAGTGGAATTAATATTTTCCTGCCATCCTAAGAAGGTTATGTTGAACACACTAAAGTTTTTCTTCATAACTTTGATACTATTATCAGCACCAATTATTGTAGTAGGCAGCAAGAGTGCCTAAGGGATAAGAACATAGAGTGGGAGAATGTTTTCTTCCCATTAAATGGACACAGCCTTGTATTTTTTTTAAGTTCTGACTTTTTAATGCCATTTTCCATGGACTCTTATACTGTTAGTTTTCACAACTTATTGGTCTTTCTGTGATATGACCTCTACAGACACATTCTCTTCTTTGCCATCTGTAAATTCCTAAGGGATAGAGCTGATGGTTCAACATTTAGAGACCTTTTGTCAAAAGGCAGTTATTTCTCTAGTGACAAAAAACACTAGTAGTGAGGAGGTCAATATGAGAAGGGAACAATGATATATATGTAGGAAATGTAATAAGGCCTGTCATCCTGGATGGTAACACAATGCTCAGCTACGTTTTCCATGATGTTTCCTTTCTAATGATTAAATTTATTTTTGACAATTTCATGTATATGTGTATATAGTGCATTCTAGCTACTCTGACCAGCCCTCAACTCTCTTATTTTCCTTCCAAATATGTCAAACCCCTTTCTTCCCTACAGGTCCCTTACCCACAAACATGTCTTTTTAAATTTTATTTCTGACCCAATGATTTTAACCAAGACACTCATGTCGTCACAGGTTTAACATCTATTCCTTGGATTCTTGAAGGCAATGACTATCTCTCTCCTACAATTCATGAGCTGCCAATACTTCAGCAGGAAAGATAGGTTCTATAAGCCCCTCCACACCCCATAATTGGATTTTGACAGCCCTGCCTTGTGCAGGCCCACTACAAGCAACAACAGCTGTTATGAGATCATGTTTGCAGTAGCTGTGCAGTGTCTTGAAGATGGCATGTCACCGTCCTTCTCCTGCTTTTCTGGTTCTTACAATATTTCATTCTCTTCTGCAGAGTTTCTTGTACCTTAGAGAGGGTGGCATGAATGTCTTGTTTAAAGTTGAATATTCAGCTGTCACTTATTCTCAGCATCTTGGGCAGCCATGAAACTCTGCATTTATCTCCGTTCATGGCAAGTAGCTTTTCTAATTAAGGAAGGATGGAAGTGGCATTTGTCTGTGGGTATAAACATAGATATTTATAATCCAATTTGGTGTTATATGAGTTTATATAAACTATAGTGATTCCCTTCCTCCACCAATAACCTTTCCAGCCTATGCTTTGCTTGGTGTTGTTCTTTTTCTGTTGGCAAAGTTTATAGTACCAAATAAAGTATCCAAACGGCAGGTCTCTTTCAGTTTTTGAAGCCTTTAAGCAGTAAACTTTAAGCAGGATTAGTGACAATCTTTAGCGGAGTTTATTGTAGTTTTCTAGAGTGATCATCACAGAAGTCAAACTTCTTGTGAAGTTGGTGTAATAAATAAACTGAAAACTTGACTGTCAGATAAAGCACAGCAGAGTCATATGGTTCTTTGCTAATTTTTTAAAGATAAATTATTCTGTGATATTTTTTTCTTCTGTGTAGGGTAAGATCTACCCTAATGAGTACATTCCTCAAAGCAGAGACTCTGATAAAGGCAATTTTATATTTACTTTCTTTGTAGTGATAGTGATGGAACACAGAACCTTACTTGAGCTAACTGCCTTTGATTTTTCTCTGTAGTCCTTGCATATTCTCCACACAGTACAGTGTATGACCTGATATATTTGTTACTTTTCTATTACTGTGATAAAATATCATGACCAAGGAAACTAACAGAAGCAAGGGTCTATTTGGACTTTATGGTTCCAGAGGGATAAAAATCTCTCAACATCATGACAAGGAAGTGTGGCAGCAAGCAGGTATGAATGATGACAGAGAATTCTTATCTCCAACCTTCAAGAGTGAACTGGCAATAATAGCACATGACCTTGAAACCTCAAAGCCCACCTCCAGGGACTTACTTCCTAAAACAAGGCCACACCTCCTAAACCTACCAAAGCAATGCCACCAACTGGGGTTGAAGTTTTAAAGTGTCAAAAACCACAGGGGACATTCTCATTCAAACAATTTCTGAGCATTTCTTTAGTGCTTTTACATGCCAAATTTGTCAAGATCTGTACAACTATGCCATGCTCCCAGCAAGACTCATAAGTGCAAGTCTAGATTTCTCAAAACAGTGAATGAATTTTGTGAAAGGTACTTTCAAATAAAATTTAAATCCTTCAATAATAGAGTCTGCTAACATATTTCAAATTACTTCCTCTGCCTCAACAAGCTTGTAATAAAATTTGGTGAACACCTTCTGATGAACTAAGTTAAAACTTGCACATTTTAAAAAAGTTTTTTTTTAACCAAGGAAGAAACTAGATATACTTATTATACTTATTAATTACAATCATGTTTGCACTTTAAAAAAAAAAAAACCAACATGATCATGTGTTTGGTTGAACCAAGTCTCCTTGACTTTCTAAGAGGCATCATTGCCTAGCTACGTGATGTTGTACACTTGAATTTTACATATATGGATCATTTGTTCTCATGTGCTGTACAGTTCCAGCTAGACATGAATCTTACTTTAATTAATAATTATTATAATATTCTTTCTAAAATTGTTGCAGCAGCCTTGGCTAGTCAGTACAAATACAGCCATGCAGAGAAGTTTAACTAATATAATTTTTAACATTTTTCTTATTTGTAAATATTAGTAATATATCCTTTGAAATAACAACTTCCCTCACCTCCATATCATTTTAGTGATGTCTATATTGTACTTTCTTTTTTGCAGGAATCTCAGCATCTGACTCCAGGATTCACCTTACAAAGTAAGTGGGTTTTGTTTTTCCAATTAATTCCTTCTTAAGGTAGCCATCCATAATCTCACTTTTCTTACTTTCCCCTCTTTTCTGCTTAATGTTATTAAGACATTAAGGAATAATGGTAATAAAAGGTTGCACTGGGATTGACTGTTTTAGTTCATATTTTTTCATCTTTTATTATGACCGAAGGGTGTGAAATCATCTGGCAGGGCTGCATGCTTAGAAAATAATTTCCATGTGATTACTTGTTTGGAGTAGAAGCATGAATATTAATTGTTTGTATCCTTTCTATTTAGAGTGGAGTGACCCAAGCAGCAGAGCTTCCACAAAGTCAGTATCATTCAAGTTGTGAGTATTTGTCCTCCCAGACTACAGTGCTCAGCTGCTACTCTCTTGGTTTTTTTTTTTTTTTTTTCCTTTGAGACTATGAACCTTTACTCCTATTTTCAAGCTAGTAAGGCAATAATCAAATTATCATTCCTTTTGTACATGTCAGTTGCTATAACATATATTCCATAAACTGAGCAGTTTATCAATGGGAACATGATGCCTAACAGTTTCAGATTCTAGGAGGTCAAAGCTAAAGTCAGAGGTTATCTGTTGAGATAGCCTCATTTTCACGCTAAGCTCATATTGTAAAAGTGGAAGGAACCTCTCTGAAGTAGCTCTTAAAAAGACACAAATCCCATTCATGAAGGCTCACCTTTGTGACAGAATTATCTCTTCAAAGTCCTACCTCCTGGTACTGTCACCTCCTGGGGAAGGATGACAAATATGTATCTTTAGTAGACACAATCGTTTAAACTGAATAAAGAACCTGTGGTCAGCAAGTAAGAGTAAAAATGAATGTGGTCAATAATCAGCTATCAAATGATGTAGACATGGTCTGGGTCAATACATGAAAACAACTGTAACTTCAGTGAAAACAATCCAAACATTGGTTTCTCACATTTGGATGAGATATTGAGCTTCACATAACCTCAGTACAATTGGCTGTCCCGCTACTAGGAAGGACAAAGAATGAACAAGAAAGGCAACATGGTTTGCAAGAGTACACTGTTTGTAGATCATTCATCATCTGTGTGTTAGAGACAAAGAAGAACAGTCAGGAAGGCTGAGATAAAGATGGCAGAGTCTAAGGGTGGCGTTTAAAAGTCAGAGCCTTGCAATTTACTCTGCACTGTCTTCATTTTTTATTAATGTCAACCAGAAGAGGAGTTTATAGAAAGCCAATTTCCTCAGATTAACTAATGTAGATTTTTTTTAAATATCCATTTGCCCAAGAGTATATCAATGGAGTGTTTCTGTCATAACTTCTTTCGTTCCTGATAATAGAAGATGGAAGTTGACTTTTCTGTGTAATAGTATGTACTTGAAATTTTTGAAAATGAAATAATTTATGACACACAAGTGGTCTAATGGCACACTTGAATTGAATTGCTCACCTATTGGAAGAACATGAATAATTGCATAAAACAACTGGGACTATCTCCAAGTCAACTGAGACTTTGACATAGCCAATGGTGCTTCCACTCCATCTTCTTGTTGTATTGTAGTAATTAAATTTCAAATCCCTGACCTGAGCACCAGTCTTTTGTTGTTGTTTGGGTTTGGGTTTTGTAGCTGACCTGTACCTAGTAATTAAAAGCTAAAATTTAACAACCAAAAGTCCTCCATTTTACAATACAAAACAAAACAAGGAAATCGAATGATAAAACCACATATTTTTTTTTTTTTAGATTCAAGAAATTACAGGATCAAAGTTTTATTTTTTTATTGCTTTACAAAGTGTTTTATTTTATTTTATTTATTTTTAGTTATTTAGTTATTTAAATCGCATCGTAATTTGCTTATTTACACAAAGGTTATAAACACAAAAAGGCAGGATGTAGGGAAGAGAATGGCACTGGAGCATAGGTGTTCAGGGAAAACCACATTTTTGATGTAATGGCTACATTAATGGGCATGCAGGAATCAAATTGTCTCTGATACTGTGCATTTCATATTTTTACATTAATCACATGAACTGCTATTTCTGTTGTTCTGAATGAGCCATAGATCTTATTTCCTTATTGCCACTCTTAAATTACCAACTACCTACTAAAAATAATAAGATATATAAACACATTTTCAGGAAGTCAATGCAAGTTTGCAAACAAGGAAGAATATAAAATTGTACTTTCATGGCAAACTGATCTTACTTCTAAAGATGTATGCTATAATTCCATTGTGAAATATGCTGCTTACTAAATAGGCCAGAGATTAAAATATTCTGGTAGTCTATATCTAACACAAAGAAATGTGTCAAAGGTGGCTTAGAGTTGGAGGCTACATTTCAGAGAATAGCATTTACTGCTCGGCATACAGTACAGATGGTAAGACTAAAATTCTCTGTAATAAGTATCAGCAAGAATTGAGTATACTAAGTCCATTTTATGATTGAGCCTCCTCCAAGTATTGTCCATCAGACTGTATATGGAAACTTTTCTTCTTATGGCAAGATACTGTTTTAGTGCAAGGGAGATCAGAGTCATAATAAAATTGTTTATCAGTTCAGGAATTATTATTATTTTTTCATAGTTTACCTTGGTATACTATTAAGCCAACTTCTAGGATTTTCCATTTGGCAGGGTAATCCTGAAGGTGATTAGAAACATTCTAAGTGTAAACTAACTGCCAAAGTTTGGAAGTTGGTCAGAAATAACTCTCAAGACAAGCAAGCTATGAGAAACACCCATTCAAGTTCAGCAAATGTCTAAGGCATGTGACCTACTGCTTAGTACAGTGGAGGGAGGTTAGAACCTTGGCAAATAGAATCCCTTAATTGCTGAGATATTCTATTCATTTTCTTCAGCTTGATTTGCTTTCCCTTCTTGACAAGATGCAGATCTTCCATTCAAGTAAGAATTGTTTATGATAACTGCATACACGGGCACTGATCCAGTGATCATTCATCTCTGTGGGTCTGAATGCAGACTTGCAAGTACGTAGGCTCACTATTTGTTCTTGACATTTGCTACTCTTTCCTTGAGCAAACCCAAACACTTAATTGACCTTCTGGAGAAGTAAGAATTTTCCTACTCACTTGCTATGCTTTGTTGACAATTGAATCTATAAATTTTCATTAGACAAGAGCATCTGACTGTGAATTTAGGAGTCTCTGTTTCATTGTAGTCATGGTATTTTGTGTGTGTCTGGGATGGGGAGGGCACTGGATGTAGAAGATTTGAGTTTAAATCACAGAGTAATTTATCTTTATTTTAAAGTACAAAGAATCTCTTAAAGGAAATTAAGCAACTTAATGAGAAAACATATATACACATATATACCCCCACAAAAGCTTGTAAGATTTCAAATATAAGCATACACTTTAGTAATTAAATCTAACTACATAAAAGTGTGGTTAACTTTAATCCTTAATAATTTTTAGAGAATTGAAGACTCAGTGGTCAGCCGCCCCTATTTCCAGTGCTCAGTGAGTCTGAGTTATAATCATTAAAACACTCTGACTCTAATTTTCTAAATCCAAAATTTCTAATCTCCTCCAGAAATCGTTTTTGTTCCCCAAGAAGGAAAATGCATGAGTGTTAGATGGTTTTTTTTTTTTTCAGAAATATAAGAGTTATATATTTAACATGAATATCATGTACATTTTGTATATATCATTTACTAGATTCAGTCTCTCAGTGGACACATCAGATATCATGTTACTTTATAGATTCTTAAAGAACCTATTAGGGCCAATAGAGGAGAAAACAAAACCTGGATTTTCTTTGCTTTCATCAAATTGATCATCATATATCATCAAGTACTTTCCACTATGACACTTTTACTTGCTTCTTTTTACCTCTTTATATTTGAATTTTGAGAGGCATTTAAAACAACAACAACAGATGAATATATTCAGTTGCCCTGGAAAGAATTCTAGAGGACTTCCATGAACCTATAAGTGTCCATTCAGTTAACCTTTGAACTCAGTTGTTTTGTGAGCATTGCTGAGAAGACAGCAATTCCAAATACTAAGTTCCTTTTTTAAACTCTGTTATTAGCATTTGGACTCTGCCCAATTGGAAACCATCCAGAATGCCTCTTATCGAAGCAACTCTGTGTTTTAAGGCATGCTATTGACAATGTCTGGAGAGTTTCCATACAGGTCCCAATATAAAGTCAGATGGAATCGTGATGCTTTTTCCCTGCCATAATACCAGTACCTTTACTTATAGTGTTGACTATGTGTCTGAAAACACCAGCCATGAATCCAGAGAACTGATGATGGGCAATGTGAAATCAGATTTACCGTGCCCAGCTACAGTTTCTATTTTTGTAGTTAATATGTTTATTGCATGAGTAAATGCATGCACATAGTTCTAGGTAGTAGGGAAGGGAGCTATACTATTACATAAAGGGCAGATACCTTAAATAATGACCATTGTGTTTTGAGCATACCTGTCAGGTTGATCTTATCTGTCATCCTGGAGCTATAATACAGTTTCTGTTCCTAAAACTTATTGAACCCACTTGGAAGATAAATTAACCATGCACCCTTATCTCAAAGGGACATTTGGGCTCCAGAGAACTATTCAAGTAACACTGTTTTTCAGATAAAACAGTGTGAAGGTAGACTAAGAGCTTGTGTGTTTAAGTCTTCCTCACTTCTTACAAGGCTGGGCTGTTCTTTTCCATTGTGAGCTAATGGGTTCAGGAATTGATACAACAAAGTTGACCTTTTGTCCAGGCCTTGTTGGTACATGCCTATAATCCCAGAACTTAGGGTGTAAGAGCAAGAGGATCAAGTGTTTCAGGTTTGAGGTCAGCCTGGATCAAATGAGACTCTGTCAAAAAGAAAAATTAAAGAAGTAAAGGAAAGGGAGAGGTAAGAAAATATAGGGGAGAGCATGCATGAATATTGGTTTTTGTATCATGACACAAACCTTTAAGGAGACTGGCAGAGCTGGTTGGTAGGAATAGGCCCCACAAGAAATTATACCTCTCTGCTTTGTAAGATACAAAACTGGATAAAATTGCTTTATTTAACTCAACTATCATCATCTATAAACTTTCTCTAAATGTTATAAAGATTTCATTACCATAGAGAATAACAGGTCTATGAGAATGTGTCTTTTAGAATGCTATAACCAATAGAAACAAAACATTATTTTTAGATGAATTTTAACCAATTTAATAACAAAAAAATCTTCATATTCATTATAGCTATGACCATCCTCCTGCCAAAACTTTCATCATAAAAAATATTTCCTTTGAGGATTTGGTTTGAGATTTATGAACTGCTCTGCCTTACTCCACAGCAATCACTCACATTCTCTAGCAAGTTCAGATATTCCTTCTTATGTAGATATTTGGTCTGATACTTGGATGTAATTTGGTAGCAACATAGCTGTGTTATAGCAGGAAAAAAATATTATTTTTTAATCTGATTAATGCTTCATCAAAACACATGATTTGGTATTTGAAATTTAGCAATGCTAATAAATCACTTTGAGTTAATCCAACAACTTACTTCTCTGAAAAATCTGGTAACCTTGGAGACTTCCAGTAGTTGTAGACATTCAGATTTTTGAGCTAAAACAAACAAAGACACAAAAATCAAAACAAAATATTTTTAAAAATGCTAACACTTGCTTTTAACCTGTCTTGTACGCCTGTGTCTCACATCTTGCCAACCTCTCCAAAGGACTTAATATATTTTTGGAAGTTCTCCACTGCATCAGGAACAGCCACCTGGGAGCAGAGAAAACCAAATTTGGCAGTCTGTTCAAGCTGTGAATGAAAGGTAATTCACAGTTTGAAATAAAGCAGCATGAGCTCCTTAAGAAGAGCAATCAGACATTAAGAGGGTTTCATATTGAAGGTTGTATATTGGCTACGGTTTCAACCATCAATATTGGTACTTGGAAGGTTCACATCAAATGCTGAAGCTGTTGGGGCTTGATAGGTGCCAACACTGAGACCTGGGGATTCTTTAACAGGAGATAGAGATTTCTACTTTCACCATCAGACAATAATGTAGTTGAAAGATCACATTTGATTTCTGTGGTGTTGTTCAAAAGTCCAACATTATCTTAGCCTTCAACTATTTTACATAAACCACCAGCCTGGGAGTGCTTAGGGAGGGACCCATGGCTCCAGCTATATATGCAAGGGAACTATTTATAAGGGGGAGAAGAGATCCTTGGTCCCATGAAGGCTGGACATCGTGGGGGTGGTATTCGAGGGTGGGGAGGTGAGGTATGGGGGAGGGTGGGTGGGGGTACACCATCATAGAGGCAAGAGGAGGGGGAAGGGATAGAGAGTTCCTGTGAGGGAGGGGGAAAGGGGGTAAAGGGAAAACATCTGAAATGTAAATAAAATTTCCAATAAAAAAAAAAGATGTCTATATAATTAGCAAAACACTTTTTTATTTCATTTCTCTCTCTGAGAAAAGTTGGGTACCTCTTCTACTTGATTTACATTTATTCATCCATTCATCCATTCATCTCTTAGGGTTTCCATTTCTTTCAACAAATATGTGTTCAATACCTACTATATGTATCTCTGGGTCACATATTGCAACTCAGGCAAAATGCCGCCCATTATTTCTCTCAATGAGCTGGGTCTCAGTAAAATTAGACACTAGTAGCTCAACCAGTTCATACTTATGGAGTATCTAATATGTGCCAGGCCTTTCCATTCACTCTTTCCATGTATTATAAGCCCGTGGTGCTGATCATCATTAAGAAAGCAGAAACCAAAGCTCAGAGTCACTGAGTAAGTTACCTAAAGCTGCTCTTGCAAAGGGCAGTGCTTGAACTGATTGCATGTGTGTGCCCTTTTTACATTAAAGCCTAGCTTGGGTACTTTGGAAGTAGTCATTTCAAGGCAGGATACTCCTTATCTAAGAAGTAGGCATAATCTCAATTCAGACCTATATGGTAGCTAACAATTTACTTCAAAACAGGGATCTGCATAGTACTGTTGAGCTCAGTCTTCCACCTACTGTTTATACTATGAATGCTAATGTGGAAACTCTGTAAGCAGATGCTTCTTCATCTCAGATACTGAAGACAGATTGTATCATGAAGACCAAACATGTCCCCTACAGTGAGACTGAAGGATCTATGCCTGCAAGGGGCTTACATCATCATGAAAAATCTGCATAAGATGGATTGTTATGGCATGTGATGCAAATATTTCTCTCTGGAAATCTCCATTTTTTCATATTAAAGCAAAACAAATATAGAACTAGTACATGGGCCTGCTTTTATGAGATGTATAACCATTGCCTTTCATTCCTGGCAACCTGTTTGATGATTGGGAAGTTGCTTTATATTCTCATAATAGAATTTTAAAAAGAATTCCCATCTCTTATTAACCATAATGACACATTTTAGATTTTTCATCAATGTTTTGAACTGGAACTACGATTGAAGTAAATAATATCGTTAGTATACACAAAATTATTAAGAGTCAAAATTTAAAATAATTTCAGTTGCATGATTAAATAGAGTGCTATGATAACACATACATGCTTGCACACATGCACATACATTCTGTGTTCTAGAATTAGGGCCTTTTAATGCTTTCTGATCTAGTAAGACGAATGTTGATACATGCATACTCTTTTTCACTTACTAGGTTGTAAAATACGGCCATCAAAGATGGTATTCGTGTGATCTATGACTGATAATTTTAAAGCATTTCCATCCATTCTATTGGCATTTTCTAAGTAATTAAAGCAGTTTTATTAAAGACCAGGTAGGAAGAGAGCAGACATGGGAGTACTGGATCCCTGCTCAAAATCTCTCACCTAAGGAGTAGCCAGGACTAGATGTGAAGGCAACGTTTGAACATTAGAATAGTCTGCCTTGTTCCCAGATTTCCCAGATGACTATAAGTCCAGAACTCATCAAACTTCTAATAAGTCTTCCAGCCCCAGATGACAAAAAGTATGGCAGCAGAATAAAAATAAACAAGAGGTAGAGGAAGAGAAAAAGGAGAAGGAATAGGAGGAGGAAGAGGAAGAGGAGGAGGAGGAGGAGGAAGAGGAGGAGGCGGAGGAGGAAGAGGAGGAGGAGGAGGAGGAGGAGGAGGAGGAGGAGGAGGAGGAGAAAAAATCCAACTGAGGCCAAACAGATGACAAGAATTATCTTTCTTACTCTAGCAATCTGTTCTGTTTTCCCATCCTATTAAGCATCACAGTGGTGCTGTTGTGAATGTCATGTTTAAAGGCTTTGCTTTTGACATATTTTTAAAGGTGCTAAAAGCCTTCAAATTTTATTAGGAAATGGGGAGCAGCTTTGGTAAAGTAGCACATATGCATGCACAATTATGACTGGAAATCAGTCGAAAAATCGGACAAATGCTTGTCTTCGTGGTTAATCCATTTCTATTTACAATGAGTACAAAAAGAAAAAGTCTCAAAGCTATCTGATTGACATCCCCCAAGATGCTGCCAAGAGAATAAAATAGGATTGTATTTGCTACCCATGGAATATCTATACCCCTAACTTGCCAGAACAACACTTTATTGCATTGTCATGTCCTTGATGAAGGAACCAGGCCTTGAAAAGAAAGATGAGTATGGGAGTCGAATGTAACGACTTAGTGGACGATAACACTGCTAGCCTCATTGTCTATTTTTTTTAGTTTACTTGATTCTGCAAAATGTTGCCTACATTTGAAAAAAAGATCCTAGATAGATACTTCAATATGGGTATTAGCGCGGTTTTCAGAGGAAAAAAGAAACCTTTTATTATTACAACATCTAGAAATTCTCTAAGCTATCTGATATTGGAAGGGGATTCTAAATTTCCAGAAAGTAACTTTCATAAGTCATATAGTATAAAAATAAAGAAGATAAACTATGTATCAGTAATGTGCTTAGATAATTATATCCAACTCTTCTGGTTACCTACTAAATTTCATGCATGGTGACAGTTTACAAACGTAGAATAATTCTCCTAAACCACATCCTTACAAGATGTTGTTATAATCAAATCAGTATCAGTCCAATGATTGTCTTTCCAGGTCTCCGAGATGTCCGAACATGAATGTTTACATAATAAATGCTGCTGCTAGTATGGAAGTAAAGCCTACCTAGTATCCCTATACCAAGCCATAGAACAGGTTCACATATTTAATCACAGTATATGCTCATAATATTCTGAGAGGTAGATAAGATTTAACAAATTTTATGGAGAAGGAAATTTCATCTCAAAGAAATTAAATGACTTTCTGAAAAATAACAGAAATTCATCTCATAGAAATTAAATGACTTGCTGAAAAAAAATCACAGAATTACTTCTTAAGGGAACTGAAATTTTACTCTAAGACTCTTGAATTTAGAACTCAAACATCTTGTGGTATATTGGCTTACTCATATAAGGTTACAATTTAAGTAACTGATATTGTTTAGTGTTATAGAATGTTTATAATTGGTTCATTTGGATTTTCTAAATTCTCCACATCTAAAGGTATGCCCTAAAGTTGAAGTCTAAAGTAGACTTCTAGAAGTCACTCAGAACAAATTTCACCTCTCTTAAGTCCTCTGTCCTACACCACCTTGATTTCACTCTGCTTTTCTTAGCATTTGTCTCTTCATTAAAAACAAAAATACAAACAAAGATGATACATTATTCAGACTGTTTAATGGGAGGCATTCTCTTCAGATAAGCTCATGCACAGACTTTGAAGTCAACTATTCTCAAAGTTCCTTCCCTGTTGGAAATGAGAGTCAGAATCAGCTAGGTTCGGTGAGGTTTCCAAGTTCACAGATAGTAGTATTGGTAGTTGCTCAGTCTTAAGCTTTTAGGTTTACAGCTGAATGCTCTTTTTGCTGTTCAACATCATGTTTTACAAGTGTTGTGTCAATGTACTTTGAATCAGGGGATCAGCTGGCAGTGCTGTCAGAGGACAACAGATGTAAATCTATAATGACATGGCTGCCCCGCACCCATCCAGTTATATATTTTCAGCATGTTTCTAAATATTTAAACATTTCTTATAAAGAGTACACATTCCCACCTGTTAGATACATTGAATCATTATTTAATATAACAATGCTTTAAGCTCTTGCAGAATAATCTGAATTTTTTTAAATTATCACATGGCTCATACAAGTTCATGGTTATATGAATGGTAGTTAGAGTCGGGCCTGCTTTTATCTTCATCCTTTTGCATGGTGCTTTTTATTTCTGAGATTGAAGAGGACCTGAAAAGTGACCTGACTTGCCCTTTACTAGTGGATTAAAATTCCAGGTTGTTACTATGGTAACTGTACCTTGAAAATTAGACCCTGACAGAGTCACTAAGAAATTTAGAAGTGCATGGTTGCTGTGAACTTTGAGAAAAAAAATAGATGGCATACAACAACGACAGCCTCTTAATGAAAATAATCCATATGTCAATTTAGTAAAATGTTAAGTTTATGTGTATTAGGGAAGACAAAGATTATATATGTGTGGATTTTTTTAAAGTATTAAAGGAAAAAAGGACTGGCTTCAGTTTGAAGCAAAGCTGTTTTCTCTATGAAATTTAAATCAACTTCAGCTCAATTTATGCTATTCAGAAAGAACCATGTTGTTCACTATTCATGGTGACAGGAAGCCAAGATGCACAGTAAAGATGTAAAGATAGAAAAGGCACTGCCGGAGGTATATCCCAGGCAAATCTCACTATCACAAGGAGATAAATGGCAGGTACAGTTAATGCACAGACTGCTGTGTCTAGGCATCTGGTAGTTGTACAATGTGGAGAAGCAGCTTGACAGATTTTCAGTTCAAGAGGACGAGGACATGTAGTCACTGATGCCCCTGTGGCATAAAGACCTGTGTACTATGACTGTTCTCCAAGTCTGAGAATTAAAACAAGAAATAAGATGCATCTTACCCCTCAAGAAGATGAAGAATTGAGACAATAGTAATTTTAGGATTTTCATTATACCGTTCTGTCCCAAGGGAAGCATGGTGTTACAGTTTTTGCAGTGAGTTGTAAATGTATCTGTGGTTCCATGGCTCCAAGGCAACATGTTTTTGTGTCTTTAAACCAGTGATTCTCAACCTTCTTTATGCTGTGACCTGTTAATACAGTTCCTCATGTTGCAGTGACTCCCAAACATACCATTATTTTCATAGCTACATCATAACTACAATTTTCTACTGTTATAAATCACAATGTAAATACCTGTATTTTCTGATGACCTTAGGCAACCCCTGTAAAAGGGTCATTAGATTTCCAGGGGTTGTGGCCCACAGATTGAGAACCTCTCCTTTAAGCCATCTCCTTTCTCAGTGACATTTTAATTTTATTTCCTGGTTGTATTAAAAAATGAAAGGAAAGACAAATTAAGTGCTAGGTTTGATGTCGCATGTTTCATATCCACTATCAAATTAACTGGTTACATTTCAATGGTATGCATTCATTGCTGTCACCCACACTTTACGGTAGAATAACCAATGTTCATGTATTGAATCTCAAATTACTATACTTCATAACAATGAATCCATGAATTTTCTTGTGTTTGATTTCAAAATAGCCCTTGTAACCTGCCCTTCCTGCCTACTCTTACAATTTCTAAACCCAGAGTCCACTTGCACTCAAATGTCCTGCAAGGTGGCAATACCTCTTCAGAGATAACACAGGGGGACAAGAGAAAACAGTGGAGAA
Source organism: Mastomys natalensis (assembly GCA_021653895.1). Taxonomy (NCBI): domain Eukaryota; kingdom Metazoa; phylum Chordata; class Mammalia; order Rodentia; family Muridae; genus Mastomys; species Mastomys natalensis. The sequence continues at coordinate 89,366 of JAJTUV010002613.1, read as the reverse complement.
GAACAGTAATTGACCAGAAACATTTTGTGCTCTAAACCCACTGCTATAATCATTTTTGAGCCATAATTTATTGCTTGGTTCATATATTTGTGAATGACTACAGTTGAAATATCATAATAAGAGTGTTGCCAAATTTCTAATGAGGTAAGCAGAATCATTTTTGAAATTTCTAGGTCTTTGACTGCATAAGGGAAATCATCTGGATATAAAGTGCAAATAAAGTTTCATTCTGTGAAATAAACAGTCTGTTCCCTTGCCTTGTCATATTGTTCCTGATTCCACATATCTGTTCCTGTTTCCATGCTCTAAAATATTTCAGATTCTGCCTTTAATTATTATCAGGCTTGACTAGGAGTCTCCTGAGAAATAAGCTCCCTTTTCACTGGGAGGAAAGATAATGTAATATTTAAATAGGTTTTAAAAATAAGAATGGAATCTCAAAAGACATACACTGCAGAACACACTGTATATCAAAATATATAAGTACATAATTAAAACTGACAGAGTAAACACATTGCTGAGTGAACTATGAAAAATAATCCACTAAGGTGCTATTTCCCTTATTCCTAAATACTCAGTAAAGAGCCTATTGCCATAAAGTAGATGCACACTGTTTAAAAATATTTGTGTGTATTTTAGCATGTTTTATTTAGGCCCAATAGGATATTCTTTTCTTCACTTGTTAGAAAAAGTACACAGTAAGAAATTTAGCTAAGTGGTATATTAAGTAAAGGTCTAAAGTAGTTTTAGAAGATAATGATTTTGAGCAAAGCAATGTCTTTAACAATTTGATTCTGAACGTGACATAAATTAACTTTGTAGAGTAGAATCAAAAGAGGTTCAATGAAATCTTTCTAGCTTACCATATAACTTGGCGTCTCACACTCAGAGCATTCCTTACTGACAGCTTTATTATGAGCCTGAAGTCAGAAGCAGAATAAGCATACTAGTGTAAATAAACACATTTTCATATTCTTTTCTGTTAAAGTCCTAAAAGCCCCATTTAAAGATGATAGAATAATAGCTATTCTTAAGTATGCACCTTTATATTGCTTTCACTAAAAATTATAGGTCTGAACTAAAGTAGTGTTGCTTTTCAAATCATATCTAAATTAAGGTTTATTGTCTCTTAATCCAATGTAGAAAAATAGATGAGGTCTACTCAACAAGAGAGAGATGATAGCTGAGATGCATATTGTAAACATTTAAGAACACTTTTGCTCTAAAGCCATTAAGTAGTTTTTCAAGTTTTAACATATAGCATAAGATTCTTTGTTTAATTCCAAGGTGGCAGCGATCCATAGATACAATGATTTTCAAGCATAGCTTCCTATAAGTAGAATTTCCCTTTTTAAAAAAATAGAAAGCAAACAATAACGTGGATGAGTTGTTGCAAATGGCTGCTTGAAAAACAATTTGAGAAAGTACACATGCATGTGCCTACTACCTATTATGCTGTAGGTCAGCTGCATCATTTATTATTGATTCACTATGATGCATAGTTTTATGTGGAAGAAAAAAAGAAAATCTGTATATAGATACTTTCCCAATTGACACAAAGCTGTCACAATGATTCTAGCATATAATTTCAAATACATAAAAAAGTACTTTTTCACCCTTAAAAAGAGTCATTCACTTTGAAAATAGTTTGCCACAGGTTTCCTGTAAATTCTAAATCCATCTCATGTGTTTTCAAACTGGCTTAATTTTCAAAACATCAATTTACTTGCCCAGAACAAATCTATTGTGCAAATTGATGCTTGCTTGCATAAGATAAAAAACAAACACTATCTTATAAAAAAAATAGGGAGTCCATGGTTTATAGTTCCTTCATCATTAATATTAATTATTTATATTCAACAAGTTTTTGTTAACACAAGTAGAGATGGAGATGCCACAGGCTGTCTCAGAGGTAGTTCCATGCTCATTCATAATTAGCAAAATGCATTATTTTGGCAGCAGTCAATCAACACGGCCTTGTTTTTGTTCTCATGGGAACCTAATCCTTCTGTCCATCCTTACATTTGCCTGGTTCATGGACACATAGCATGAGCTGAAAAATCGAACAGTAAATTACTGAGAAAATTAGACCAGTTTTCAAGAATACCTTTTGAGATGGGATGCAATTTTGAGTGTGCAGGATGTCAGCCACTGTAAAATACACAGATCAGTAATACACAGATCAGTGACAGGAAGGGTAGTATGTCATCTCACAAAAAAAAAAAAAAAAAAAAAAAAAAAAAAAAAACCTCTCTCAGGAATCCTTGGAACCAAGGCAGGAAGCTTACTTGGAGTCATTTTGAACCAAACAAACCACCACTAGAAGCTCAGCGAGGGTAGGTTATGCGGTTATGCAGCACCACTTGATGTCTCTCTGCCCAGGTAAGTGCGGTGCCTCTTGAAGACAGAGGACATGACTTGTTCTTTCACAATAATACCTTACATTGAGTGATGACTAGTATCATTTTTAAAGTGAATGTGTTCTATCTTTGTTGGAGAGAAGGTCAAATCAGGCAGGAATACTCTTGTGCTAGTGAGATTGGCTGCTTTTATTCTCTATTCTTCTAAGATTTCTTGGAGAAACTCATACCTCTACCCCTAAAGTAAATCCAAGCCTTTAAAGCACTCAGGCCTAGAGCTAGGCTTAACAGATTTTTCCCTTAACATGTGCAATCCAGATTTAAATTTTTATCAAAAATGAATCTAAATTGGTTATACAAAGGTTGATCCTGGGGGTTTTAATCATAAAGATCTGTCAGATTTCATAAATAGAATTGTCTCAGATAATTTTCCCCTTCAGAATTTTACCTTCTTAAAATTTATCTATGACTCAAACAAAAAGGATTTATGTTTGTGTTGTCGGGTACTATTAAAGGTGAGAAGACTGACCATGAAGCAATGAGGAAGTTTTATCTAGTGGTCTTAGAATCACCCCTTATTAACACCAAATGTCTTTCTTCCGAATCTCTGGATGTGTTGTCTCATTTATGCCATACCAATGATATGAATATTTGAGGCAAGTAAACTCAGAGGGAAAGAAATAACCTCATTTCACAGTCAGTTATGTCTGTGCACACGACAAATTTATTTTAGAGATGAAACGCCCACACTTGCTAAATGTCTAGCCAGGAAATGGCTACTTTGAAATACTATTTGTTTTTTTTTTTTTTTTTTTCTTTTCTCCCTCTGTCCAAAAGAAGAATTTTTTGATACAATATATTTGGGGAGCAGTGAGTTAAACAAAAAACCTAACAAGTCTTTTCATTGTAGGAATTCTTTGAGCCTTTAATATGCTAATGTTCACTGCGTTTCTAAGAGAGGATGGGTGTAGAATGTGAAATGTTTCCCAAACTGATTTGGCAATAGAATTTCTTCCCCAGAATACCTACCCAAGTCCTGTGGAATAGTTTGCTCCATACTAATGCTGCTGACTGCATCTTTGAGAGTTCTCTCTACTTGTATAGCTTTGGTATCCACCTAGAGTGTAGCCGCTCATTGATTTGTATCTTCACTCACCTTTTCTCTAGTTGTCAGAGAGTCTGTTTCGAATCAAATGTTCCATTCAAGCAGATAAGTGAAATCACAGACAATTTGTATTCAGAACTCAAGGAGCTTCATTTTTGTACTGATAATGTGGAGGGTGTTCTGAAATCCCACCAAGTTTCCCCCAGAAGATTTCTTTTATAAAAAGCCTTTTGTCAGTTTCTTTTTCTTTCTTTCTTTCTCCCTCCCTGCCAGACCACCTGCAACTTACATTGTCTTTCTGGTTGTTGGCTCCTGAGCATCTTCCCTCACTAGGGAGAAAAGCAAGCAAAATAGAGAAAGAATGCAGCCTTCTCACTCACATTCTCAGAAGATAATTTGCTGCCATTTTTTTCTAAAACCAAGGACTAGATGTGCTTAGGACTAGATGTGCTTAGCAGGTTTTTTATATTAGATTCTGCCAAGAAAGATAATTGTACTATTATTCTGGTGACTTTTGAGAGCATTTTGAATTCTGGTACTATTGAAAATGTGGTAATGAAGTCAACTCTCAAATCTTAACACATGGCCGCCCACTTTAAATTATGTGTTCTCCGCTTGGCATGCTGCAACCTCCCAGGCCAGATCAGAGGTGCCTTCTCCTTCCCTCTGTGGGAATGGGCTATTTGAATGCATACTCTCCTAACATGGAACTAGGAAAAACACCATAAGTAAGAGGAGAATTTGAAATATTGTGAGATACTGCTGCATTGCACAGAATCAGAGCCTTCCAGTTTCCCATCTCTCTGTGCTTTTTCAGTGTGTGCCTGTAAGTATAAGGAATGTAGAGCTCATGTATCTCTTTCTCGAAGCACTCGCTTCTTCATTTTAACCAGGCCAAGAATGTGTCTTTCATTGCAGCTCTGTCTTGACAGTCTCCTATTGTGAGGAACATTTATGCAGTAGCCAATCTGACATGATGAGAAAGAGCCATTATTCTAATCTACATATTTAGAGCAAAGAGTGTTTTGCGTACATGATACTCCATTTAATTATCACTTTAGTTATTTTATTGACTTAAACATTAATGTTGGACAAATTTTGCAATAATGAAGACAATATACAAGCAACTCATCATTTTTATTATTTTATCTTATTTATATCTGAAGCTGATAATAGATAATTAGTTGATTGGATAGGAAAATACCTAAAATATTTATTGAATAAAAGAGATGAAATAAGTTCTCATTAGTTGGCTGTTTAATTATTTGCCAATAAAATATTTTTCTTAGTGTTAATTCCTTATATAAACTCAATACAGCAATATATATCCTAGGGGAGAAGAGAGAAATTATCTAGTAGCTACAGTTAAGCTATTAAAAACCACCATTTTTTGTGAGGAAAAATAAATATTGAAAATTTATTTCTGGGATTAACTTTTAATTTTTTGTAGATGTTTTCATTTGTAATTATCACTACTTTATACATTTTATAAACATTTTTATATAGCATTTTCTTTATTATCTGGCATGTTTAATTCTGAAACTTGGTAGTAGAACCATGATTCATATAATAAAGAAAATAGAAATATAAAATGCTACAAGGCTGGGATGAAATTGTCATTTATATGACTGTACTCTTCCTCCCCACGGTTGGAAAATACTGAACAAAAATAGCCAATGACACACCAAATCTGTCTGAACTCACCATTCACATAACAAACCCACCTTACATTGCCATGGATACTTGAGTTAAGAAATCGTTGTCCAGTTGTATTTCTCACTTGTAAAACATGGAAGAAGAACTGTCTACTCATAGAGGTTTGGTAAGCTCAAACTAAAATACCATATAGGCAGTAGTAAAAGCTACATGCTTAAAACCACTTAAAGGAACAACCATCAAATTTCAGTATGTATGCCAAACCTATATTCCTGTTCAATATTTGAGAACAGACCAAAGATCTAATACAGATGTGAGTTTAGTTTATATAGTTGAGGTCATCACAATGCAAGAATGTCACTTAGTGTGAACATAGCTTCCTCTTGATGTTCTATCTTTCTTCGTTCACAAGGGAAGAGGGGGCAATGAGAGCAATGAAGCTGGAAATATAACAGGCTAAATGAGAAATGTTTTTCATCTACAATAAAAAATAGCAATCATTCTCTTAGAAGTCTGAACTTCTTACTTGCTCTAAGAGAAGGTTCCATTGGCAAATCAGCCCTAGACAGGGTAGACATTAGGGTAGATGTTCTCTAACCTTGCATTCTATGTACTATTGCTGAGATTTGATGAAAGTCAAGAGAAAAAATAAATTAACCAGTAGCAGTAGCAAGGAAAGTCTCAAAAGTATGTACTCACTATACTCCAAATGCTTTGTGAAGACCCAGTACACGGAGCAAATCACTAGAATTTTTTGTGAGGTCAACAAGGAATATTGTTTACAAACAGATTTAAGTAGAGGAATCAGGGCATTTCATGCTTCTGGTTGGCCTACTTCAAAGTTGAGTAGATTGGCTTTATGTGGGTAACTGATCTGTCTTTTTTAACAACACCCAGTGCTAATTTGTTAGAGATCCAAGTGAATTACTTTGGATCTGCCAAAGATGAAAAGACTTTTTTACATCTTCAATTTTTGCTTTAATATTGAAAAACTTACAGTGTTAAGAGGGTGTGGTCAGTGTAGATGACATTTCCTCTGGGAACTTAGGTGTTGTTATTTAAAGTTAAATCCTCCAAATTCCACAAGTACTAGAGTATAAGTAAATGTATTTTTTCATCAGTATCCATTCCAGTGTCCTAGAAACACAATCATTTTCTTAGCAGTCATTCTCTTTGAAGTCTGAACTTCTTACTTGCTCTAAGATTCCATTGGCAAATCAGCCCCAGACAGGGTGGACATTAGGGTAGATGTTCTCTAACCTTGCATTCTATGTACTATTGCTGATTCATTTGGCATAGTTTGGCAAATTGTTGCTGTGAGATATATTTTATAATTCATTCCTAGCTCAAACTAACAGAGAGAATCAAATAAAACATAAATATAAATTTACAAGGATTGCTTTATGAACTAGATCAAGCTTTATATTTCCTATTATTGAGGTGGGACATATTTTGCAAGCAACAGGATGGTTGTCCATGTAATACTTTCATTATTTCTAGCAAAAGTAAAATCAGAAAACTAGTCCATTGCATTTAGGCATCATTAGGTACCGTTAACTGTAATTTGTCCTGACAAGCTCTCTCTCATCAGATGATGGGTGAAACACTGGAAAAAGTCAGGGGAATAACATGAATGCAGATGAAATACACCCTTGTATTTTAAGTGTGCCCAGTTCAATTGTTTAAAATAGAAAATTTTACAGCCTGCTAGCAGCCAGGACTCCATCATGCTTTAAAGAAATTTATTTTTCTGCTTCTTATGAGACTCTTAACTCACTCTGAGAAGAATCATGACATTTCACTGCACAAGGCAAGTCACAAATTGAATAATGTGAATATTAGAGGACTCAAGAAAATGATAGGGCAATAATGTGTTTTACAGTAAAATTTGATAGCTCTCTAAAGATCAATGCTTGTGTTTGTTTACTTTGAAGTAAAAGGACAAAGGCTTTATAATGGAATCCAGAGAAACATCCAAATTAAAGGACTCCTTGCCAGATAAAATGGTCTTTCTAGTCTGTGATGAATTCTGCAAATCTCTCAAAGTAAGGCAGACTAGCATAGGGTACTGTCTGTGATAACATGTCATTATAAAGCTGCCCTGGAATAATGAAAGTCTTCTTAGGGCTACACAGAATAAAACAAGCTGGGAGTCACCAGGGTCTTGTCCTGTCTCAAACACGCATTGAAAGGCCACTTTATAAAGGGAGAAAGAAACAGCAGGGCCACCTGCATTTGCATGACCACATGCCTTTGTGGGCACACTGTGTACACAGAATAGGTTCAATTAAACAGCAACCATTTACACTGTCCTTTACCCCACCATGATTTTTTTTTTTTTTAGTGACAAAACAAAAACCATTTATTTGAGCAACAATACATTACTTTTGAAAAAATGAGGCATCATGCAGAATATGGGATAAGCAAGAATCCTGTGTCTCTGTGCTTTATCTTTGCCACCTCTTTTCTTAGCCAGTATGCCAGAGACCTCATGAAAGCATCTGCTTCTCACAATGAGATATCTATGAATGTAGATTAGAGTAGGCAGGAATATTGGAGCTGACTAGGAAGAGTAATATTCAGAACTTCTTACAAGTTTATGAGACTCCATTAGCAGAGAATAAAGTGAACTGCTGTCTGGTATTAAGGCCATTGAAAAGGGAGCTTGAAGCTTGAGTACAATGTATATGGAAAAAGGACAGAATCGAAGAGGGGAAGGGTGAAGAAGAGAGAGGAGAGACAAAAAAGCAGAGGGAAAGGGAGGGGGAAGGGGGAGGGAAAAGGAGAAGGAGAGAGGAAGGGTGATAAGGGAGAGAGAGAGAGAGAGAGAGAGAGAGAGAGAGAGAGAGAGAGAGCGCAGGAGCCCTTAATTGGCACTAATATCTTGCTGGCAAGCAGGGATTGACAAGGTTATTTCTGTGGTGACTGCCCTTGCTGACTCCTAGAATTGTTTTCAGGACATGACTTGGTGTAGGTAAATTTGTGTTTTTAAGGCTTCAGGGATTATTTGTACCCCTCCCCCAACAAAAAAAATCTTCACATGTCTAAGCTATCAGCTTAGTAAGATTCTTTTCCTAGAGTATACATTGGCTTTTGTTTTAAATAAAACAACATATAGTTAGTACTAAACAATCAATAGAATGATGGGCACTTTTATGTTAGTGTGTTACTGCTTTAAAAAGCAGGTACAAAAAAAGGAGAAATGAAGCCACATTAAACACAAGAAAAACAATCACAGTTAATTCTAGATATTGACATAAGCCAAGGACACAGAAGATGTTTGGCACTGGTACGAATCCTGGCAAAATGGAAAACTACCATTCACTTCCTGAGAAGTTAACAGTCTACAGAGAATCTGGAGATCTTGGAGAAAGTGGTATATTATTATAACTTAGCGCTCATGTGAGTGGTACTGAAGACCATACATGGTGGAGAAGCAGCCTGTAGCTACATTCTAATAAATAGTACACAACCATACAGAGAGATGTGTTTTAAGTTTCTGAAAATTCTAATTTTTCTATAATTTTAAGCTTTGGAATTATGCCAAAATACTTAGCCTACATTTATTCAATTAATTACTAGTAAGGAATTCAGATAGCTTAAAGCCATTTTTAGTAACATGCCAGATTTCCTTCTATTGTGCTGTGTTGACATTCATTCCTGAAGAGCTTAGAAATGGTTTTACATTTAGATTAGTATCCCCCAAACACTTTTTGTTTTCTCTCAGGAAGACAAAGAGATTGCATCTATAAAATTAAATACCACCAAGGAATGGCCATCAAAACCGGCAAGTTGTGAGAAATCTCAAGTCTATATTTGATATTTTTAATCCTGAAACAATTAACAGCAATATGTATACAGAGAAACTGAACAATATTTTTCTTAAAGTAAACAGTAGCATTTTAGGTATGAAAAGATGCACAGATTCCAGGGGTCTTATATATTCACATAATAGAGAAATATAGGAAATATATGATCTGGAATCTATTCTTGCCCACACCTGTCCATATGTTTTTATACCCCATGGGTTATGATGTCTGTTTCTCTATAGTACTCTGGAAACCTTGTCTTCTTTGGCTCTTAGAATTGCACACAAAGATTCCTAACTGAAGGAATCCTGCATGTCTACCTCAAGTAGAAACCAATCCAGACACAGTATGAATATTTCAAGCATCAAGGCTAGATTGTCCTTTCCTTGACAAAGAGCCTATCTCCTAGCCATTGTGAGTCCAAGTCCATATTCTAGAATCTCCTCCCAACCCTCACATATCATGTGCCTTTCCAAACATCTTCTTTCCCACCAAGGACATTCCACAAGTGGAAATATAAGTTCAGTCAGAGCCCAAAAAGCCTGATGGAGTTCTCACCCCTTTCTACATCATCTTGCAAGCCTGGTCATCAGCACACTCTGATGTTAAGACAACAACTCATCCAAAATCATAACCCTTCTCTGGCATATCAAAATAACAGCTAGCATCCCATCCAATTGCCCCATTTTGGGAACTTTCTAGCAACTTCCTCTAGATGACACAGACACTACTTCCTTTAGAGCCACACTAATCTACATATATCCTCCCACAAAACAAAACAAAACAACCCAAACCTGATTTTAGGAACGTTAACCTTTGCTATGCTTAAACTATAATAGTCAAGAGAATTAGTGGTCAAGAGTCATGTTTTAGAAATATCACTCTGGTTCAGGTGAGAGATACTGAAATTTTGAAATATGTAGCAGCAGACTAGAGAATGACAGTAGGAATTCTCATCAAAGGAATCGAGGGACTAACAAAAACTGTTAAGAAAGACTTTGAAATGATTCAAAGTTTTGTTTGCTTGGTAATATATGAAGACAGTGGGTTTTAAAGGGGTGTTTTAGCCTATTTGAGTTCTGTCAAAGTACCTAACTAGTAATCTGTGAAGCATAGAAATATATTTTTCATAGTTAAAGCGTGGATAGATATTCTACGATCAAGGATATAGCATGTTTACTATCTGCTAAGAATTGTTGTTTGCTTTCAAGTTAGCACCTTTATTCTATATCTTCCATAGGGAGAAAGAGGGTGTTCTTTTATGGCAAATGAAATCAAACAGCTTAGATACTTCCACTTAACGTTTTATAAAGTGCTGTCAGTGGTACCAAACTTACAATGGGTCCAGTTAAAAATTAAAGCCCTATGATGTTTTAAAAGTACACATTCAATGGAAACTGAAATTATACTTCAAATTTTGGATGTTGACATTTTCCCCAGGTAGCAATACCTCTCTTCACATGCTTGGCTGTGGCAGCAAGCTACATCTCTCATCCAGCCACTAGATCAAGTTGCAAACAACTGATACTGTGTTGCTATGGTATTTATTAAATATTATTTTCTGTGTTTTCCAACCCCACCATTTTTACAAAATTTCTATTTATATCTCTTATTTTCAGTATATTAAATGATTTTTTACTGAAAATATTTTTGTATTTGTGATAGGATTATCAAGAAAAGCTATCATGAATTGAGGAACATCTGTAATCCTATTCATGCCCTTAGTCCTAATAGTCTCTAAAGCGTAGTAGTCTCTGTCTTGTCTGCTGCATCATGGATTAAGGTTTTACATGATTTTTAAAAGTTGCACAGGGCTATACAGAGAAACCCTGTCTCGAAAAACCAAAAAAAAAAAAAAAAAAAAAAAATCTAAAAGTTGCACAAACTTCCAAAGCATAGAAAAAGGAGGCAAAATCAAAGCATAAGAATGAAATATCATCACACAGTATGAATGAACCAGAAACAGAAAATTTAATGAAGGAACCAGACACAAAGGTACACAGACTCTACTTCATTCATATAAAGTGTCTACTAGATTAGGCTACTTTATGTAGATGGAAAACAGATTAGGGGTTGTCTTGGAGTGGAGTCTAAGAAGCTATAAAGGGATTTGGTGAGTGATTTACATAGTTAAAAGTTATAAGATGTGTCTAGGATTATGAACTGTTCTAGAACTTGATAATGGTGATAATTGTCCAATATTGTGAATGCACTATAAGGCACTGTACAGTCCACATTCAAAGCAATAAATTGTACAAAGTATGTATTTTTACTATAATAATAATTACCTACACACATACAAAATAAATTCACAAAAATAAATTTTAAAAATTTAATACTATTTAGCCAGATAGATACAAGTAAGGCTTGAAGGACTGACTGAATGAATACATGTACACAGACATAAACAACAGAAGGAGAAAGTCAATTCAATTTTAATTTGCTTGGGCTTGAGCCATTTGTGGCAGATTTAGATTTAGAAGAGGAGCTCATAGTAATATGCTAGGCTAAAGATGTAGCTAGAGGAGTCAGGACCACAGATTACACAGCTAGGGAGTGGAGAGACATACACAAAGAAAGGAGAATTGTGCATGTGGGCAGAGGGAAAAAGTAGGGAGAAGGTGAAAGCTTGCAGGAAGAAAATGGAGGAGTGAAACTCAAAACAGCCCCTAACTACTCCCTCTCTCTCACCTTTGCTAAGGAGAAGACAAGCTAAACTGTAGCCCATACTGTCTGTATCCACAGTGATCACCCTAATGAGATTTTCCCTTATGTCATCTTCTCTGTTACTTGATCCATCATGCTGTGTGACTCAATACTATTTCTGAAGTCCTTGGCCCAGAATGTTTAAAAGGGTGACACCTTAATCTCTCTAGAGGACAAAACTCATGATCCAAGAATGATTAAGTTGTAAAATGTCACATACTTGAAAGAGCTGCCATAAAATGGTACTGGCATAAGTAACTAGGAATAAAATCCAGCTTTATAATTAGCAAACATTAAAGCAAAGTAAATGAGGCTTCTAAAAGCAAAATAATAATATCTCTTAAACTATGACAGTCTCTCAAAAGGGGTAAAGGGTAGCAAGGGGTTTGAGTTGGGGTTTTGATGAGATTTGAACTCAAGAAGTCTAGATGACTTTCAATTATTTTCTACTTAAGAAAGTTGATCATACTATCTGTATGCCAATTTAGTTGCTGTTTGCTCTAACAATGTATCTCTAAATGTCCTGTTTTATATGCAGTGATAAGGATGGGAGGTAGATTAAAAATACAGCTATTTGAGATATTGCTTCAATCATATAATTTGAGAACCTGGTATGGTGGTTTGAATGAGATGCCCTCTATTAGTCTCAGGGAAAACACTGTGTTTTTCTGATGGAAGAATTTGAAATTAAGGGACAATCTTCAGAGCAGAAAACAACCCTCAGCAGACACTAAATACAAGAGAACAAATGGGGGCTAATGAGGCAGCGTGGCTGTATGGGATATATTGGCCCCATTGTCTCGCTAGCAAAGGTGGGGGAGAGAAGAGGGAAGTTAGAACTGTTCTAAGTTTTACTCCTGCAATTGTTCTCCCTATTTTAATCCCATCTGCCCACATTTATGTTCTAAATCCCATTCAATTTGTTTTCCTGTTGGTGTCTGTTTGTTGAAGATTAAGAGGTACAGTATTGCTGGAGGGAGTATGTCACTGGGAATGGACTTTGAGGTTTCAAAATACTCTTGCCATTTCCAGTGAGATCTCTTTGCCTCCTGCTTGCTGTTGAAAATGAGATCTGTCAGCTGTTACTGCTGCCATGCCTTTGCTCCACTATTATGGATGCTTAACACCCTGGAACTTGTAGACCTCAAATAAAGCCTTTCTTCTATAAGTCATGGTCATGTTGTTTTATCACAGCAATAGAAGAGTAACTAATACTCATAGTAACTAGGATCTATATGTAGTAATCACAAGCTGGGATGCACAAAATCATAGTGATACATTGACTCACAATTCTCCAGACTAGGAATCTAAAAAAAAAAAAAAAAAAAAAGCATTAATATAGGATATACTGTCTATGAGGGCTCTGAGGCAAGGATGTATTTGCCTCCTCTCTTCTTGGCTTGTGCCCATGGCTGTCTTCTCCCTGTGTCTCTTCACATCTTCCTTGTATGCTTGTCTGTTTCTTTGCCCTGGAGTCTACTATAAACCCTTCAAACCCTATCTTCTGAACAGGTTATATTGCAAGATACTGAGGGTTGGAACTCAATATGTGAAGCACTGTTCAAGTGCTGAAAATACTGCTTCCCAAATTTGCAAAATCTAATGACTCTCGGGTTATAGTAGTAGTCAGATACTTAGTTACATACCACAGACCCCTCTCTTGTCTCCAAAGCCCCTGCGAACTTCCTTCTTCCCTAATCTCTCAAAATGTCATGAGGTTATAGAGCTAACTTCAAGGCATCTGCAAGTGGTAATTACCCAATAACAGTTACTATAGTTACTCAGTTAAGAAAAGCCTACCCTAGCACTGCTTAGGTAATTGATGAAATTTTCTAAGAAAATGATATACTTTCCTTTTCCCTGTAAAGACAATATTTGCAGGAGTTCATCCCACATTCTTTGTAAACAGTTTATTATGTTATCTTCTTAATTGTTCCTGGATTGGGACAACCATTTTTTTTTTCTTTGTGGGAGTTCATTCTCTGGCTTCATGGTATCACACTATGCCAAGAGAACCCACTGGAGACCAAGAGACAGATCATGCTGTTGTCCCACATTCTCTGTCCACTAAATCAGTTTTCTTTCAAAGGAAGATGGTTATTGTGAAGCTGTCAAACTGAGGTACGTTAAATGGGCAGAATGAAGACTTTTCTTAAACAACAGTGGTTATCTCTGTCAGATTCAAGTCTGGCAGACAATTACAAGCTGATTTGGCCTTGATGAATGAGTGGGTGTTTAAAAATAACCAAAGTCAAGAAAGATGACATGAAAACAGTCATGTTACTCTGTGGACTGCAAACCAAGAGGGCAATTGAGTGTTCCTTACTTGGTCCTAGATTAAGGCATTCTGACCTTCATAGTCTCGGAGAGAAGGCCTTTGGACAAGACATCATTCTTCCAAGTTTCCCTGGCTATTTCCTTTGTCCCGATCTGGGAATTCAAGGTCGCAATGGGGGAGATGGCAATGATGTCTGTAGAGAGTTGCAAGGCAGGCAAAGAATTTACAATGCTGATAATCAGTAGAAACACAGTTGCTGGGTTCTGGAGTATGTGTTTGTGGAGGGATCTGCCCTGCATGAAAAAGAACATCATGGACAGCTTTACAATATTGAATCTAAGATTGTGAAGGTTAGAGCCGGCAATCAGGAAAGGATTAAACAAAAATGATCTATCTCCCAGGCCCAAGGGACTTAATTTAAATGGGATCTGTGACGTTTGCATTCATGTAGGTGCTATACTCTTGGTGCTGGGTCCTCATAGGAGTAGGGCAACCTAATTCCAAGTGTCATGGCCTGGAAAATGGATAAGCTGATAGATGGCTAGGAGAAACTGCTACCATCCAGGCAGCCACCCCGAAGACCAGGACAGACTGCTACCTTTCCTGTGCTGAGAGAGAAGCAAGCCTGTCTCACTTGTGCTCTGGGAATCCCTTGGTACAACTGCCAAATTCACAACGTCATCCCACTACTCTGCTAAAATGTGGGTTAACTTTTCTCAGCCCTGCAGTCCAATTAAAGCAGCTCATGAGCATTGTCAGTCCCTGTTAAATGCATGCCTGCCTGTAAGGCTGCTTGGGCATAGGCACAGGAAATTGGTACTGCCTAGAAGGGGTAAGTGATTACATAAATTCCTTTCTTCATTAGCCTCAGGTCTGAAGATTCTGAAGTCAAGAAGGATAGAGGAGTCTCTGTGGATGAGATCTTGACTTGGTATGCACGCCATCCAAACGGCTGCATCTTTAATGTAGTGCTTTATCTCACTCAGAAAGGACAAAGCTGTATTTTCCCTCAGTGAGCTTGTGGTGGCTGCATCAATTGCAGTTTCGATGTACAAAAATGGAGAGAGAAAGAGATTATGCAGGCAAAGTAGCTTCTTTTTCTACTTTTCTCTGTAGATGTCAGAGTGCATCTGAGACTATCTGCCAATCTCTGTCACACAGGGCAGCAAGTAGGGAGATCAGTGATAAGACAGCTGGAATGAATGAATTGACATTCTAACTCTCCTCCCTGTCTTGGCCAGCTGTGAGTCAGAATTTTATAAGCAGCCTTTTTGATATGCAATACCATAAAACTCACCACTTGAAAATGTATAATTCAGTGCTATTTAGTATATTCATGCAGTACCAACCAGTACCAGTTTCCAACTTTGTTTTTACCAGCCCAAAGAATCCCTGTAACATTAATGGTCTGACAACCAGAATCCTTGTGAATTTCTGTATCTACCTGTTCACTTACTTTAAATATAGTCAATTAATATGTGGTCATGCTCACACAACACACACACACACACATACACACACACAAAAACATACACACTCACATGCATTCATTCAATATGATGGGCATTTGTGTTTATGTACCCATCAGCTGATGGGCATTTGTATTGATTTACAATTTATGTTTGTTTTCGGAAGATGAATGATATTGGCCACTTCTGAGTCTGTCTTAGTTCAAGACAATAGGAATGAGCATAGAAGGCTTAAATAATAAACTTCTATTTCTTAAAGTTGTGGAAGTCAGGACATCCAAGATCAAAATGCTAGTGTGGTTATGTCCTGATAAGGGGATATAATGGAGAAAACCAGAGGAATAAAAGCCACAAAAGCCACTAACCTGCCAATATAAAACACAGTTCTTAACTCTTTTTTTTTTTTGGTTTTTTGTTGTTGTTTGGGTTTTTTTTTTTTTTTTTTTTTTTTTTTTGGTTTTTTCGAGACAGTGTTTCTCTGTGTAGGCCTGGCTGTCCTGGAACTCACTCTGTATCACTCTGTAGACCAGGCTGGCCTGGAACTCAGAAATCCACCTGCCTCTGCCTCCCAAGTGCTGGGATTAAAGGCATGTGCCACCACCGCCCAGCCAGCTCTTACCTCAAAGTGAATAAAAAACACAGCTCTTACCTCAAAGAGAGTGGATATGGTTCTTTCCATACCCAAATGTGAATGAGCATAGCCTGGCAACATGGATTCACATTGATCACATTCTGACAGAAAGTTCTAACATAGATGTAGTTTAATGAAGGAAGATTTTATAGCTACAGAATAAAAAAAGGTTTCAAATTTTGGCATTTTGCAGATATATTGGTGGAAATACCAGGTTAGAGCAAAGTGTAGAACATTACTGGAACGTGATTTGGGTTTAGAAAGCCAGACTTCTGTTAATCCATTAGCACAACAGTATCTAACAATGTCACTTTTCTGGAGCAAACCACTCCCTATCTTGAGAATACTCTCTGACCACTTGATCAATCCTTCTTTAGAGCTCAGTGACAGTACTAAGATGCTAGCCTTACATTCGGCACAGAAAAGCCACCTATCTCAGACCATCTGGTCTGTCCTTCTGTAGGGCTCAGAAGCAGTACTAAGATGCCAGCCTTACATGCAACACAAAAAAGTCACTGCATTTAGAAAAACTTAAGTTGTGTTGATGAGGATGAGTCACAGAGAATTCATTTGCACTGAGGTGAAATTTGGAAAGAGATGGTCAGAATGACTCAACATGGTTGCTCTCTGCTTCAATGTGATTATGCCATGTACTACAATTTATAGTGTAAACAGGTCTCCTACAAAAGCTTAATATATCATGCAACTCATTTAACATGCACAGAAGGAGCCATTAAATTATATCAGTCCCATTACTCAAAATGTTCAGAAAATTCTTCTGTATTACAGCTCAAAGCAAAAATGGCCTTCCAGGCAAGTGCTTCAGCATGAACATTGAATTCTCTGGGGGAATGCATGTCTTAGACTGTTACTTAGGGAAATATAGTAGAGACATTGTGGAGCCACTTGTAAAACAATTCTTACTTTGTTAAAACAGTGTGATCAAATTTTCAGTTACATTAACTGGAATCTCTGTATTTATGAATCTTGTAGATAATCATGAGTGTCAATAGAATGAGGGTGTGCTTTAATGCTTGATTGTTTTTGAAAATGGAAAGTATGGCTTTTCGCCTCCTTAAAATGTTTTTGTAAAATTTATATGCAATATCCCAAAAATATTTAAATTAGTTTAACATTTTTAACCTAGCATTGCCTTTTTCTTTTGCAAAAACAGTGTACCATGACCCAAACTGGGCTAGCAAGCATACCAGGATAGGACTTGGCTATTATTCTAATGCAGGTGGTGAATGTGTCTTATCACCCACCATTGGCTGGAATCTGACCTCACAGTCTTCCATGATTGGCTAGTTTTAAAAGAATATGAACATTGGTCCTTGGCAGTCAAGCTACCTTGATTGTAAAAATATTTCTGGCTATTCGTCTCTCTTTATTATACGTTTCCATTTTTTTTGTCTTCAAACTCACCCAGCATATGTTTATGTTCTGAAGTCTCTAGTAACAGTAAATTATTGTTTTGATAAGTAACTAGCGGTGGTTTGGTCTTGATGAAAATCTAAGCCCCTAATTCAAGAATTTTATTTCAGCTATCTCTTCAGCATGGCTTCAGGTGAGCCTGCCTAGTGATTGAGCTGGCCAAGTGACTGATCTGGCCTAAGTTAAGTTTTATCTGAATTTGCATGATCCCAGGAAGAAGTCTTGGGAAAACACAAATCCCAACTTAGATAGATAGGATAGATTACCAGGTACCAGACAGTGTGAAGGAGCAACAGCTAGAAACAATGCTTGCTTGGGCATGTAAGAAATAAATCATTGTGTCCATTTTCAGTTTAGGTGTGCTAAGAGGGCTTTTTTGTTTGTTTGTTTGTTTGTTTTGTTTTTTAGTATAAGAGATCTTTATTTTCACCAGAGAGGGACAGGCAGTGGGGTAGTACAACATCCAAACCCCAGACCAGACATGCAGCATTCACATGCAAAACAGCTACACGGGCTGAGGCAGGGTCAGGGTTGGGGACTGGCCTGGTGGCAGAAGAAGCCAAAGCCCAAGTATCTTAGTAGGGGTGCAAGGGTGCTTAGAGTTTTTAGAGTTACAGATGAGCAAGAAGAGCTAGGCATCTTCCTCTCCCCTAGCTGTGGGCTGGTACCTGCTGGTCTCAGATTTTTTTTTTTTTTTAAATTCAAGAACCATTTAATGTAAATGTTGTCTTTAAGAAAATAAACAGAAAAGAATGTCTTCCTCCTAAATACAAAGACAACCCCCATTTGTAAGTCCACCTGTATCCTCATTCCAATCAGGAATTCAAGTTTTAGTTTCTAAATTATTTTTTTCCATTGCTGAGATACCATATTCTATATGATTACATCATTCTATTTTCCTTTTAATTTTCCACCACTGAATTCCTTCTTAAAAGTGTGAGTGTGTGTGCGTGTGTGTGTGTGTGATTTGTTACATTCTAAGTATCTAACTACTGATGCCTTCCTTTTTGCCCAAGAGATCTCCCTCCTGAACTCAAAGTTAATATGATGAAGACAGCTGTAGTAAGACTGGATGGCTCTGGATACTCTGGTAATAACATGTCATTAATAGCCTATGAGGCCTGTGTCATTACTAAAGTAAAAATGCTGAAGATTCTCAGTCCTCCACGATTCACAGACTCAACAATTGGAAAGTTGCAGGCAGCATGCTAAGTGCCTGAGTACATGTTCAGAAAAAGTAGCAGTCTCAAGGCCAACTCATTCATTAGATAAATTGTTACATCTTAAACCAACAGGCTGAAGAATTTGGGACTGGGCAAGGCCCAGCAGATGGGAAAACGGTTCAGGAATTTCTCATGATCAGGGATTTTAAAAACCTCTGTCCTGCACTAAATCAGCACATCGTGTATTTTTGCTTTTTCTCTATACTCAAGTCCTTTTCTGCAAAGCATATGGCAACAACTGCTTAAATTTCACCAGTTTGTTGGATTTGTTATTATAGGGGAAGATCTTGCTTTCTACAGGCGGGAGACAAGATGAAGGTCATGCTGGATCTTAATACCTGCTGTGTCTGACCAGCATCTCCTAGCCTGTTTTTTCTCTCTAAATAAGATAGAATATTCTTTCACTTTTTCAGACTTATTTGCTGCATGCTTGTTGCCTGCTCTTGTTTCGTTCCTCTGAGTCTTTGGTATCCTTGATTATGCTTTTCCTTTCTAGTTACAGTGATATAGACAAGAAAAAACAAACTACTATGATCCCTTTAGTGATTCTTTTAGATGCTATTATTTTGTGTTCAATATTCTCTGGATTATTAATAATAATAATAATAATAGTAAAATACTATTGACAGTCAGTCTCTAGAGAGTATGCAGAGAACTGTATGTTTAAAAGAAGTCTCACACTAATAACTTGGATGAGAGTTTTAACAGGGTTTCCTTAGTTGAGTTCACCTGAATGTTGTAAACATCAGTTTAATGATGTGTTACTCTGTGTGTATTGTTATTTTCACTATCAGTTGCTTCTACTCATTTGAAACAAAAAATATAGCTATGGTATACCATTCTCTGAACTGTACAAAGCATAAAAATATAAACTGGTGGAATTATTATCAGTGGATTATATTAATCTGATTTTTTCTGCATAACAAATGAATAGGAATAAGTAAATTTCCAATTCTGTTTTAGAATATATAGTCAAGCATTAATACAAATATGGACATACTTATGGAAACCAATGTATAGGGTTGTGCTTTACCATTACAAAGTCCTTGTCTAGAATGAAGTTTTCCTTCTTGACCTCATATTTTTTTAAAGAAAGTAAGGGTCAGAAAGTGTTCTGGAACTGTATTGCATAAGTTACTATCTTTTGATTTGACCATATGGTTTAATCATTTAGCTTGTTGTTGGTATGATATCATGAAAATAAACATTAAGAGCCTATATGAATCTGAGATAGGACCCCTGTATTTATACTTGTGTAGGTTGGTGTTCCTTTGGGATTCCTAATAGTGGATATGGGGGCTGTCTCTGACTCTTTTGCCTACTTTTGGGACCCTTTCCTCCTACTGGTTGTCTAGTCTACCCTTAATGTGAGAATTCGTGCCTAGTCTATTGCCATGATTAGTTGGTATCCTGGGAGTTCTGCTCTTTCCTGAGGGGAAATGAAGGAGGAGTGGATTTGGAGGAGACTGGGGGCTTAGGCAGGACTGGAGGAGAGAAGGTGTGGGAAAGTGTAGTCAGAATGTAATGTATGAGAGAAGAATAACATTTAAAAATCAAAATGACAGAACAACAACAAAACTATTTAAACTGTGAATTTCTGAAATATAATTGGTTAATATATTTTGTGGTTGAAAATTCAGTTGCATTTTGTATAGTCTTAGACTTTTTAGAATTAAAAGAATTGAGAAAATAATAGAAAGTTTCCTTCTGTATGAACAATGATTTACATAGGTTTCTGATGTGTAACAGTGGGAAAGGGTGCAGTTCTTCTCCATTCAGGTTTTATTTGAACATGAAAGTCATTTTTTAAACAGAATTGTATATGATGTATTGACTATAATTTAAACTGAAACACTGTGAGCCAATAATCACAGGAAATGATAAGGATTGGCCAATTTTTTATGGTAAGGATTTGATATTGAATACCTCATTTAATATCTGCAACTATCTTATAAGGTGGTATATCTTGGTTCCAAGTTTACTTAGGCACTCAAGAGTTCGAGGAGTTTGAATAAAGTAAATTGGCTAGTGAAGATTTGAGCTTGGGTCTATCTTATTGCAAACAATGTGATTTGAGAAGCCAGGAGCTTTACTATGTTCAGAAACCATAGTACCAGTGAAGTACTTTTGCAGAAAGGAATGTTGATAAGCTAAGGTTATGGAACATTGACTAATTCTTGCCAATAAGTATCCTTGGACTTAAAGGTATGATGCATGACAAACTATGCCATCTTAGCTCATATATATCATCCTTAATAGAAAAACAAATCTATTAGATCTTATTTCCTATATAGTAACAAATTTCCTAGTCTTTGTTAGAACTTAAATATGGCCATCATATTTGCCGTGAGAAATGTATACATAATATGTTTAGCGTTAGTCTACAAGGGAGGTCCAGTAAGATGTAGTTGCCAACTGATACAGATGTATGGTGACCTGGGAAATATGTCTACTATACAAATATGGGAACTGAAGGTATACAGACAGGCCACATAGTCAGCAACTTGAGCTGCAGCTAATCTGAATCTCAGTGGAACACTTAGTGATCCTCCCTTCTCAGAGAATGAAGACAAACACTTCAGGGCCATCTCCCACTTGCCTTCTTATCTTCTGTGGGAGGATGTCATAGGACAGTTTTCTATGGCTTCTCAGATTCTCCAGAGGTACAAAGCCTGCCCTGTCCTTGAAGAATAGAAGTACCACATAAAAATCTGCTGAGCTCAAGTTCAGAAGAGCCCAGCTACTGACTATTCTATAACTCACTCTGAAGCTTTCTCAGAGCCACTTGGAATTTGGTACACCCCTTTGGGTCTGTAGATCCAAGAATCTAAAAGAAGCAGGTAACTTCGGCTGTTCTTCCTACATTTCATCATGTAAGTAGTAAACAGTCTAAATGTGAAAATATTCTTTCTGGCTTTACCAGGTTAATCAGCCAAGTCTCGTTCTTGATATTGTCCTGTCTTATATGTATGCACATTCACTGATGAAATGTATATGTGTCATAGGTAACATATGCCAGCTGTAGCATTGCAGAGTCGAAACCCTGTCAATGTGGGTTACGAGGCAATTTGCCTCTTTGTACTTTGAAGTGTAAAGAGTCACTTTTATTGGCAGCAAAAAGAGCTGAGCATACAAATCTGGTAGAATTTTTATAAACAACTGAGCAACACTGTTGTTAAAATTTAGTTGAACCTAAGTTGTCAAGTCTGAATATTTTGCTTAAACAATCGGGAATGAAATGTAATTTCTTTATGCGTCAGCATAAAAGAAATCCTGCCTGCTATATCAATGCAGGTAAACAGCTCTTGTCTGCAGCCTTTCTCTAGAAACATTCCAAGTTAAAGTGTTCAGTTGTCAGTGGCTTTGAATTTGCAGATGCAACTAAAGTATTGGCCCTAGCCAACAATGAGTTTAATTTCAGGTTGAAGTGGCTTGCAGCAGACATGAGTTGTAGTGCCCTTAGCAGCAACTAAATTCTTCAGCTGTTTTGAGAAGTTGGTTAGGTGGAGATTAACGGACTGGCTACACAAAGGAGCTCTTTACTTAATCCTTTAATAATTAGAAGCTGATCTGGAGAGATGAGTAATGAAGTACCTTCTGATCATGAGGTACTTTGGAGGTATGCACAAAGGTTTCTTTTCTATAATCAGCTCTGGGAGCTCTTAGAAACTTAAGAAATTCTGAGAAGGACAACCCCAAAGTGGTGGCTTTCTTTGAAGGAAATTTTCTTTCCAATGAGAATAATGCTACTCAGGCCTGTTTCCAAAGAGACAAGTGCAGCACCTGAAATCAAAGATCCTAGAGGATATCATCTATGCACACCAGCAGTTATGCTGAGTCTGATGGTTAATGCCTAAAACCCAGCATTTGGGAGGCTGAGGCAGGAATATTGCCAAAAGAGGGGTAGGAGATATTAGATATTCAAATTAGAGAGTAGAAATCTACTACTACCCTGTATTACCTGGCCTGTAACTACCCTGGTCTAAGAGATTTTTCTTAATGAAATTTTCTTCTTCTCATCCTATATTCTTTGTTTCAAGCAAACTCCCCCAAAATCCCCATGCCCATTAAATGTATGAATGAAGATAATGTCACTTGGATGAATGTGATGCACAAGAAATTCTATCTAGATAACTTGTATGTTCCACTGAAGAATGGAAGGTCAGTTATCTTGTTTAGGATGTTTTACACATATAGATAAATTTAGTTATCATCCTGCATCAAAGAAGCTTCTCTTTGTAATAAATGGAGACTATTATAGAAAGTTATAACTGGTCATGATACAGAGAACAACTGACCATGGAGTGTTCAGGCCCAATTGATACATCTATGATACAACCCCTATTTCTAAGTCTCAAGGAGAATTGAACAAAATGGGGTACAAAGGTTGTAAGGACAGAAGAACAAGACATTTGCTGCAAGATTATATCTTCTGTATATGAAGCTGCACCTATAAAATCTTAATAATATAGTCAACCAAGACAGACTTACATGAGGATACCAGTTGACATCACAACATGGATGAGGAAATTTCACAGGACCCACATCTAGATGAAGATATGCAGGGAATTAATGATTTCCGAGAAAAGGAGAATCAATCTTCCTCAGAGATCATCTCCCTATTCAGTTATCCAATACCAAGTGGTCAGCTCTAAACACATATACATATGAACAACACTAAAATTACCCAGCAGGTTGTATTTATGTATTTATAATATTGTGTGTGTGTGTTTGTGTGTGTGTGTGTGTGTGTGTGTGTGTGTGTGTGTATGAGAGAGAGAGAGAGAGAGAGAGAGAGAGAGAGAGAGAGATCAATGAAAGAAAGGAGGTCGTTGATTTCAGAGGCAATGGATGGCATGGAAGGAGTTGGGAAGAAGGTGAAATAATGCATTAATCATATGGGAACGACATCTCTGAGACACATGTTTTTATTCCCATTGAGGAAAAAAGTAAACTGAGGTTCAGAGAAGCTAAATAACAAGATTGGGCTTTCTTAATAAATCCTATATCATACCTACGAAGCCATAATTGTCTCCAGAATATGATACTTCACTGAATGAATTCATTTCAACCCCATTCTACTATCTCTGAGGCTATCTAAGGAAATCCTGATTTTAAATATTTTTATTTGAGAGTTTTGGGAAGATTTCACTTGGTAGAGGAAGAATTTTTTCCTTAAAAATTTAGAAAACATTGTCTTAGTGTGGAAGCTCAGAAAACATTTTTCCAACAAAGGCAACTATCACTTGCTTTCATCTCTGTTGCAACCAGTTATCCTTATCCTGGCCATTATGACATGGAAGCAACAAGAACCAATACATAATGAATGGAGATGGCTTATGCCAATAAAACTTAACTTCTGAAAACTGAAATCTGATTTCTATACAATCTTCCTGTGTAATGAAATGATATTGCTTTCTCCCACCCATTAAAAAAAAGCAGATCTTCACTCATTATCAGTACAGAAACATAGAAAGGTCTGGACTAGACAGTCTCTAGGAGACAATGCTTTGTTCTCATGCTAAGCCATCAAAATATTTGGAGATGTCTATTTTCTGCAATTTGTAGCAATACATCAGCTATAGAATATAGTCTTCTCCAGGTCTACATGTATATGGTAGGTATAACATCTGGGGCAGACACAGGCTTTTGGCCTAGGATGAGGGACTTGGCCCTAGAGCTCCACTTGACAGATCTTTGAGGCTTTCATGAAATATAATACTCATTTTTCAAACCAATTACCATTTTCCATGTTCCTCAAGCTGAGACTGCTCAAGATTCCCAGTAAGATAATCATTGAATCAGAAACTTATAATTTAAAATCTCAGAAATTAGATAAAATTCTTCCTCATAAGACATGAGGAAAAGCCATAGAACCTTTACTCTGAGAAAGCAAACTTAATACTCTAAAAAATATCACCACTTCCTATTAGTTTTCTACCTTTTAACCAACCAATGCAGACCACTAGGTAGGACAAATATACTGTCCCCTGAGTAATATGAAACTGTTCATATTTCATTCCCTCAAGATTTCTTTGTTAAGAGGAAAAGTCCTTTAAGGCACAGAGCTACAAGGAGTCAAATTACTATTCCTGAAGATGGTACTGAGTGAGACATTGATGAGAAGTCATAAGTCCTAAAGTATCCTATGGACTCTTTAGACGATGTGATTATCCCCAAGCCCAGCTGTGGGATGCAACTGAAGCTATTAGGATCTTACTCTGATTGCTATCAGCTCTTGGTACACAGTATGCCACTGACAATCTAAGTAATCAGAAAATTCTAAAATAATTAGATGGACCAGAGACTGTGGGTCTTAACTTAAAGTCTAAAACCTGAGTGAAACAACCCCTTACCCCATATCCCTAAGGTAAGCAGACAGAAGAAGCTGGAAAGCACAGGATAACTTCAAATTGACAACATTTTCTTTAAAAGTCCTAAGGAACAAAATTGTACCAGCAGCTGCCTATTTTAAGAATTATAAATTGGAGAACATTTCATTTCCATGATAAAATCATAGGCTATATTTTAGAAAGTAAAATAACCCAAATTTGGGTCTCTGTCCAGGCAGGGGTCTTATCCAACACCTGAGGAAAGTAACAAAGACTATGAGCCTGTTTCTAGATCCAACTTTGAGATGCTAGTAGCCATTTCTGAATTCTCATTGTTTATCCATAGGTTGCTGACATCTTCCCAAATGAATTTTATGATTTTGTCAAGTATCCGCACTATTAGCTCCAGTTGTGATTCACATTGCTCACAGCGAAAGTATTTATAACAAAAGATGTCCACGTGGCTTAGATATCATAATGACTCAGAAAATTTGCCCAAACCTATGATTAACCTGTGGTCATTTTATGTTAATATAGTCTTTGAGTTCATTTTGTTCTTGTTTCTGATAGAATTTAATGTACCATTATTTATAATTTGCGTCCTCTAGGAAAACATGTACTCCTAAATGGTGGCTGTAGATGGTTTGGGTCCCAAGTTTGCCTCCATGGCTTCCCCTTGTGCTATAAAGACAATGGAAGTGAATCATGTGTTCTCTGTCAGCCCCATGAGCATTAAGGACTGGTGGGAATGAGAGAGACTGTGGGAAACTGTGCCATGATTGTCACTTCAGTCTGTAAAACCCTATGAGACCTGCTTAGCTGACTTTGTAGCTTGAAGCTTGCAACCCTCCATTATTCTGGAAGGCCAGAGAGAGGGAATACCCTCCACAACCCCAATTTTACAGAGAAAGTGTGGGAGACACAATTAAGTCTAATCATCACAGAGGCTGGTCTAGAATCCAGGTCCCAGAAGATGCTATTGGCTCTGCCCATTACCCTGATTGAGATGGATTCTGGAAAGAGAGATTCTTTTTTAAGAATATTATTTCTCAAAAACTTTTGTAAAGGAATAAAAGCCTGAATGAGCCATGGGAAGTCACAGTGTATGATTTCCAGAGTTGAGGAATAGAATTTTGGCTTTAGAGTTAAGCTTGATGCTGAGCTAGGAAAAGGAATTTTAAAAAGAGGAGCAGAGCATTCTTGGGAGTTGGGAACTGGTCCAGAACAACTGAGATTTCCTCTACTTGCATCATGATGATAAGGTCTAAAGTTATATTTAATAAATTAAAAGATGAACACAAATTGGCCTTTGAAGGATATGCACCTGGAACTTTAAGATAATAAGCTGCCCTTCTTGTTCTAGCTCCAACTTGAAGATAGCAGAGACACTCAAGTTAATACTCCTGACAAAGCTAAATGTAGTAGATGAAATTATTTAAACTGCCAAATTTGTTGGCGGTAAGATCTCCTACCCAAATGAGACCAGTCAAGGAAAGCACAACTCAATAATTATGGTATAAATTGCACGCCTAGATTTGGCAGATTTACCGCTACACTACTCTAACCCCCGTTTATGAGATCCCTTATAACTTCTGATTCATCCAGGCCGCGTGCTTGTCCTTCCACCTCCGGCTCCTCCGTAGTGGGCTTCCTTCTACTGCCAGCTTCCTTCTACTTCTACCTCCTATATCGAATTCCTCTCACTCTCTCCTCCCCTAAGACTTTTTCTCTGCCTCCCCTTCTACTGTCCAATCACTGACTCTAGCCTTTATTTTACAAGTATTAATTGGACAGAAGGTTCACAAAACATCACGGGTATACAGATTCAATCCTCCTCTGCAGCCCCTCCCAGGAAAGTGAAACTAGAATCAAAATACAAGGCTGGGGCTATCCACTGGGAACTAGGATCAAAATACAAGGCT
The DNA here is from genome assembly GCA_021653895.1 of Mastomys natalensis. Taxonomy (NCBI): domain Eukaryota; kingdom Metazoa; phylum Chordata; class Mammalia; order Rodentia; family Muridae; genus Mastomys; species Mastomys natalensis. The sequence goes on along the minus strand of JAJTUV010002613.1, from coordinate 62,441 downwards.
GAGGCTATCCACAACAGCTAAAGGCATTGTGTGGCCAATAAACAGTTTTGAAGGTGCTAGTTCATCACCAATATCTTGACTTCTCATATTTTCCAAGTACCTTGCTTTAGGAAAGAAAGATTTCTTATATATAACATGGGTTTACATCTCTTGGATCATATTTTGCAGCAAGAGATGGAACATACATCAAAAGGTTAATGACTAGCCATTTCTCGCACAGATTTTTGTGGTCACTGAGCTGCCCATATAGACAAGTTTGTGAAGTTGACCTCTGCCATTCAGAGAGCCCCAACAGTCTTTCCCAGTAGTCCCCAGATCAGCTTAGCAGTGCAATCATTCCTGCCCACCTTCCTGCCTGGAAGTCAAATAAACTGGTCTGTAGAGAAGCAATCCCCCATCACCCTGTAGTGCTTGACCAGTACATTTATTATTCTTTTATATAGATTCCTGCCATCTCTAGAGATGATCAAATCATCTATTTGTCCCTTGATTTAGGGTAAGGTAGCAATAGAAGATATGTGAAGTTATGACATAACTATAAGAGCTCAAATATCTAATTAGCTGAAAGACTCTTGGTTCTTTCTATACTTTTGCAGCTGTCAGATTCTAGTAACAATATTTTTATTCTCATTGCAAGGTGAATCTGAGGATAATTTAGACAAGATGTTTTGTAACACAAATGCCACTCTGATTTACTTCAGGATGCTTGAGGACGACTTGAAGCTGAGCAGTGATGAAGATGACCTTGAGCCTGTGAAGACCTTGACCACACAGTGTACAGCCAATGAGCTCTACCAGGTAGGAAGGGCTTAGAGCATTACATTGAGCTCAAGTGGGTGGGGCACAAGGACTAGAATAACTTCATAAACACAACCTTTTCCTTTTGCAGGCAGAGAAAGAAACAAAGATGAGCAGTGTTTGGGAACAGATGAAATCAACTGCCATTTTCATTAAAGCTACAGCAGAGAGATGCTGAGCTCTTCCAAATCAATCTAATTTCACTCAATTTTCTGTACACAAATACTGCTCATCAATAATCAATAGAGTATTGTCTTTCTGTCTTTTGAACTACTTGCTGTATGTGGGTGGCATGTCCATTGGGTGACTCCAGGGTGAAGCTTAACAATAATTTGGGTGTAAATGTCACTGCTCCATTTTCTTCTCCAAGACATACCATTGCATAGCAGAACTGAGAATGAATATCCTGTATATTGCAGCATCATTCATTCAACAAAAGCTATCAGTTGTCCTTGGTTTCTTATTTTCTGAATAATTTCTAGTACTTTCTCTCCAGAAGAGATTACTGTAATATGATTTCTTTAATCATCTCTGATGAGACTAGACTCCTTGGTTTTAAAAAGTAAAACAGCACTATTAAGTCCCTATATCAACAATGATATATAATATCAATGATCCCTGTACTGTTTTCCATATGTAGAGTTTTTCTTGTTGTTATGCTACATAATGTGGAGTACTGAAGGCAATTTTGATGCTATCTAAACCGTGCATATTTTTAAGTCTTGGTGGTCTACGAAGAACAAGTACAAGGAGAGTACTACCTGCATTCTCACAATCTCACAGCTATTTCTGAGGTGCTTGTTGTGCATTTACCAAGTACAAGCAGTCCCTTTTCTACTTGAGTGTGGACTTCATGAGAAATGTAAAAGCCACACTACATTGGCTATGTCTGTCATTTCTGCTTTCTACATTTAATATGCCAATAACAAATAGCATTGCATTTGTAAATAAAACAAAAACAAAGCAGAAATTCTACATCATTGATTTTGACAGCTGCAACCTTAAATTTAATGGAAATGTTTAGAGCAGAATGTAGCAATAACAGAGAGTGAATTTTGCACATTGATTTCCTCTTTATGTGAATATATAAATGCATTTCTGCTTTATAATTCATAGAATTATTTTTATATTATATTAAGAAATGGCATCAGACTCTGGCTGAATCATCTGTGATTTTGAGATAACTTTGCTGATATTATATAAAGTGCTAATCCATATGGATGCTCAGGAATTATAAATTAGGAGCTCCTATGGCCTGTTGCCTTCTGATCAGACATGCCTTTCTTCATGAGGCTAAAGATATTTCATTGAATAGGAGCACTGAAGTGGGAGAAACACAGTACAGCAAAGTGATATAGTTGAGTTTGATGAACAGGAAGTACGTACAAGATTTCAAGTGTTCACAGATGAGCTGCTTGGGAGAGTTTTGAGGACTTAGAAAGCTATAGTTAATTGGCATTAATGAGAACATTTGGTGAACTATGGATTTATGAAGCTTAGCATTATTTTCCAAGAATATATGACTTAAAACTGTTTTCTATTAATTATTTTAAACTTTATACAACATAAAATTAGGAATTATAAACTCATAGTTTAGTGACATTCAGTACATTGACAAACTTGTATGTCCATCACCAATTCCAAAATATTTTCATTGTCCCAAATGGAAACTCAATACACATAAAGTATATACTCATTCCTCCTTTCACTTAGCCCCTGAAGATTACTCACTAATCTTTTTGTCTTTATAGATTTGCCTATTCCCTATATTGGGATGATACAATATTGGGCCTTTTTAATATCTAGGATCTTTACTTACTACAATGATTTGTTTCTAAGTTATTTAAGGTTGTACAATATAGTAACACTTTATTTAGTTTTATGGCAAAATAGTATTCTATTGTTTAGATGAAGCACATTTTGGTTATCTGTTCATCTCTTCACGATATTTTACTCAGTTCTGCCTTTTGGCTTCTATTTAGTGCTGTTGTATGTACTTAAGGCCAACTATTTTCATGGACACTTATATTGCCTCTTTTAACATAAAAATGAAGTAGAAACACTGGGTATCATGTTAATTTTATGTTTGTTGCTAATAAAGGAACCATAGGCATAGTTTTCATCTGGGTACCACAGGGCCATGTAGATAATATGGCTCTAATCATTTTTCTCACTATTGGGACCATTCTACCTCCAGTAGCCTCATGAGGATGCACTCCATATACACAAAAAGAAATGTGTTTTCTCCACATCCTTACTGCATTTTGTTTCTTAATTGGGACTTTGAGGAATGTTGACATGGATTCACAGTGCTTTAAGATGGTGTACCTATGCTAAGAAGACACTTATCAAAAAGTAAGTGTGGGGCAGTCTTGTAGCTGAAAAGGTATATGTTTTAATCCTAGTCCTAACATGTTCAAACTGAATGAATTCTAGCAAAAGATCTAGTTTCTATAAAATAAAGATAACTACCTACTCTTTGAGTCATAGTAGATTCAATGCCAAAAATGAGCCAATATATATCGAAGAACTTGACACTAAAGGTGGCAGATGCTCATCACTTTACATGATACTCATCACTGTTATGGTTACATCTGATTATCTAAATAGTCTTGAATGCTTTGAAATGCTAGGTGTCTCCACTTTCCCTTTCTTAAAAAGAATGGGAAGATAAAGAGAACTGCTGAATTAGGTACATGAAAAATACTCAGCATGTGGCAAACTTGAATGAAAAAAATCTATCTTGTCTTAATGGTTATTAGCTGTGTGCGTCTGGCCATGAGAAACTAAAAGTGTAATCATTAGGAGTGTAGTTTCTGGAATGAAGAAGCTGATAATAAATAAGTCCTACTTCATACATACTAATTACATCACATTTAGGGAAATTGCCAAACATCCTGAAATCTCAGATTTCCTGCAAGTAAATTAGGATAAAATAGTCTTGTCTAATTCATAGGTGTGTTGTGAAGATCAGACAAAGCTTAGCTATGAGAACATATGCAGAAACTGTAAGTATGACAAGTATGTAGTTATCCTTCCTTGTGGCTCATTTAGCATTACCTGAAATCCTGTCTTAGATATACAAGAGAATAGACATTACTCTTCCTTTTGGCTTAGGTGTCCATAGGCTTTACTAAGAACTAGATTAAATGTCCTAACTGACATTCAAAGATATCTGTCAAGTGTGAATAATCTTAACTCCCCTGAGTCCTAACAACTTTTAAGTCAGCATCTCCAGGAATAAGGTCATCAATGACACTGTATCAAGTCCTCCAGAAAATTACATGTCTCTGGAAGTTTTTCTTCCAAGAGCTGATATAGATGGACAGTTGAATCACACATATTGAATTCAGTTTGTCTCTTCCTTTTCTGAAATAGCTGCTGCTCTGCTCCCAGAAATAGTCTTAAAGGTCTATGCAATGCCATATTTCCACTATTTCCCTCAGAAAATAATCCCAAATAAGATGTAAATACCACTGAGAGTTCATATTGAACATTAGAACGTTCCAGGAACAGTGTTGGTATAAGAAATAATTCTTCATATTTAGTGTTTGTGTGAACATTTTTGTAACAATATAGTGTTTGAAAGAAAGAAAAAACAAAGAGAGAGAGAGGAGGAGAGAGAGAGAGAGAGAGAGAGAGAGAGAGAGAGAGGAGAGAGAAGAAAAGAAAACAAATGGATGTCAATTAAATGGTTTTGATGTCATTCACCCAGCTGATAGAATTTTTAATTGTCATCTGAGAGTGTTGATATTACAGATATATTTCCATCTCCAGCCTTCCCCTTGCAAAACTTACTGAATTTCCACTTTCAAGTTAGTCAGCCAGAGCAATCAATTGTGCTATGGACAGCTCACTGGTGTTCAGTCAGGAAGCAGCTGGATACAAGGGATGAGCTGCATACAAATGGGGACATGCCATGTTCTCTGCCTGGCCCTGACTAAACCTTCTGTTTCCCTTTTTGTCAAAATTTTTTTCTTACATTTCTTGCTATTAAAGGAACCCCTGAAAATGAGGAGTTAAACCTGAAATCAATTTTCATTTACAGCTGAGAAGCAGTTATTGATGCTGTGCTTGCAGTTCAATAAAAGATCTAAAGATATAGACCCTGTGCTTCGCTTTCAATATAAGCAGGCTAATCAGTCTCAACTGTTTTTTTTTTTTTTTTTAAACAAAAGAATTGTATTGGCAAGATTATTAAAATTGCTGTCTTTAAAGTTTTAAGCACTCTAGAATTTGTCTGGTTCTAAAGATTTTTCAAATGTACAGTGGCAGACTCTAAAATGTTCCCAGTATATGTTCATAGAACCAGGTAATAACCTGCTTATTATTTCACTGATTGGTAGCATTGACCTCCCTAGGTCCAAGTCTTGTGGTTTGCTATCTTCTGGATGCAGGATATTCTGTCATGCCCAGTATCTGAAGCCTACTCAGAGAAGGACATGGCTCCCTCATAACCCAACTCACCTCAGACAGAATATACACAAAACACACACACACACACACATTTACTTCTAGAAACTGCCATTAAGACATTTTAATAATAATGTTATCTTTTTATAAAATGGATCAGACTGAAACCATAGACTTCATTTAGCCCACTTAGAAGTTCAAGACACTTAATGTGAGTGGAAATTTTCAGTTAATGACTCGGTTTAGCCAAAGAACTGTAGCTAAGCCATGGGGTTGTGTGTTTGTTAGTGTTTTAAAAGCATATAGTTTATAATAAATTAGGTGGTATATAATTTGAAAATATTCCCCAAAAGGGCCAAATTGGTCTATATTCTTAAAAAATGTATTAGCTTGTTTTAATTTATTAAAAATAAATAGCCAAACATTTCAAAACGTCTTTGAGAACAAAAACATTCTAATGTCTGGATACAGTATCTAAGTATTTCCAATCTACCCAAATTTCTTTAGCTGCATAAGAACTATCCTGATACTCTGAAACATGTACCAATCAAAGCTTGTTAGTGGAGATTGTGTATACTTTCCAGCTAGAATGGGATGGCAGAGCTCTATCTCCAACATATCAGCTTTATAGAAAAAAAAAATATTTTCTTGTGTCGTAACCTTTACTTCATTATTTTATGTCATTTTTTCCTGCAGATGTAGAACAACCTCACACATATAAAAGTTTGCTTTCAATCCCAATTCTTGATTTTAGTTTTAAATATAAACCATTTGCTTATTGCTGGGCTCTCTTCTGGCTAGGTTGCTATTTTTTAAATACTTCCAAATGGCACAAAATTGCTAAGAGTGCAAACCCTGGACATTCAGATCTGCATGAGCTGCTTACACATATACTGAACTTCCCAAATGCATTAGCCAACTTAAACTGAAAGCCTGTTTTTATATAGAAAAGCTGCTAGTGAAAACGATGCAATGCATTTTACTCGTGCTATCTGCTGGTTCTTTGGGAGTTGATATGCTGTAGTGAATATATTAGTTGTGACAACAGATACTCTTCCCTGCTGTAATCATTCCTGTTTTGTGGCCACAGTTCTCCCTCATCGTGCTGAACAAGTTGTTACCTCCCCAAGGTTTCACCACATTTCCATTTACTTTGTTATCACCAGAAAGGCTAGGGAAGGCCTCTTCTATAATGACATCAATAAGGCAAACACAGCAAGAGAGGTCAGCCTGTCAGAGCTAGAGAAACAGCAGATGGATTAGGTTGAAACTGGCTGCAGAATAACTTTAATAGAGTCTTTTAATGTAAACAGTTTATCTGTCATTGCTTTTCATTGAAATGCCCACAAAATGATAGAGTTGGGGCTGTTGAGGTTACAGAATGTAACGAATAAAATCCATACATTGTGATAGTAAAACTACCCAGCAATTAGAGAAAAATAGGACATTTTAATTTATTCATTAAAGACAAGAAAGTAAATAGGATAACGTACAAGGTTAATAGAATAACATTGGCTTTCATATTCCAAGATTGTGTTTCCCATTTGGTTGTATTAGCATAGAGACTAGATTAATAAAAAAAAAAACTGCTTAAGGCTTGCATGGTATGATTTTTTTTAATATGCTTCTGGCAAGTCTGTGACTATTTAGAAACCCATATGCTGAATATTTTCATTGTAATTATGTTTTTTCCATTTTAGTACCAAATATTTTGGCTTGTTATCTCTATATAATGGAATGCCTTGAGCATGCAAAGAGGTATTGAAGTACAACAATTTACATGGTGTGTTTGTCAGATCATCAGTAGTGACCATGTCCTAGTTATTGTCCATGATACTTTATAAATTACCTATCTATGGACATTTTTATTGTAAATCAAATACTTCTTTTCCTTAGCATGATACTTTCTTCATAGTAAATTTAAATCAGATATTTGTCATGGTAAAGTGCTTGTCCTAGATCCAAGCAGAAACAAATAATATTTTTTTAATGTGTGAATAGATTATGTTTCACATATGACAAGATGATCATGGACTTTCCATCCACAAAAACACATCACATATTTGCCTCTGTAAAAATTTATGGCAGTAGACCGTATCAACCACCTCTGAGAAGCTACAGATCACTATATGCACATCTGAATTGAAGTGTCAGAAGAAAAAGACATAACCATATTTCTTTTGTCACTGACCTTAAGCTGAAGAAAGTGGCCAAAGAGCAGTGATCATCATGTCTCTGCTCTCACCCTACTACTTTTGATTTCAATTGTGCTATTTTTCTCAGACCCCTTATTCCCCAGCTTCTAATAAGCACACTGGTATCTCAAAGAATATATTTACAATGAGTTTTTAGATCATTTCACTAAAAATTTACCAATTGCTCAAGCTTATTAGTTTCCTAATAGAGATAGACAGGTTCCCTATTTAGCTCTGAGTCTTAGTGCATGTGTGAAGCCTAGAAGTTCCATCTTGGAGTCATTAGTAAGCAAGCTTTGGGAAATGTACCACATGTGCTTGAGTTTATGGGAAGTTTCCAAGCTTGATTTTAATCAAAATTCTAGACTATATTACAGAAATATGAACATCTCCCATAAATACTAGTAATAAAATATTTCCAAATTAAAGATATAAGATGTTTAAGTTGATATGCTGGCTTTGAAATGAAAGTGACTGAAGATTTGTATAGGTGTTAAATATGTTCTTACCCTACACTCTCACCAAGTATTGACCATGGGCTAGCAAAGCACAAGACAAGCTTTAAAACATGGTAGTGGATCATGTTCTGAATGGAACAGAGACTTTACCTCATTCTTAGCTTCCATGTTTACTTTTCTATTTATAGCAAGAGTAAAGAGAGTTTAAGCAATTTAAATATACAGAAGAACTGTCCAAATTCCAGATAGCTACAATTCTAACATTAGCCATTAAGAATACAAGTGGCCTCAGTAGATATAAAAAAATAAAAAATAAAAAAAACTTGCTAAATGTATAGAAGCACACTAGTATCTCAAAGAATATATTTTACAATGAGTTTTTAGATCATTTCACTAAAAAATTTACCAATTTGCTCAAGCTTATTAGTTTCCTATTTAGGTTCCCTATTTAGCTCTGAGTCCGTGCATATGCCTTTTAAAATATAGGATGTTAGAGCTGAATATGAAAAGAAAAAATTCACTCCAGTTGCCTCATTTTGACAATATGGAAGCTGAGTACAATCCCCTCAGTAAATATATGGACTAAAAATTGATGTAGCCTCTTCACCTTGAGCATAAATGTGCTCTGAGGACAGAAAATAATCTGATCGACTAGTGTGCAAATGATAAAGTTATTTCATCACAGCATGTGCACTGATGTATCCTTTGGAAAATAAGAAACACTGAGTATCTGCTGTCTACTATAAACACATTGCCCAAGTTTTTCTTAACATTCATTCAGAGAGAGAGCCTCTGTTATTGTATTAACTGTCTTCCATGGAAAGGCCATATGTCATTGTTTGATTTTGTTTTAGTATGGGTGAAAAGAGGACTTAAATTGGTTGGGAGAAAGAAAAATCTGATGTTTTAAAGCCATAAACAGCAGAGAAGAGTGTCCAAGTGCCTTTTTCCATTGCCTCCTATAATGGGAAAATGAACATGTCTAGCCCATGTTGAGATTGTCTCTGTACTTTCTTAGAAGAAAATTAGTATCAAAAAGTGACTTTAATTGAGACACATTTTTTTCTTCACAAATAACAATACATTTTCCACTTAGTTATAATAAGCCAAAATTTAAGCTTTAGAGGAAATTATCAGCTGACATATGGCCCTTTACCCTTCACAAGAGACCAGTTAAGGGAATAAGCCTTTATGAAAACATGTATTTCCGAAACCTATTATCACATTATCTTTGGACAGGCACTAGAATACTAATTGCCATCTTACTAAAATATTACATAGAATCGGGTCACACTTGCCCACAGGGCAGCTGTTTAATCAGCAATGACCATAGGCAGAGTCTTAAACTTTCAGGGTAGGAGGTTGATATGTGATTTATCTGAGCAATGTGTTTGTTTAGTTGTTCAGCTGTGATTTGAGTCATAGATTCGCTTTATGCTTAGTTCTAAGTGATAGCCCCCCACCCCAGATTCTAAAAAAAAGGAGAGTAACAATGATCAAATGAACTCTAAAAGTTTTCCATCTAGCAAAAGAGCATAAAACTGGGTAAGAATAAGGGAATACTGGAACAATAAGAAGGCAGGGACCACAGGATAAAGACAGATTATAAGTTATGAAGCATGGCAGTAAAATGCCAGAAGAGGAAGGTACAGAAAACTATATTTGACACCAAGTAGGATGGAGTAGTACTGAAAGGCCCTCCTCTTTGCAATGTTAATGAGAGTCTTGTGTTTAATAGTAAGATGAATCACGTACATATGAGCCTAGAAACAATTTCACATACACTTATCTCAACTACCACAGAACCTTTGTTTCCACCTATATGGAGCCTGAATTCTGTCAGGGCACTCTGTCATACCCAGACTCAATATTTCAACCCTCTCAAACTGCATATATCCTGGACTCATTTCTTGGTGAATGTTTATTGACCTATTAGATGCAAAACATGGTTTGGTGTAGGTGTCAAACATGTTTCTTACCCAACCACTCTGAACATGGGTGGTGGATCATGTTCTGAATGGAACAGAGACTTTACCTCATTCTTAGGCTTCCGTGTATGCTTTTTCTATTTATAGCAAGAGTAAAAAGCATAAGCATTTTAAGATAAAAATAAGCACAAACTTACAATTCCTTTCCCACCAAAATTCTATTCCTGCTCCCTATATGTTGGTACAGCTTTCAATGTTTGCTTCCAGATTCCACTAAAGTTCAGTGATAAGTATCATCTTTCCCAGTCCCTGAAATGTAAAGTCAAGAATATAGCCAAGAATCAGATTCTGTACAAGTTGAGTGACATTTTTTTTTCTTACTCTTTCCTCCTGATTATGTATTACTTTATGCTAGTTGAAAACCCCAGTCTCCAGAATACAATGTCTCTTCTTATTTTCACTCATCCAAGTGAAATACATTGTTTAATATTTGGGCAAGTGTTCTTAGTATACATCTTTTCAGGTGATTTAGCTAGTTCTGTAGGCATTGATTTGAAGCCACCTAAATTCCTTGCTGATGAGTCCATTTGTCAATAAAGGTGTTCTTTGCTGAACTAAGGAAATCAATTAATTTATCAGTATATGTCTCTAGGATGGGACATAAATATGTCATGCAGCACAACTGTGTGCTAAGTTTAGAGAAATAGAGAGAGAGAAACCGTGAGCAATAAAAAATATAAAACCAATACAATTATTGATCTTAGTGGTGCATTGCCTAATGTGTAGTTATTTGAACTTATCTGAATGATTGAATTTTTCCCTTTTTATTGAGAAGCATAAAGATTCAACTTAGGCACATATGCTTGTAGAATGACAGAGAAAAGCATATAAGTGGGAAAGTAAAAGTTATGCACAGAAATACTAATAAAATAATATTTTAGGTTTGGCTAACAGTATTATCTATCCCAGAACAAAACAGTACCTGAGTACATATTATTAAATGAATTCACTGGGACAATATCACCAAGCCATCTGAGTACTTACCTTGACAGCCTCAACCTTAAAGAGACTATATAGCATTATCTTTTTTCTATAATTCATAGAAGATGCATAATATACAAGTCTAGATGTAACTATTCAGGCCTCCCTTCTGAAAAGCCTCCCAAAACTCTCCAAATTCTCTATGGTCTAATGGAAAAGAACTGTAATTCTTCATAACCACAAGGTCAAAATTATCCTAAGGTATTTTTTTAAAAGTTTTAGCATTATGGAGAAAATGACTAGAAAATTTTCTAAGTTGCTTACATGTAGCATTTTCTTCCTCAAAATGTTATGTGCGCTGTTGTAGATGGTGCTCACTAGGTAGCCACTTACTGCCCTTCATTTCTTCTTTTCTGTGGTGAGAACTTCACATCTTTTGCTTCTTGTGACACAGTATGGTCCCTGAGCATTTTAGCTTTAGTGCAATGAATGGTTTCTCTATAGAAAATAGAGAAAAAAATTCTTACTTTTAAGAAAGGAGATTTAATGAATAAGCAGCTATGAGCCTGTCCACATCTTCCATCCTAAGGAAATAAATTTGTTGCTTAGCGGGATACTTTGGATAGTACAATGCTGGTAATGAGGTATGACTCAGATCATAAACATTCCTTAGAATAAGAGAAGTACCTTCTCCCTGATATATGGTTCTTTTTCAATATGCTTTGCATAAAGTGTTAGTAAAAATGAAGAGCATCCATGATGATGTGAGTTGTAGAAGGAGAGATTTCTGAAGGCTAGATAACCTGAAAATGAGGATTAAGTGAGCTGGGTATGGTGGCATGAATTTGTAATCACAGTATTTAGAAGACAGAAGCAGGGAGATCACTTGTTCGATGTCAGACTAGGCTGTTCAGTAAGAGTCTAGCTAAAAGAACACCAAGGACCAATCAATCATCCTAGGCTTCACTACAAGAAAGGAGTGAAAGAAAGGAAGGGAAAGGGAAGAAGAGAAAAATTTGAGTGGTATGTAAACATGCTTAGGACTCACACTCCTACCTCCAGTCCCCTGAGTGCTCTGCCATGAAGTTCCAAGAATCATGGAAGATCCATACCTATACAATGATAGAAATCTCTCACCTGTTTCCTTATGGGTATGTCTCCTCAGTACCCCAGAGTCTTCTGTTAACACTGCTTTCTAGACAGGGCCATTATTTTAATCTTACAGCTATTCCTGATATTGAAAAAGCAGCATAGTAGTACTTTTTATTCTCATGGCAGTAACTGCATATGGCTGATACAGGGACCTGACCACTACTTAGTAAATCCACAAATAATCTCACCATTAACCTCAATTCACCAACTCCTTTGTAGAAAGCACTCACAAATGATGTGCAGGCATTTACTTACCCTACTGACATTTCTGAGCACAGCCATCAATGTTGAGTGCTAACAATAGCCACTAATATAGAAAGGATGGGATGATTATGTTCATTATCAAAAGGGGCAAACTGAGTTCAGAGTTATATGTCTTTTGCTAATACCATAAGTAGAAAAACCAGAACCACAACTTAGCTTATTAACATTTCCAGTAACTTATTCTTCTACTAAGAGGTAGATCTAACCTATGGCCCAGAGGCTACATGTACTTCAATGTAGCTACGAAAAAGCCTAACACATTTGCACGTGACAATGTCAAGAGATTGGGCACTATTGTACAGCACAGTAATTCTCATCCTATCATTATAGATTCAAATTATTTCATTATTCTTCTTTACATGAGAATGTCCTCATTGTTCAGATATATATCATGTCATAGAAATATGTTGCAAAATAAGAATACAGGCTTTTCAAAGCACATAGACATTTTAAATTAAAGCAACATAACTGAAATATTGACTATTCACTTTTCCAATCAGTTTAAATCAGCTTAATGTATATCTTTAAACTTAAATTTATCTGTGACTTTCTGAATGCTTAGTGCATTATAGTACGTCATTTCCTTTTATTTTACTTCCTTTTACATGTACATCCTGCCACATGTATCTGGAATGTGAGAATTGCCTTTTTATATTTGCTTATTTCAAAGAAGAAAATTTTCTCCTTGTAAAATCTGTAGAGTTATTCTTTTATGCCTTAAAGGCATGCATAATTTGCATCTAAAAATGCTTAAAATTTCCCCACATCTTCTTACTATTACAATCCCCCATAGCATGCCTATAACAAAGTCAAATTGCAGCAAATGTGAAGAATATAAATTGTGAGTCATGTCTCATCTAACATAGGTTCCCTGTCACCATTTAGTTTAGAAAATCCCCATGATGAGCACACAGGCTGACATGAGTATATTTGGCTTTAACTGTAAGACATTGAAATGATTGTAAGTTCCTTTCAAAGGAAACGTGAATCTCTAAGCATACGACATTTCCAATTGATAGCCAAGCAATCCAGAAAAAAAAATAATTTGAATGAAGTTATGTTCTTCCAATGGCTGTATATAATGGCATATGTTTGGAAGAACCTGGCCTATACCACTCTTCTGATCAGAGAAAAATAACTGGGTAAAATTAACAGTTGTGAAAGAAGAAGGAGAAGACATTTTCAAAAACTGTTTCTGAATCAAAGCTGGGTTTAGCAGTGCCAGTTTGATTTCTCCTTTGTACCTCGTCTGCCAGTGCCATGCTCACTTTAGCACATCAAGCAAGAGAAACTACTGGAACAGTGCCTATTATGTTATGATTACTTACAGCTTCTAGGACAGACTTGTTTGCGTTTTAATTGTGAAAAAAGGAATTAATATGATTTCCATAGTAATGCATTTTCAGCTTCCCACCACACCTTATTCCTAACCAGACAGACTTGAGGTGTCAGGAAACTGGAAAAGGCAGGGGGGGACGGATGTGTGACAGAAAGTGAGAGGAAAGGAGAGGAAAAAAAAGCAAGGGCAGGAGAGAGAGTACAAAGGAAAGTGACAGGAAGTGGAGGGGGAAGGAGAGGGGAGGGGAGGGGAAGCGTGAAGAGAGGGAAATTGGGCAGAGGGGAGTGTGCAAGCTGATGTAGACCAAATATAAGTACCATAGGAAAGATTAATTACCATTGCACTTCTTGACAGCATCTGTTTTCTTCTTTTGCCTATCTGACCCGACAGAATTCATGACGAACAGTGTTAACAACTTTTGTCTACATGGATTGCATAGGAATGGTCTCACATGTCCTCAGTGTACATTAGATGTGACTTTGGAGAAGCCAGACACAGTTCTTGTTTTCTCTCGTTTTCACCTGTTGCCTCATTTCCTAACTGTCTTCTAGGATTTGCAAAAAAAATAAAAAATAAAAAAAAAAAAAACCCTCAGGCACAGGTAGTAAGAAAATGATTTTTACCTATGAAGGTAAAGTAAGTGCCTAGTATTAACAGGTGTTTTTATATAGTGACAGAGACTGAGGCTTAAGTAAGAAGGGCTTAGATTCCCACCACTAATGTATGAACGTTGGGAACTGTATGCTGCTATTAAATTGACTTGGCCTAGAGGAAGGAGTTCAATATATTTCATCTCACTGGTGATCAGCTACAATTTAAGTGCAGTGTGAGAGTAGCACTGTTAAAATGATTGCCTCAGTGTTCTAATTTACAGCACTGTTCCTCTCCCTTGGACTCTACCCACTTCACAATTCACAAACAAGGTCCCTTAATGGATACTGTTTAAAAGTGTCTGAACAAGTCTGAAGGTGGTCAAGCTGCTGCTTCTTTGCTCTCCATATCAAATGTTATTCTGATAGCCTGAGAAAGTCTAGTAGACTACAGGTTTAGTTCTGATTACATAATTATGCTACAGATATATGGAAAAAATCATCACTTAGGCCTTCCAGGTGCTTAAACAGTTTGATAGACTGTAGCCATTCTGCCATCAGCACCCCCAGCTGTGTTGCTTAGCAACATTTTAATTCCAGAACAATTGAAGAAGATGAAATCCCTGTGGAGAGGAAACAGAAATAAGAGGGCTGTTGACAGATGATCTGAGTTGTTTCTTCTAATATACTGTGAAGATCACTAGCTCTTTTCATGAATGATAAATGGACTGTACACAGATCAATGGGTTCAACAATAAACTGGAACCAGTCTCCATGTCTAAGGTGACTCAGGCCATGAGGCCCAGAAATTTCCTCATTTTGAGATTTGGTGCATATTTTCCTAAAGGTTCCAAGGAAGGAAATTGATCGCAGTATTTGGGAATTCCTTGCCCTTTTGTAATTCCTAGTGCTAAAAGTAATTTTGAAAATGAACATTTTTTTTTTTTTTTGCCTCTCTCTCATGGTGCAGGTGTGACTGGGTGTCAAGAAGAAGGCTAAGGTTAATAGTCCCCTGCCATAGAGCAGCCATTTATTTCCCTCCTCTCCCAAAGCTGTCATTACAGCTCAATCAGGCCCACCTGGGGTAACATTAGAGTAAAGGTGAGGAAGGGAGTGTCTGCCTGTGCACCCACCAACTTGCATGGCTCCTGCTGAACTTTCCCAGGTGCTCTGACAATGGCCGTATGTGTCTGAGCATTTAGACAAGTAACTACATCTCTGGGGAAGAAAATTGTTTTCTGTGTCACTGCTTATCCATGGGAGCCTGTTTAATTCACTTCTAGTGTTTCTAAAAAGCATTTTCTAATTTTATGCTGCTTATTGTTTTGGTTACTAGTTGCAAAGATTATGCCTGCTGATATTGTCTAATTGCATTTTTCTCTCTGTTTGCAGGCTGTTGAAAAGGCAAAACCTAAGAATAATCCTGTGAAGTAAGTTATTATTTTTGCTAGTTGAAAATGTTAATTTTAATGAACTCTGTGCATGGGGAAAAATAAGGTCATAAATGACTTGTATTTTGCATTAATCTCTATTCATGACAATTTGAAGACAAAAACAAAACACAAGGGTAAATCACCCACCAACGAGCAAGGACCAGCTTATATTTTTTCCATGTGTCCCTGAAGAGGAAATGCCCCAAGTTTACACAGTTTACATAAATTAATATGTGCCATCATGAATAGCTTCCAAATACTATTATAATCATATTCAATGCATACTACTTCAAGCCTTTGGGTTTTTTCTCATGCTAAAAAGATTACATTTTTAATTGCAAACCTTGGACCTATGACAGAGATGTAAATACCTGAACATGTGCCAAGTGATCACCAGCCACGTGGGAGGGTGGCACCTTGGCATCAAGGATTTAGTATTCTGTTAATGAAAAACTCATAAAAATACATTTAACTGAATGGTGTGTAGTGTAGTTGCTAACAAAGACCAATCACTAAGCCATTTTGTAGGACATGCAAATTATAAATAAGACATACAGTGTTATTTTAAATATAGTACATGTTAGGCATCCTGTCTTTCTAGAAGGGAGATTTTTAAATTAAAACGAAAGGCTGTCTTGTCATTTTGTTTTGTGACATTTGATTGCAATGTTATGATGCATACCATTCTGGTCATGGACATGGCCAAGAAAGGACTTGCTGTAGTTACTGGATTATTACAGGTCTAGAACTATCACATGTTTAGAAAGTATGTGTTAATTTATGCCAGCAAACTTCTATTATAACTAGTATAAAATACAGAAATGGAGCATGCATTGATTTTTTTATAGTTCTTGGAAAATGGATTAACTATGTGAAGAATAAAAAAGTTGTTCCTGTAGTGTGAGAGAATTGGCTTTTCTAGATCATACAGGTAGTATTTAGCATACCCTTAAGTCTAAACCTTGATTCATTTTCCAGAGGTACTATATGTATACTGTGCTCTTATGTTTCATTTTGCCTAGCTGACAAAATCTTGTCTCTGTGTAGCTCTTTCAAGGCCCTCTACAGTAAGGAAGTATATTATGTTGTACTGATGCTATGGAAGCCAGTTTAGTAGCTGAGCTTTTAATCTTCTATGGTTGACGTTAAAATCTTCTGTGAACCCTGGCTACTTTTCTATCTGTAGACTCTGATAGCTATTCCATTGTAAGCCTGTGTCTGGACAGCTATACAGAATAGAAGATGGTGCTAATGAGGCAGAGATTAATTTCTGGGTGGTCCATTAGTAATGTTTTACTCCTATAGTCAGACTACACCCTTCTGTCCAGTATGGTTGCATACAGATGTGTACTTTAGGGCACAAGGGTTAAGGCAAGGACTGTCAAAAGAGTATAAATCTTGCCCTCAGTTACTCCAAGTTTAAGCTCTTCCTATAGGAAATGAGTTCAAGATTCATTATTGCATGGATAGAACAGACCATTGTCTCTTTATGGGGCTGCATTATGTTGTAGTCTAATAACCTGAAGTGGAACCTGTTTTCTGTCTGATCATTGTCGAAATTTGGCCCTACATAAAATTATACATTTTGTGAATTCTTATTAATTCACAATGTAGATTCTTTCTAATACTAGCTCTTTAAACTGGAAAAGAAGATAGAAAACTTGGAAGGCTCAATGTATTGTAAATCTTCCTACTCTTAAGTGCATTTAAAATGTCTACTTAGTAATAAAGTTAGTTAAAGTACTATTCCCAAGCTCATTCCATGGGCAGAAACTCTACAGCATTATTTACATTATCTGGTAGAAGAACAACAAAAGTGTTTTTAAAGTTTAATATGCAGTGTAATGACTGTCAATTAATTTTGGTTACATACAGTGCAGTATACCCCCCCCCCCAAAAAAAAACTAAAAATCTGAGCTACATTTTCTGTATGAATGAGTAGATTGCACATAATTCAGAAAATGGTCTTTCTGGGAAGCTTGCCTGGAGGGTTAACAAAGCTGTTAGTTCTAGTCTAGTAGGTTGCCACCATTAGGCAATAGGAGCTTGTATGTTATAACTGTGTCCTCATCTACTCCTGCTACTCTTATTTATGTCATGTATAAAAATGTCCCCACGATGCTCTTCTTCCTTACAGATGCTTTTCATCTTAGTGCTCCTCTTTAAGTCTCTAGCTAGAATGAGCATTTGGTTGCATTTTTGGAACATGAATTAGAAATTTTCAGTGAATGCTCAGTGGAAGCTGAGGTCTAGTGGCATCTATAACAACTGAAATATAAACACAGAGTTGTGAAGATGACTGTTTGATGAGATTTTATATAGTACTTTTGTGCATAATTTGACAAATACTTAGAAAAATTCAAAATATAATAAGGATATTTCATGACATGTGAAAACTAACATGACTATCATTATCTACACATGACATTGAAATTGGAATATAGATTCATTTCTTCATTTACATATTATTTGTATTTGTTTTTATACTGCAGTAGCAAAGTTGAATAGTTAAAACAAAGGCTGTATAGACTGACACGTGCTTACCATGTAAGTCTACATATTACATGTTCACTATCTTGGGGTGTAGTTGGACAGGTAGGAAAAGGGAGAACACCTTTTAATGACACTACAGGTTAAACTACCAAACCTTTTACATTGGGGATATTAGACAGTAAGTAGACGTTTAATGAGCCATTATTAGCCATTATTGGGTGTTCAAGATTTTCTGGGACTGAAATATCCCATAGTTATCCTTACAGACAAAGCAATTCACTCTTCATTGAGGATCCAATGAGTAGATGATCCATAATTAGGCAATAATATCTATAAAAGTAATGACCATTTATCTACAATGTACTGCTAGTCTTTCACAATTCAAAGATCATATTGGTTTTCATAAATTGTGTAACTTCTAGATCTAGCTAAGGCTATATAAATGTTTGTTAGGCTTGTAGCAAACTATTTACTAGGTCCACTAACTGCTCAGTTTCCTCTTTAAAAGTTCAACCCCTCCATATTTTTCAGCTACTCATTCAATTTATTTTCAATAATTTCCTGGGTGTATGTTCTTTCCATCACTGTGGGGAAACTATGGATCACATTAGTAAATATTTCATATAAAGGAGAATAAACATATACATGTCTAACAAATATAAATGCATAATGTCCCCATGTATAACAATGACCTTACCTTGATCATTAATATTAATTCTGAGAGTAAGACTCAAAGTGATTGTTCCTAAGATCAACAATCAGGCCTATAGATGTCTGGATTATTTCTCTATATAATGGAACCACAGTTGCAACAAAACTTGAAGGGTGTAATAACACTAAAGCTCTGTAATGTGTTAGGAGAAGAGACTTTCACTTGTGTATTAAAGTGCTACAGCAATCATTCCCAAGATTGTCATTATAATAACAAGGCCTGAGAGATGTACAGATTTCTCTCATCATATGTGATGTATCACATATATTTTTTTAAAAAAAAAACTACATTTCTGTTATTAAGACATATGTGATAGTATACTTATGAAAATGTGAATTGCTTTTGGCTAAAATCCATGCACTAATAAGCTAAGTTGAATCTGAGGTTGACATCTGCTGAGAGAGAAAAAGAGAGAAGAAAGCATAAAATTTTCCCCTGCATTTACACTTTAACAACATTGCAGAATGTGGTGGTTTTCTTTCACAAATTAGTGAGAATCAACAGGGATGATAGAATTATAGTTTTATTTGGAAACTGATCTATCTTATTGATATGGTTGTTTCATTATTGAAAATGAAAAAAAAATACCCAGAAAACTTTCTTGATCATTGTTTATATTATCATTTGTTATTTCATGCAATGGGTATTTTATTAAGACCAGCAGAATTCCAGGAATTGTGATGGATGTTGTTAGATACATGAGTAAATCTGACACAAGTCTTATTCTTAAGTAGAACATTTTCTAGTATCAGTGATAAAAAATCCTTTTGTAAAGAATTAAATAAAAGAGTGATGGATGCCTCTGGTATGCAGGGAGTGATAAAGTAAGGAGAGAGCTTAGCACTGTTAAAGTTAGGGGTGGAAAGGTGAAGGAGAAATATTTTCATCAAGAGTGTAAATACCACTGGTTTAAGATGCTCCTTTGAGGAGTAGCAGGGAGTATAAAGAATTATGACTGTCCAGTGGTGTGTAGGTACTGAAGGGCCGTGGTGAAAACTCAAGTGAAAGAAATTAGTTTGGTAGAGTCAAATATCACTAAAGAGCTCTTCTCTTCGATGAATATAAACAATTAATTAGTACTTTAGTCATTTAGACACCAAGGAATTATTAATATACCAGGTTAAAGTCCTAAGGCTGACATTAGCTTATTATACGAAATTCCTTTCTTGCTCCACATCTCAGCAAGGTTATTTATTTGGTCCTCCACATCTTAATAAAAACAGAAGCTTAAAAACTTGTTTCATAAATATGCTCATTCTTGATCATCTTTAATCCAATTTGAAGTAGCATATACACATGCTACAACCATTATATATTAGTATATCAACTATTTATACACAGAGAGGCACATATAAATCTTCATTCATCATTTTTAAATTTTACATTTGAGAATTTGAGAGTAATAACCCATATAATTATAGTTTTAAAAAGGTCTGCTTGGTTTGTGTGCAAACATGACCATATCCCATCCATCACTTCTACGTTTTACATTTGAGAATTAAAGGACAAGAACCTATATAATTATATGTTAAAAGAGATCTGTAAGGTTGAAAATAATTGTGGCTCTTAGTATGTGGGCTGATACTCTGAAATGATCTCTTATGTAAGTTTTCAGAGATTTGTTTTGAATGATTTTGCATGCACGCATATTGCAGATACATAGAACTGTAATGGATTCATCACCCTCATTCATAATGATAAGACAATGGGTTCTCAACTGGGATCTGCCAGACACTAATCTTTTGAGTTTGTCTTTAGAACAATATGATTGTGGCACTTTGGAGGTTTAGCACATAGATGAAACATTACTGTGTGTATTCATATAATATATGACCAGAGAAGTCCTATAGATTGTTCAGTTGAGATTTGCTTTACCAAGAGTTTCCCAAATGTGTTTGGCCAGAGGACATGTTTACTTTGGAAAATATATCATGGGATACTGAATGGGAAGATGAGTCCATATGAAGTAAGTGACCACACAGAGTGTTGTTATTTAAAAAAGAAAAAACGGCGGCAGAGGGTTCCAGGAGGAGAAGTTTATTTAGGGCAGAGGGGAGAGCAGAGAAAGGTGGCCTGCCATGACCACGCGGAGGGGGGAGGGGAGAGGGGAGAGGGAGAGGGAAGGGGAGACGGGAACCTGCAGGCCCCCCAGTCAAGGGGCAAGAGAGCAAGAGAGCAAAAGAGAGAGGAGGGGCCAGACAGCCCCTCTTATAAGAATGGGCAGGGCTACCTGGCCGTTGCCAAGTAGCTTCAGGGAGGAGCATACCTAGCTGTTGCCAGGTAACTGTGGAGGTGGAGTTTAACAGAATGCTAACACAGAGGCTCTGTCTCCATAGGTAGTTTGAGAAATCCAGTGCCCTAATAATTCATACCTAGTCTTTAATGAGAGTTCCTGAATTAAGCATGCTATTTTCAAAGGCTTCATGGAAAGTAAACTCCAAATCATGAAGCTACAAAATATCTCCTGTATTTCTTTCACTATCACATTCTAAATCATTTCTAAGGATTGTAAACATCCTCTGGTACATACACCAGTGAGAATATAGAACTTGTAGGTATGATTTCCTCTGAATCCCATAGGCAAAGACCTGTAGTCTCCAATGTGCCACACCAGAGAGGCAGGCTCCACTCATACTTAATATTACCTGGTCCACTCACATCTTAACAGTGAAGTACCCATACTGGTGTGCTTCATAAATCTCTAGTCAATCTAGTCTAATTATCTCTATTTATAGGCAATTAATGAGAAGATGACAAAAAATATTTCTCTAAGCAGCTATATAAAATTATATGGTAAAAATACATGTATCTTTATAGGGTTAAAATAGCTACAATTAGATGCAAAAGCTTTCCGAATTCATTCTCACAGCTAATAAAAGCTGCACAAGTTTCCAGTACCCCCACCCCTGGAATTTGAGAGAAATTCTATCCAGAAGCTCAGAAGAGACAACTGAAGCTCTGATAGGTAACTCCATGTTTCCAAACACTCCACATTGTGTCCACTACCATTTAGGAAAAACACACTGAGTTTAAATACCCATGAATACTTTGAAGATTTAAAAAGTCCTATTACATAATATTGCATAGCTGTTCACATTCTTCAAAAATTCAGACCAAATATGTAAATAGCTAAGGATTGATGAAATTTAAAGACACTTTAACATTTAGACCAATTTCAGTTACATGAAGTTTATTATATCTGTAAAGAAGAATACTTTTGAAGACTTAAGCACTTCTGTTGCCCCGTTATTATCACCTCCACCTCTCTAAAAGCTTTATGAAAAACCTATCACTTTAAGCAGCAAATTAATATCCTGATCAACACGAGGATGAAATAAAAACAGGAAGCATTCTTTTTTTTTTCTAAAATTGTAGTGCTTCAAAATAAGCCTAAAGTTGTAAAAGCAAGACCTTTTAAAGGAAATTAAGTTACATTTTGTAAGCAACAACAATCCAAAGGTCTTATTAACAAACCCAGATCAAATATGTAGCACATAAAAAGGACCCAGTAAATCCAAAATAAGTTCCTGAAGAAGGAGAAAAGATTTCATCAGGATGTCAGCAAAACAGGAAGATGCTAATGTCTGGGATGCACCATTGTCATTCAGCAAAGACTTGACCATCTTTTGTCTGTAGGCAAAGGGGAAAGATAGAGGATTTAGGTAAGGAACTGTGTGATGACTAGAGACCACTTAGTATGTGGTTGATAATCTGGAATGGGATGGGATGTGAAACTATGGTTATTCTTATTACCCATGTACACCCTAAAAAAATATCTTAGTTACTATTATCTTGACATCTCTAACCTTGAAAGGAAAGAGAAGAGATGGGAATTTTTTAATGTAAATATGTTCATGTGTAGAGTTAAGCAGACAGCATCTGAGGGGGAAAAATGGTTAATGTAACAAAGGAAACATGGTATCATATGATATGACAGAGAAGTTAAAATTTTCAGCTTGTTTTAGTCACTGTTGGGCACCTGAAGCACCAAATGAAGTCAGTGCTTTCAGCAGCAGTGGCCTCCAAGTCTTTGAAAAGTAACCCATGCAATTTTTATCACCAAGACTCATAAAGCAGAGGTGTTATCTACAGTAAATCTACTGGGACACTAATTGTATATTACTCTGCATCATCTATAGAATTAATGATGTTGAAAGTCAACAAATAGCAAACAAAGATAATTTGTTTAGCTTTTCCTTGGTTATAATAAGACCTGATCCACATCCTAGTTTCTTACTGTGCTGGTTAGTGCTTTCTGTACAGACAGGAATGGACAATTCCATGTACTGTTATTCAAATGAGTCATTTTGAAATTCATCAGTTACACCAAGAAGTATATTTTGACATTGCCATTCTGTTATCTTCTCTTTTAAAAAATGCAATTTATTTATTTGTGTATTATGATATGTTTGGCCTGCGTGACCATATGTGCATGAACATGTACCTGTGCAAGCATACAACCGAGGAGTACATTAGATCCCATGGAGCTGTTGTTACAGACACTTGTGGGATGCTTGGCTTGTTACATGAGTGCTGGGATCTGAACTCTACTTCTTATGACTGTGCAGCAAACACTCATAACCATAACTCATAACTCTCCAGACCCCATTCAGTGATCTTTGAGAAAATTGTCAAAAATCCAGAGTCACATAGCTGATCTGTTAAAAACTCAGGCAAGCCACATACCTTTGTTCTTTTAACAAATGTTAATTATGTACCTATCATATGCCTAACACAATTTCTAGAGGGATGAGTCAGACAAGATCATGGCCCAGGCAATCCTCACAGTCTGGTAGGGAAATTCATAAATCATTCCACTGAAATATAAACAGGTTGAGTCTGTGATTGAAGTTCATACAGCATCCTGTGGGGTACGCATGAAGGACTGAGCAATTGCTTGGAAGCAGCTCTCTGTGTCTCAGCAGGAGTCCCCTGATAAACTGTGGGATTACAAGCCATTCAAGGGAGCAGAATAACACTTTCAGAAGGTACTAAAAGAAGAAAGCAGGTGCAGTGCTGTAAGAGATGTCTGCTACTCAGAGGCTGCTTAGGAGAGAGGCCATTTTTTACAGTGGCAGAAAACACCATTTGTGAGTTAGAGGAAAGAAAAAAAACAAGTAGTAACAAATGCCAAGGTGTTGAAATCCCAAAATGTGCATTCTATGTTTGATGTATAAGTGGAGAACAATGAAATGTGGATAAAACTAAGGACTGGATGAGATTTATTTACTTTACAAAGTTATAGGTTAAAGTTAAGGAGTGGTTATAAGGTGCCCTTTTTCAATGGCTTCCAAAGCATAGACATCAGATCTGATTATATCTGACTAACTTTCTCTGCAGACTTTTGGGTAAATATCAACTCATGTAAAGGTTCTCTAAGCATTTGATCCCTTGTAGCTTCATGAATTCTTGATTGATAATTTGTTGACTTCCACACATTTTCTTCCATATTACTCAAATACATTTTAGTCATTACATATAACAATATTATTTTAGCTATAAAAAATCATTTTCCATAGATATAATTTTTCTTCTGAATGTATTTTTATCCTAAAAAAAAGCATAAGCATAGTAGAGCTATTTTTATTCCTATGGAAATGATGCATGTCTCTATGATCGCACAAAGCTCCAAAGAGTAAATCAGTGTGTTCAAAGTTAAAAACGTGTGTGTGATAACATTATGTAGTTGACTCCATTTTACAGGACTGAGAACTATAGACATGAGTCACCAGAAACTAAACCAGGAAACATAGAGTTTCTGTGTTCTTAAAATTATGTCCTAAACTAATAACAGTTATCCAGAAAGCCCACATTTGGAGAAAAACAAAATTGATCTTCCCCAAGAAAGCATTTTCATTTGTAGTATTTACAACAGTGGCTGACTGAATGCCATTACAATCCAATGTTTACATGTAGTACATATTTATATGGATGGTGACAGAAATCTAAGAGAATTTTGCTGGGGATAAGGAAAGAAAAGGCAGTCATGACTAAATGAAATTTTCAGGTTTTGGGTGTGTGGGGGACGTGGGTCTGGGTGTGTTTGTATGTGGATATAGGTGTGTGTGTTATGCATGCTTACATGTATGTAGGTTCATACATGTGTGAATAAGAATATGCGTGCAGGTGTATGTGCATATGTGTGCAGGGCAGGTGGAGGGCAGGAGTTGACACTGTATATCTTCCTCAATCATTCTCTACCTGATATATTAATGCAACATTTCTCCTTTGAACTCAAAGCTTGCTGATTTGACTTTTCTAGCTAACCAGCTTGACATGGGAATCTCTGTCCCCATCTCCTAAGTTTGAGGATTATAAACAAGTTTCCATACCTACCTGGCTATCACATTGCTGTTAAGTATTCCAGCTCTAGTCCTTACAATTATGTAGGAAATGTTTATTAATCTCCACAACCCCTGAAATATTTTTCTCAGTTCTCACCTCTTAACAAAGTTTCAAGTACTTTTGCTTCTTCTATATACCATGTACTTATAAGTAAATTCCATATACTTTGAAGAATATTCCAGAAAAATAGGATGGGTTTCTTAGCTAATCATTGAGCAGGTTCATAATATATGTGACAATACCCCTACATTACGAGGTAGACTCATGGCAGACATAGATTCATTCCAATTGTTTCCAGGTTTGCATTGTCAAACACTACAGGATAAGTTCCTGGAAATCTGTGAATAACTGTATGCATCTCTTTCCTACTATTTTGAGTTGTGTGTTACTTCCAACATAAATTAGGTTAACATTGAACTTACTTACACAGTGATGCAGTGTTCCATACACACAGTTTATTAGCATGTAGTACTTATAAAATGATGCAAGGGTAGTTAATAAGCACATTTGACCTGTTAATGGACTTACTTTGGGTATATAGATGTCAATATATACTTCATACACACACTACACTCATATGTAGTATAACAACCTATCTAATTTCAAGAAGAGATTTAACATGAGTGGAACAAGTTTGTAGAGAATAACACTTTAAAAAGTAAGAGAACTATCACTTCTAAATCCTGTAGAATGATCTGCTTATATAATGACATGAATATGGCATAATATGTTTTCAATTAACACCCAAATGAGAGCTGTTCTACAATGACAGAGCAAAGAGCAATTGAGCACTCCCTGCAGTGATACTGTTGTGCTACAGATTCTGCTGAGGGAGCATCAAGGGAAGTACAATCAAAACCATGTCTGATAATTTTCTGCTGGTCTTTGATTATAGCTGGCAGAATTTAGAATGTGATTTTAACATCTGAAAACTAGTCCAAGATCGTGAATCAGAACAATGGATATTGGAATGTATGATCATTGTGAATAATGTGGTTGTTAGTTCAAAATAAAAGTGATTCTCTCCTATTGCAAGAGAGAATACCTAAAATGGGAGATTTATAAGCGAATTGAGCCTGAGTATCATTGTTAAAATGATCCCTCCAACATAAATGGTCCTAGATAACTAGCTTCTTTGAAAAATATCACAACCAAAAGAAACCTGAGAATTTATTTTGTGTTAAGGTTCCCTAGGAAGACATGTCCATAATGGTAAGAAAGGCCTGGCAACAAGAGATAGAAGCTAAGAGATCAGATATCAGCTACATAAGAGAAGCAGAAAAAGCAAACGAAAGTGGGGCAAGGTATCAAATCTTAAAGCATGCCAATAGTAACATATTCCTCCCACAACACTTCTGTCCTAAAAGCTCCAAAAGCTCCACAAACAGGACCACCAACTAGTGACATAGTGTTCAAAAATGTCTACCTATGGGAGATATTTCTCATTTAAACAACAATACCGTCAACAATGCAAGGTGCATACAAGTAAGTACTTTTAATTACTACTGTAACCATTTAGGTGATTCTTTTGCTCTGTCCCCATTTTTGATGGGGGATACATATGCGAAGTTTCAGTTTTGCTTGCTATCATTAGGTTTTTCCAAGAATGACAAAGCAAATTCTTATCACATGGATTAAGAAAACAAAAAAAAGAAACCATGAAAATATAAATGACAGATGATAGTTCCTATTTTTCTTTTCTTTTCTTTTCTTTTTTTTGAATTTAAAATATATATATATATTTTTTTCCTTTTTTTAATTTTATTTTTTTGCTTATTCACTTTATAACCCGTCCCAGTCACCCCCTCCCACAATCCTTCCCCATCTCTTGTTTTCTGAGTACCCCCTCCTCCTGTATCCCCCACCCTGCCACTTTAAGTCTCTGAGAGGCTAGGTGCTTCCTCTCCCATTGAGGCCAGATGAGGCACCCAGCTAGAAGACCATACTCCATATACAGGCTGCATGTTTTGGGATAGCCCCCACTCCAGATGTTTGAGACCTACATGAAAACCAAGCTGCACATTTACAACATATGTGCAGGGAGGCCTAGGTCCAGCCCATGGAGGTAGATCTGTGTAGACTAGGTATGCTCCACGGTTGGTGATTCAGTCTCTGAGAGCTCCAAGGGTTCAGGTTGCTTTACTCTGTTGATCTTCCTGTGCAGTTCCTATCTCCTTAGGGCCCACAATCCTTCCGCCTATTCTTCTATAAGAGTCCTCAGCTCCATCTTTCAAAGGCCATCTTTATACTTAGAAATGAACATGGTTGGACACGAAGCAGTGAGATCAACACACACACTGCTGCTTCCCTTCAGGAGTCGGAGAATCTGAAAGCTGTTCCCTCTTCCCGACTCTTTCCTGTCACAGTGCACCATCACAGTGGGAAAAGAGATTCTGTAACTCTTTTATTTGGCTGATAGTCACAGAAGTTGTATAACTCCAAAATAATCAGGGCAAATGAAGTTGCTATTAATCCAGACTTGACACACTAAGCCACAGATATTTCTTGTTTACATAGGTTTAAGAAATAACTCTGTAGAACCATGATTCATATAATAAAGAAAATAGAAATATAAAATGCTACAAGGCTGGGATGAAATTGTCATTTATAAGACTGTACTCTTCCTCCCCACGGTTGGAAAATACTGAACAAAAATAGCCAGTGACACACCAAATCTGTCTGAACTCACCA
Source organism: Mastomys natalensis (assembly GCA_021653895.1). Lineage (NCBI taxonomy): Eukaryota > Metazoa > Chordata > Mammalia > Rodentia > Muridae > Mastomys > Mastomys natalensis. The sequence goes on along the minus strand of JAJTUV010002613.1, from coordinate 34,649 downwards.
TTCACATAACAAACCCACCTTACATTGCCATGGATACTTGAGTTAAGAAATCGTTGTCCAGTTGTATTTCTCACTTGTAAAACATGGAAGAAGAACTGTCTACTCATAGAGGTTTGGTAAGCTCAAACTAAAATACCATATAGGCAGTAGTAAAAGCTACATGCTTAAAACCACTTAAAGGAACAACCATCAAATTTCAGTATGTATGCCAAACCTATATTCCTGTTCAATATTTGAGAACAGACCAAAGATCTAATACAGATGTGAGTTTAGTTTATATAGTTGAGGTCATCACAATGCAAGAATGTCACTTAGTGTGAACATAGCTTCCTCTTGATGTTCTATCTTTCTTCGTTCACAAGGGAAGAGGGGGCAATGAGAGCAATGAAGCTGGAAATATAAGAGGCTAAATGAGAAATGTTTTTCATCTACAATAAAAAATAGCAATCATTCTCTTAGAAGTCTGAACTTGTTACTTGCTCTAAGAGAAGGTTCCATTGGCAAATCAGCCGTAGACAGGGTAGACATTAGGGTAGACATTTTCTTTTTTTTTTTTGGTTTTTTCGAGACAGGGTTTCTCTGTGTAGCCCGGGCTGTCCTGGAACTCACTCTGTAGACCAGGCTGGCCTCGAACTCAGAAATCCGCCTGCCTCTGCCTCCCAAGTGCTGGGATAAAAGGCGTGCGCCACCACCGCCCGGCTTAGGGTAGACATTTTCTAACCTTGCATTTTATGTACTATTGCTGAGATTTGATGAAAGTCAAGAGAAAAACTAAATTGACCAGTAGCAGTAGCAAGGAAAGTCTCAAAAGTATGTACTCACTATACTCCAAATGCTTTGTGAAGACCCAGTACACGGAGCAAATCACTAGAATTCCTTTTGTTTTTTTCATGAATATTTAAGCAATTCAAACCACTGGTAACATTTCAATGTTGGGGTAAAAATGTGCTCCCTTAATATTAATGTATACAAAGGATACTAAGAAAGCAATACTGTGTTTCGGAAAATAAAATTCCCACAAAGTAAATTTTGCTTCATACAGCCATTTTTAGAGTTGGATTGCGTGATTTCTTCCTCAAGGATTGTCCTTACGCTTGCAATAATGAAAGCTGATTTTATTGGAAAATCACCTCTGGGTGAAGAGTATAACTCCAGAGGAAACTTTGCATAGGGATGAGCTCATTTCTGGTGACAGTGGCATACTCCCCGGCCAGCACTGTTTGAGCTTACAATCACTCTGGTCATTCAGGCAGCTCACTCATCAGCATTCCTTCAATCAGGCCATAAAAACTAGTCACATTAGGAAAATTTACTTTGAGTTATTTGGAGGGCTTATGGTCTAGTAGGTCAATAATCAAGGTTTGGTTCTAAAAATGCACATTAAATATTTTATTATAATAATAGGGCTCACTGTATCTTTTACTTCAAATGCTTAGCATAAAACTGTTTTTGCATAATGACCTACTTCTCTAAATAATTTCAAATGACAGGAAAAAATTAGGGTAAAAGTCTAAGAGAGGATAGGATGAATGGCCATATCTAATAATGAAGCCCTCACTCTAATGTAGGCATGGCTCATCCATCAGTCATTGTCTGTCCATTGGGATTTGCTTCCTGCTGGTTTTGGTTTTGAGACCAGCCTTTCTATATAGCCCAGGTTGAACTAGAAATTGTGATTTTTCCAGACACAGTCTTCTTAACACTGATGCCACTAAGCCCAGCTTATATTGGAGTTTTTATTACAAAAGGTATCCAGAGTCACCATGGTGGTGCTGTGTATCAGATCTCACCAGGATACCCAAATTAAGTTTATTCCACCTCTGAAAACCCAGGAGTAAATATAGAATATCTAAAGGGAATATACTGAGCTTCTTGGAGAAGAAGGAAGAAGAAAAGGAGGAAAATGACAAAGATGCTAATATCAGGAGGGATTTTGATAATCTTTGGGTGACATTAGCTCTAGCAGCCAAAAAACAGATAGTCAAAAGATGAGTCATTCTGCAAGCTTGGGAAAAATCATCTGCCAAGGGACCCAGAAGGCATAGTTTTGTGGATAAGACTGAAAAACACTGAAGACTCATAGAAATATAAGTTGAATCTAGTCCTTGAGCTTCTCACACAACACAAGAGGAGGGGGAAAAATCTCCCATTGAATTCCTGTTAAAAAAGCTCTCTGCTAGGATATTTGGATTATAGGGAAATATGCTCAGAGATGATGTGACTGAGGCCTACTTCTAGGTTTGTAGTAGTTCATGTGTTGATGTAAAAGCCAAAATGCCCATCTATAGTGAGTGGTTTGTCCTCTTACATTATGAATTTCATGGCTAGATTACTAGCATTATTTACTTTAGCTGAGAGAGAATAAAAAAAATTCCCAAGATCTAGCAGTCACACAAAGGTTTTGTCTACTTATGTGAGTGACATAGGAATTAATAATTGGGTTGCAAGCAATCAAGAAGCTACCTCATGCAGTATCACTATAGCTCAGTCCCTAGGGAGCATAACAGAGATGATTAGATATAGTGAGTTCTTTGTGTCATTTGAAGAAAGAAAACTTTCATACACATTGGTGTTAGCTTCTTCTCACTTCATTTCAATTTTCAATAACCAGTGTCACTCTATATAACAGTTTCTTCATAATGGAACTTCATGTCACATTGAATTTGTCTTTCCAGTGAAAGCATAATGTGGGACACTCAGAAACATGATCCTTGAAATCAATTTTCTTCTAACAATCATACATATATATAGTTCTTGCAAATAATAATAATATTGTCAAAGAGTAATAAAGACAAAATAGCTGTATTTGAAAATTTTTGGTTTTGTCTGTAATGTTAGACAGATCTTCAGAAAGAAATTCTATGGTTAATCAATGTAATTTGATTAATGAAGATACCACATGTAGAGAGAATGCTTTTTAAGAAATTGAAAGACATCAAATTCCCTTAATATGAAGCAATGTGATGTATATTCTAATCCCTTTGATAATCAATTAGACCAAACAAGATTACCAATGTGATGATGAGTTCTGATTATGCTATTTGTACAAAATATTAGGTGCTCAACATTTCTAAGGACTTAAACACAATCATGTTAAGCCTAATACTTACAAGTATCCAGTTGTGTTTCTTGATTTCGTAGGTAGGTATTTAAACCACCCTTTTGGTAATTTACCCACATGAAAATAATTTACTTGTGGGGGAGGTGCCACATACTGTTGAGATCAGAACTTCTCTAAGGCTTTTTACTAGTATACATTATAGAGATGGAGGGTTGTTGATCCTTAAAACTCTTGTGTGATGAGATCTAGGAACCCTAAAGCCTCTTGACTGAAAATCATCTTATTTAGCCTGTTATAATACTTCAGCCCTCCCATATGCATAAAGAATTAAGAAATAAAATTATATTTGAGCAATGTATATCAGTGTATTCTGTTAAGATTAAAATTTTGTTAAGGAAGATAAAGGACGCAGACAACATTAATCATGGTTACCTTTTCATTCTGTGAAGGTAGTAGTTAATTCAGCCTTACAGCCAGTATGATCCATAAAAAATGTTTTGAAGTATGTCAGTAGTTGATAAATATCTTTCAGAAGATAAAACAAATATATGTGCTCACATGTATGAGAGCCTCTGTATGTGTATGTGTTTGTGTGTGTGTGTGTGTGTTCATGAGTGCATGATTCTGTGTCTCTGTATGTGTGTGTCTATGTGTATATCTGTGTGTTTATGGTAGTATTGTGCCAGGAAATGTTCGTAAACCCCAAAAGACCACCAAGAAGCCAATTCTGATGCAATTGTATCAGGGTCTCTTTATTCAAGATCGAGCTTGGGATCCCTGCCAACTCTGAGACAGCAGAAAGGTGGAACCCTGAGCCTAGTTTCAGGCAAGTATTTATAGAGGCTTCATCTAGCCTGGTACATATCTGATTGGTGGGACATTATGTCCTTTAACATAATTGGCTGGTGCTGGGAGCCAAACCATAAACTGAACTTCTGTTTTCCTTCTGATTGGTGGTTATCAGGAAGTGAAGTGACAGAGGGAGGCTTGTAACCTGGGGGTGCAGATTTGTTGGGGAATAACCTGGAAACTGGTGTTACATGAAGGTTTTGTTGGGAACTAACCTGGAAACTTGTAGAAACAGATCTTATTGGGGAGTAACCTGAAAACTGGTTCTAGGTACTAGCCTATTAGTTAACTTGAGTTCAACCATAGGTCAAGTTCTCTAAGATGGAGACTGAACCCAAAAGATTTGTCTCTCAGTATATAGTAGTTAAATAAGTATGGGAAATTCTTTATCTGAAAGTTTTCCTGTAGGTTGATTTTTTAACCCTAACATGCTAATAATGTACACTATACATCTCTAAGAAGGAAAAGAAGGAAAGCAACTGTTGATTGTAGTATTTCATAAGCCATTTGACCACAAAAACTTTATGCCTATGATATACCAGAAACCACTTTGAGACATACAGTAATAACAGTGGTGGGCTGTGTAAGTGATTTCAAGCCCACAGTGTGTTAGGTTAAAAATAAAATTCTTATGTGACTCTATCTGCACATACCAGAAACAAACATTTCTTTAGCTAGTCTGTTTTTGGCATATGGATGCTCTGGGACACATAATAGACGGTTCACCAGCTTACCAAATAAACTGCTATACTAGATAATGGTCCAGAAAAGAAAGTCATTAAAACATAGTCTCACTATAAGGAGGTAAAGTGAGCTTAAAAGTGAAGCATTATGGTTTAGTTAGGCGATTACGTTAGTATTGGAGATTCTGTAGTCTCTATTCCCGTAGACACCCTGTAATATCTATCCCTCTCTCAAAAATTTGTTCACTACAAACATTTACAGCTTAACACAGATAAAATTCACATGCCATACAATTCACAGATTTGAAATATATAATTCCATAGCACATAGTATGTTTACCAATTCTAGCAACAATCTCAATTGTTTTAAAAACATCTCCATCATCCCCAGAGGGAACAGTTTAGTCAGTAAATAGTCTAATAATCTTTCTAACATGCTCAGACTATTAATATATTTGCTATCTACATAGACTTGCCTTTTCTGAATATTTACAGAATTGGAATCATGTTACATGTAGTGCATGCCTTCTTTCACTTGGCAAGATCTTTTCTTTGTTTTAGCACTAGTGATAAATACTAGTTAGTTCTAACAAGGGGATATTGCAGGGTGGGAGGCAGCCTTGCTTCAGTATATCTCAACTGTATAGCTAGGAAGAATTTGATATCACTTTAAGCATATTAAAAATTTTGAAATAAAAGTAAATGCTAACATGATATATTTTGATGCTTAAAATAACTATATAGTATATGGCTCATTGTCAAAAGCATTCCATGTATTTTATCATGTCTTAGTAAGGTGATGTTAAGTGTGAATGGTGTTTTCATTTTTTGACAGTTCTACCTACTTGGAAAATATGGGGAAGGGGGTTGGCTATCATACCACATATCTAAGGTTTCAAACTCCATGTTCTTAAATCTTGGCAGCCTCCTATAATTTTACAAAATATTTTAATATGGCAAAGTCACTTCAATTACATAGTCATTATAAGTTTTGCCAAGGTTGAATATGGATCGTTTTGTGTTCATTAGAGCACAAAATTAGAATTTTCATTGCAGTAACTGTAAACACTGTTGGCTCAAAGGATTCAGGCAATTTCTCATAAAATCTTGCATAACTGATAATGGATGTTTCTCTGTTTTCCAGCATATTTTAATTTTTGGAAGCTACTTTCTGTTTCCCCTTCATTTGTGTATTTCTTTTGGCCCAGAAGATGAATCAATGATTCTTTTTCAAGTTGATGGTATTGCACATAGTGCATGAACTAATGGGCACAGATAGCACCTTCCCCAGAGCCAGGAGAAAAAGGATAAAGGATTGCTTCATTTTCTCAGTTTTAGCCAGCCCAAAGTTTGGCAGTTCGACCCGAGCATGTCTGGAAAAGCCATCTGGCACACCTCCATCTGTTCTCACATTTGCCAATCAGGATTTATCAAAAATCAATGGCTCAAAACCATGAAGCTCTTGAGAAGTGCTAATTTGTGGCTAAAAATGAATTCAAATTCAGCATCATTTGGTCCTCATGGAGCATGGTTTACTTTTTGGAAATACAATGAATCTGTTTCATCTTGCTTTCTCTTATCTTCTTTGTTAAAGGCAAAAACATGGAAATGATCTCATGCTTAAGGTATTTCTTTTTCCTATCTTTTGATTCTCAGACATTAGAATGATTTTACCAAGAGGTTTTTGATACCCCAGTGCTGTTTATTAACAGGTACTCATATACCCCTGTTCTCTTCCCAATTATCAAGTTATCCTCAGCAAAACAAAGACATTTAATTCTATTTCCCACCTATCATCCCTTTTCTCCAACCTTCTGCCTGACACTCAAACTCAATCACCAGTGAAAAATCCCTCCAACCTCTATCCCTCCCCGCCAGCAAAGAGGAGATGGCATTCATTATTCATTTCTCAATGCTTTTTCTTTGCCAAAGTATATCCTCTTGCTTCCAAATCTGAGCAGCTCATTGGCTTGCAGGGGTTCAACAGCCATGGGCAGAAGAACATATTTATTATGGGAAGCACAGATTTCACAGACAGATTTTTGAAACTATAGCAAGCGATTGGTTGGCATTGTTCAGGCATTAATATCCTATGGCCAGTGCTGTGTTCATTGTTATAAAGGTAACACATAAAATGTACATAGACATTTTTATGATAAGAAAGCACATTGATGATTCATATACCAAAACCTATGTGAAACATAGGCCTCAAATCCAAATTTATTAAGATGAACTGAATCTGTACTATTGTAATCTGTATTGGAGAGACAGAATTATATTTTAATACCATTGCACTATTTCTACCAACATTTTTAAACTTGTATCTAAAGAAAATTTATATTTAATAAGCCCAGCACAAGGAGTTTAATTCTTAAAATTAGTAAAAGATCATTTCTGCCAATAAAATCATCCCATAGTGTTGTCTCTAGAGTCAGCTTTACAGTGTGAGTTCTGAGTGTATTAAACTCAAGTTCTATTTTCAGAAACACAAAACCATAAGCATAGCAAACGATATCTGCCTCACTAGTAAGTAAAACTAAATATATCATAGACAAAGTAAGAGCATGTGTGAAAATCAAAGTATATATTAGCATAGTTGAATGGGGTTTCACAGACAAAGCATAGAGGATTGAAAAGACACTTTGACTACTAAGAAAGTACATAGTTGTTTGCCATGTCATATGGATATAATCTTTGCTTTGGCAACATTGTGTTTGCTGTGATGGAATGCATAATGTGCCAAGTAGTCACACTAACAGAATCTCAAGTCACTCCAAACCTGAACAAAACTTGTCTGATTGCATATGCTCATTGGTCTAGTAGGTGACTGGACCCCAGTAGAAGGAACACACCATATTTGGTATAAAAAAAAAAGTAGTTGGAGGAATCTTCCTATGTATGAGTATCTTTTTTGGAAAATAATTCATCAATATGGAATTAAAGCATAGACCTCAGCAATTGTTAGCAAATATATATTTTAGATTTATTGCGAATGACTAGGAGGTGAAGTCTTGCTCTGAACACTTGTATGTTGGAAACATATTTCCCCAGATGGTGGATCTAGTCATTAGGTCATTTGCCCATGAAGGCTCTGACATAATCAGAGGGTTAATCTATTTATGGAATTACATCTTGATAGTTATTTAAAGGATGTAGGGCATTGTTGAAGGAAGTAGGTCACCAGAGGCTCATTAGGAGCATGCCTTTTAAATTGCTCCTGGCCCCTTCCTGCTTGTCTCACTCCTTGCAGGGTGCTGTAGAATGCACAGCCTTCTTCAATCATGCACTTCCAGCATGCAATTTCAGCATTGCCAAGGACCTACAGCAATGGAGCAGCTGACTAACCACTGAAGAACTCTTTCCCCCTTGAAGTTGTCCTTTTCTAGTATTTGGTCATGGTTATAGAAAACTAACAATTGAAACTACCAAATTATGTTTAAAAAGTAAGTGAATTCAATATTGATGTTGAATGGCCTTCAACTCTTCTTAGAAGTGCCCATGGAAGAACACTTTGGAGACTCAAACTATACAAATCTCTTATTACATGTACTTTGTGTCAGGAACTTAATTTCTAAAAATAGTGATTGAATTTTCCAGATAACAAAAAGAAAATACTATGATAGTAGAATTTGTAGAAAATCTATCCATCCCCCTTTCCTTCTTTTCCTCTACCTTCCCCAACTTTAGCAGACACCAAATTTCTGGCATGAGAAGTGAATCTGATTACTTGAGAAATTAATGGTTTTGTATCTCTCTACTAGATTAACAATGCTTCAATTTCTAGAACAGAGGTAAGCCAGCCAATTAGTACTACCATCAAGGAAAGTATTCTGCATGACTTGATATAATAAATGGAAATGTGTGTCATTTCTACTCTTCTAAATGCTTTAAGAGATGCCAAACTATGGAAGCCAGTGCACACCTAGAGGAGTATTAGAACTGATAAGGTATAGAAAGCAGGCCATTTGGATAAAGAGATGCTTCTGTTTCCATGCAGATTCCAAACCAGTATAATTATTTTAAATTCCAAAATCAAGCCAGCACTCTGAACAAATCTTGCTGATTCTAGCAATATTGTGTAATGACTGCTCTCACTGTTTCAGATAAGTTCTAATGTCAGTGTTCTACCACTATCTCAAAAATTTCCAGAAGATTCATGGAAGCCCAATATAGCTAAACATTATGTCCAGTTTTATGCAATAAATCTATGTATATAACAAGACAAGTTCACACACATACACGTCTAACCACCCCATTACACAGCAATAAAAACTAGGCCTGTATGATTTTAAATTAAATTATTTCCAGATTTTGTTTTAAGAGCAGCTGTGCTATTTGCCCCATTCATTCCTGAATCAAAATAAGGGGGATATTGCATGAATTTTCAGGATCCATGTGACTCTATTTATGTCTGATCTATGAATCTTCATCCACTAATGTATGGCATTCTGTCAGTAGGAGAAATTTGAGAACATTTTTTATTTAATCCCAAATCTTAAAGAAATAGTGTGTATTTGGAAAATGTTTTTTAAATCAAAAAATATAATTTCAATATTGAAACTATCATATCAAGATTCAGTGACAAGCACACAGAGATTAATATTTGGTTTAATGAATGACTATAATAAACAAACAAACAAACCTCAGCTTCCAGGCTAGTAACTCCGTAGTACATTACACACACATCAGTAGATGAGGTCTCTCAAGCAGTTACCTTTATAGTATAATAGTGGGTACTCATCCTGAGCTCAGGAGTCCAGGACCTTTGTAAGGCTTTCAAAGAACACAGATCACAAAAGGCATGGGATAAAGTTATCAGATTTTGCCAGCTCTGATACTTCATCGGTGCTAGTTGGGCCAAGTTCGTTCACTTCTATTTGCCTCCATTTTCTCAGATGTGACATGAGGCTTATGCTACAATATATCTCATAGGATTTTGGTGAATGTTAGATATGTCAACCTATATAATGCACTTTAAATAGTGTAACTATGAATGTTTTCTGGGATGTTGAATTTCATGGTGGATAGTCTACAGTTTGTTAAATGACCAACACCCCAGACATGGTAGACCAATTGGGTTTGAAAACCAGTTAGATTTTAGCCTTGAAAAATCTTTTGTTTTATCCTTAGTTTTATTATTTGTACAATTGTTTTGTGGCTTCTCAATAAATACTAACTTACCTTTTGTGTGTAAACATTCTTGCATGTAGTAATTTCTGGATAAAAATCTATTGAATCTGTTGTATAAAGGTCTTTACAGTGAAAGGAACAATGGCCAGCTGCCTTTCTGTGGTGATATTCCTGTTACTTTCTGTCTTATCTTGCAGCTCTGCTCTTACCCATGCATTGTTCATTATATCAAGCTTAAGTCCAGCGGGGGAAGAGACATCAAGGCTGAGCCAGACTCCATTTTAGTTCTAAGCTTGCTGTATTATAAAAGAAAACAACACATGCTGTGTTGGTGCCTTTGCCAAAAACAACCTTGCCACATCAAAGCCTCACAGTTCCATGCTCCTTTTCTCTGATGAGATAAAAAAGAATGAGTAGAAATTCTCATACTCTACATCACACTAGTCTCAGGGAGCTTCCCATCAATGGTAGGTGTCAGCTGCTAGTACAATTTAGGAGGGAGACCCTCCCACCCCAATCGGCTTGATTTCACCATTCAAAGTAGAAAAGGAAGTTGACACTCTTATTGAAAATCTATTGGAAATCAATTCATTGCTCAGTTGAGATAGAAGTAGCCATCAATGATAATGATGATTTCTAAATGAAGACATATCACATGGAGAACACAGAGTGGAAGTAGAATTTACAAATCATAATTATAGAGTATATTCATGAAAGTCCATCTTGCTTGGTGCTCACAGTACTGCACATATTCCCACATCATGGTACTCCAAATTGCAATGATCTCTTCATTGTCCCAATGACTAAACCTTGCATACCAGTTCAATTCATATTTATTGATTTCTGTTACTTAAGTGGAAGCAAATGAGTAGATTTAATATTGTGACCTATGAGAATAAAAGTGTAATTGCCACAGTCACATAGAAAATAAAGTTTACATATTCTCCCTTGATGATCTAATTGAAAAGCACAGCTGGTGTCCTATGCATAGCCATTCTCCCTCAGATATTTTAAGAGTGTCTAACCCTGAGATACTAAGACCTCATTTTCTCTAATAATTGTGTGTATTTATAAATTTGAATAATTTGTTTAACTTTTTGAATAATGCTAGCATTTTTTACGAATGAGAATTTTTTCATTATATACAGAGAACTAATATAGATTCTAAATAGAAGTTGGGCCCTTGAACATGAACATTACAGGAAATCCCTCAAAACAAGGAAATATGGTAGAGGCAAGGTTCAAGGCAAGAGGTGTTTCTTGGAGAAATCTTTTTCATTAATTAGATATTTTATTTATTTACATTTCAGATGTCATCCCCTTTCCCCATTTCCCCTCCCCAGAAACCCCTATCCCATCCACCCTCCTCCTTTATGCTTTTATACCATTTTAATTACATGCAAGTATTAAGGTCAGTTCCAGGTTGAGGAACTAGCAATACAATAGACAAAAATAGTCAAGGAACAAGCAAGACAATAAACACAAATAGTCAAAGAACAAGCAAGGCAATAAACTAAGTTCCATGATCACTATTTCTAATGGCTTATCAGGATGACCAAAATATCTGAGCCTAGTTCTCTGTCCTAGCCCAAACATATTTTTTAAAGATTTATTTATTTATGTTATGTATGTGAGTACATCTGCACTAGAAAAGGGCATCAGATTCCATTACAGATGTTTGTGAACCACCGTGTAGTTGCTGGGAATTGAACTCAGGACCTCTGGAAGAGCAGTCAGTGCTTTTAACAGCTGAGCCATCTCTCCAGCCCCTCTTGGAGAAATCTTACAAGCAACAAAAATGGATGCCTTCATGTTTTCCCATTTAAACAAATAAATCTTCTACAATAGCCCATTCCTCCCATTCTTTCATTTTTTTCTCATCTTCACATTTTTTCTCTTACCCCCTCTACTTTCTATTTCTGCATAGTTTTCTCTTCTCTTTCCTTTTCTTCTTCTACCTTACATTATCATGCTGTAAAGATTGAAGGTCAAACACCCTGGTTCTCATTCTGTAGAATGAAAGTATAGATGACTATAGTCTGAACTGGAGAGATTATGTCTCTGTCAACTACTCTGTTTCACTTGGTCTTCATGTTGAACACTAAACAGCAGTTCAGTCACCAGAAACCTTGTATCTGGAAATCCAAATCCCAGCAGCATGTTGACTGCTCTCTCATGGAACATCATGAAAAGTGTTTGTAGCAAAAGCACTCCCTAAGTACCTACTTTCAGAAATGGAACAACTGGGAATATTAAACAACATTAGAATATTATAACATGCTAGGTTATGCAATATTATGTTGTATGATATTTATAACGGCTTTATACGTTCACTAGTAACTTGTACTTCATTAGAGTTGAGCAAAGTTGGGGCAACAGGACAAACTGTCATTTTTCAGTAGTATTTTAAAATGCTGAATTTCTAAAATAATTGCAAAGATAATGGGGATTTCTTATTGTAGTCTTAAACACACACAAAAAAATGCTGTCCAACATGTCATCATGGAAGCTTGAGCTCTGTTTTTCATAAGCTCATATGCAATACTATATCTTAAATATAAGCCTATCATCAGGTTTAGCTAATCAATACCATAAGTGTAAAATCATCCCCAGAACTCTCCACAAGGGCATTTCACAGTAAAAGCAATTGAAAAAGAAGCTGCAATGGAATATCTTATGAGATAGCCATTTAGATCACAAAAGGGCCATAAAAGTCACAAGCAGTGTGTGTGAAACAAGGTTCATAATATAACCATACAGGACTTACTGGGAAGAAGAAGGAAAATTGCAAACCAATTTGCAGTTATAGCTTTTTCTGTCAATTCTATTGGGATTTAAAACTTGTAAAAGGTAGAAACTTCTGCCAGATCACATCATATAGATAGACTGTGATAGCTATAATCATACCCGCCAAACAAACACCAATTATTTGAAGCCAACAAACTATTAACTGAGCAATTAGTGCTTCTTGGATTCATTTAGCCACTTGTCAGTAACAATTTTGGACATCAAGCCAGGATGCTTTTCTACCTTACAAAAGAATTTTGTAAATGATAGATGGATTGTTATAAAATTAAATAAACGAAAGATTAACACTGCTTTCAGGCTCTAACACAGACTCCAAAATGTCACACAGAAGCAGGCCCTACTTGTTATCTCATGCTGTCAGGCAAGGTCCACATCCCTTATTTCATGATCTACAGACCTAGCCAACCTTTAGAGAATAATAGTAGTAACAATGTTGGTCTACATTGAGGGCTTGCTGGGCACCACAAATTTAGGTCCATCATCACTAATTGGTTTAGCAGCTGTTTAAGAATTATTTTCTTACAGAAGAGGGTACTGAGCTCAGAAAGCTTACTTATTAGTAGTTGAGAATCAAACTCATAGTAGTGTGGTTATTCTACTTAGGTTCTTTCTCGGCTCTTCTTCCAGTTTAATGAACTGGGTACTGATATAGTCACACATAATTCATATTTTACCTCATAGCCCCACTTGGCATTGCAATGTTAAGAATTAGTCTATAAATTTCCCCATAATAAAGACTGAAACAGGTGGATCTTCTGGCTACATGCAATTCTGCATGTCTTACTATAGTGCTAAATTAATCTCATCAAACAGTAAGAAAAGTAATTAGATTGTAATTCCTTTAACATGAATCTTTGTGATTTGCTGTTGATTACAAGCAAATCATAACCAAGCTGTCCAGGTTTTTTTTCTTTTCATCTAGTTTAGAAAACTAGTTTCTGTTTTCCCTTAAGTTAGCATTTCTCTTTAAGGGATAGCATACTATGAATGAAAATATGAAATAAAATACCATTGTATTCAATCTGTATTTTTTCAGAAAAATCAAAAGTAAAGCTACCTCTTTTAATATCATAAGAAAATCTGATATTAAGTGCTTTAGGCTGGAGAGAAGCTGATGCAAGAGTCATGATGTTTTTGCTCTGGTTGGGATTCATTGAAGTGCATTCTTCAAAAGGAAAAGCAAATTGCAGTAGATACTGTTCTCATCACATTAAGTAGCCTCTCTGTGACCAGAAAGAAATTCCTACTTCTATGTTTTTCAGAATCCCTATACTCCATAAATCCATGCCTAAAAGTTAACAAATGGGTCACTGGTGTTAGGAGCTGAAGGCCAGCCCAGTTCCTGAGGCTCAGTGGATGTTGAACCCTTTCCTGGCCTACCAACCAAAGACAGAAAAACAAGAGTGATCTAAAAGTCATTTGGATGTTCCTTGGGACCTATCTTTATCTTCTAGAAGGCACTATCAAATGAGTTGAACCCCAGCAGTGTATAAACATTAGGGAACAAGAACCATTACACTGGGTCAACATTCCCTTTGTATGTTAGGCAGCACTGCAGCCTCAAGCAGCGCTGTAATGTGAAAAATCAGGCATCAGAAAAACCTGAGCCGTTCTGACACTGCTGACTCTGACTCTCAGCATGCTGTGTCCTTGAACTAGTCAAGTGTTTTAAGAGCCATCTCTTTCTTCACTGGCATATTGAGCTTGGTAAAAGGGGGTGATGATGTTTCTTGATTTTTCTCATAAAGTCAATGTACAAAGAGTAAATATTTTTTCCCAATGATGTATACAGGCTGTTTGAAGCCATAGGTTAGCATAAAATTATGGTTACCATACATTAGGCCAAGGGATAGATTATACCAGATAACTATATACCTGGACCTGTTCAGAGTGTTTTATGAATCTGGAAAACCTCATATTCCAAAGTAAAAGAATGGGAGTCCAGGATATTGGCCATCTCTATGCTGAAATAGAATTTCTCAGTCTGACAGGAGTCTTTTGTGTCTCTAGATCAGCTAGCATCATTGTGAACTATGTGGAAGCCACTGCCCTAGTATTTCCTCTGCATGTAGAAAACCAGTATGCATGTAAAGTAGCCAGGAACAATTTACAACAGTGCCCAGCCCACAAACTACTATGTTTCCAAGTGTTTTGTCCCCCATTTCTGTTCACCATTGGCATCCTGACCTTTGAATTTCAATCACATTGGTCCCAAACCACCTATAGACATGGCAAATAGAGCAGCTGGTCTTTGAGGCTTCTAGTTTCATGAATGAAGATGTGTCATATCACCTTGCTAATCACTGACCTGCAGCTGATGGAGGCTTAGATAACAGAGTTTTTCTGGTCTTCTGACCACGAAGGCAGAGTTATTTCAGCTGCTACTGCTGCCTGGCTTCAGAAGTGGAGTTGATGGATGATTGGAAATTTTGTTTTGTTTATTTTTGGTTTGTTTGTTTGTTTTGCAAGCTGCAAATAGATTTGATTCATTTTATCAAAGACCACAAGCATTTTACAAGTGGTTTTATTAAGATTGGCATCTTCAATTCATATGCAAGAGATGAGGTTGATTTGCATTTTTGATACAGTATCTATTCATTACAGTTGACTGATACTTAAAGTAATATTTTTGCCTTTTAGAGTAAAAAATATAAAGGTTATATTAATAATTATAAACCATTTATCAGAACACTACAGTAATAAATATCTCTTTAATTAAGTGGTAGCCTTATTAAACACAAATCATACCAACTAGAATCTTCCAATTTACATGCTTTGCACCATCGTTATCATCTATAATGATTCCATTGTTGGAGTAAATGTATTTTCACAGCTGAGAAAGAAAGCGATCTTGTTTTGGCTTGTGATCATTAACAAGGTGAAGAATGGCTGAGAAACATGTTTTTATCCTGCTCTAGGAACTGTATCAACCAAGAGTGGGTGGGGTTTTTTTGCTGAAAGTGCATTAGAAAATCCTTTCTTCTGACTGAGTACTAGAGGAGAAGGCCATTAAGGAAAATATCCACTCCAATAAAAGGAGTGGCAATCGCAGTCAGCTCAACCTGAAAGCCAAGCATATGTACTGTTCATTTGCTACTTTGGTTTATTTGCAGCTTTATTTCTGTGTTCTTTGCTTCTGTTAATGCTGCTGCCTCAGAGTTGAAGTATATTTTAGGCCAATGACAAGTATGTGGCAGACATTATTGAGATTTATGAAGCAAATAATTTCCTGACAGATTTTTTGCCTAACTTGATGTGTCACTGTTATCAAGTCTGGGTCTCAGTGTATTCTTCTGAAAACTGGGGTAATGAATACCTGACATGTTCTCTAAGTATATCACTGAAAATTTCTGTGTAGAATGTTATATATTTGGATTTACCTCCAAAAATAAAATCATATGAGATTAAAGATATCATTTAGCTTCAGTATGGGCATGTCCTGGAAAATTCTCCCAAACATTTTTTACATTAGTCATCTAAGAAAGCTCCCTCTTGATTTTGTGGGCCTTTGCAATAAACTACAATCATAGTGAAAAGCCATTGCTCTTCTTTAGGGTTGGGGGTGGGAGGAGACAAGGCCTTAGATCATTGCCACACTACTGTTCCTGTCTGTGTAAGATAAAGAAGTTTGGAGTCAGGAAGACCTGGATTTGACTATCAGCTCTTCTAACTTATTAGCTGTATAATCTTAGGAAAACGTTCTTATGCTACCTGAGCCTTGGTGTCTTGAGAACTTAATCTAAATATGTACTCGAGCATCTTTTACCTGATCCCCAACATTAAGCTCATACACATTCTTTCTCTAGTTGTGTTCAACTGGATCTACCATAATTTTTATCTCTCCAATTAATGTGAAGGCTAGGGTAATTTATATCAAGTGATTCATTAGCCTGGAGTAGTTTCTCAATACATGCACACTCTTACAATCTGTTGTTAGTGGTTTGCTTTGTCAATCATTTTCAGTCTGTCTCCTTAATCATTCAAGATTGCATTAGTAAATATTTATCACATTCCTGCTATGTAATTTCTTAGGAACTAGAAATATTGACATTTGGTCTGCATCTCTTCCCTAGCAGTGTTTATATTCTCTTGTGTTGAAACAAATGATGAACAACACAGGTGTGTAATAATAACTTATATTGGAATGTAATAAATGCTATTAGAGTGAATTAAATCACAGTTGAGTGCTAGAGAGGGATAGGGTGTACTGGAAAGCCTCTCTAGGAACTGGCATCTGAGCAAAGCCTTAAAAAGTGAGGAGGTAAGCTTTAGAGAAGAAGAACATCATATGCAAAAAACCTGAGACACACTTGTTCCTGAGATGCCCTAGAAATAGTAAAGAAAGGGTGTAACTGAAGCAGTGAGCAAGGATAAGAATATTGAGAGGAGAGGAAAGTTTGCTGTGAATCAGATTATAGAAGAGCTGACTAGCTATTGAAAAGATTTTGGCTTTGAATGAGTTGGGAAGATATTGGAGAACTATGAGCAGAAGAAAGACCTGATTCAACTTGTGATATAGTAGGATCATACTAAACCTATCAAGGAAGAACTGAAGGAAGAATGGGATTAAAATAGAGAACACAGTGTGCAGTATATTGCAATAGTCATTAACAAGGGAGTGTGATTAAAAGTGGATGGAGTAGGAATATTTCCAGGAAGAGTAGTATAACTTTATTGATGAATTAATTGGATGCGATGTAAATAATCTAGTGAACTCATGAATTAGTCCAAGATGAGCCCAAGTACCTATAAAGATGATATCTGCTGTTGACTAGATTATTATAAATGCTATCAACTGCATAATAAAAATAAGACAATGTGGAAATATTTAAAAAGTTTTTGTCAATAGATGCATTAAGAGAATATTAACTACTTGTGATAGATTTTGTTGTTTTGTTTTCTATTGGGAGTGGAGAATGTCTAAAGTTAAAAAGGCCATTTTCCTCACCCTAACCAGTGCTTCCCCATTCCTTTTCCTTTCTGATCATTTATTTTATGTGATTCCATAAGTTTAGACTATACTATCATGACCCAAACCAATGGCTGCCAAACATGGACATACATAATAATCCAAAAGGGGTTTTACTCAAAAAAAATAACTATCATTCCTATGGATTATATGTACATATGGACATATAGGAATATGTAGGCATGAATCATACAATTCCTATATAACCACATATACCAAGTTATCAATGTCATGTATTTAAACTATTTAATTAACTAACTACCCATCTCAGGATCATTAATCATGTCAAATTAAAGTATGTGATTATCTTAGACATAATATTTTCCCATGGCAAGTTTTCTGTATGCATCAGCTCCTGTCTTCCTATAAAGCAAAATGGTTGCAACTGATTTTATTGAGATAAGTTCCTGAGATTGATGAATTTCCCTAAATGGCCTTTAGTTCTGAGTATACTGCTTAATCTCAGTTCCTCTTCAGATAGTACAGAGATAGATTACTAACTCTCAATGCCCTCTATAGCCACAATTCTATGATTCTTGCTATGCTCTTACGAAATCCTTATATAAGCAGCAATTGCCTCTTAAAACTGGGCATTTTACAAAAATAGAAACTTAAAATACAATGATGGATATTATCTTCGTGTATTAGAATCCTGAGGCAATTCATTCCAACACAGTAGTAAACTTTCATGGCCTTTGTTATCAGAATGATGCTCATTCACATCTTAAAGGAAGCTGCTTAACCTCTCTAAACTGCCATACTCTCGTGTAAAATGAGAGTAATAACAGTCTGTGCATCTATTATGATAGCTAAGTGAAATATCATAAAGAGTGCTTATAGTGTATAGCACATAGTATGAGGTTAGTAAGCAGCAGCTATTGCCATAATGATCATCATTATTACCACTGTTAACTGAAGGATAACTAACAAAGATGCATCTTCAGTCATCAATGCAATACATTAAGAAGTCTTCAAATAATTTTACAAAAACATATGTTTAAAGATTATTAGTACTTTTTTTCCTGATAGATCACTCTGAAAATACACATATGGATGGGAAACTGGCTGACAGACAAAACAAAGGAAAAATTCAGAAACAGGATTGTTTTTCATAGCCACTTACTGGCTCTGAGACTTTGATCAGAGTCAACCTACATATAAGGAAGTGGGTGGAATGAAGTGTTATTACTGTTAGTATTGGGTGTAATGTAAATAATAATTGTGGTAAAAGAACCACGTTTGAGAAAGATTTCTATGTATAATATCCCACTGACTTATTAGGTCTCAACACATAGACTTCAAACTCAAGGAGGATAAGAATATAATGATTTTATTATTATATAGAATTTCTCTTTATAAGTCGCAGGTTGTTGACACATTAAAATAAAAAAGCATTTTTTTTATGTTGGAGACACTCCCTCTACACATGTATGCATAAATATGATGTGCATATATACATATGAATCTAAAACATGAACACTTTTAGACATGTAAAATCCCAAATATCATATTCCTACCATCCCTTTATACATCTTCAGCATATATTTGGAGATAATTCTATTGGTGCTTGGGGTTCTCATGAGAAAAGCCATATAGGCATAGGCTTTCCTGAAGCTCTCAGTAGCCAGACAGCTCCAGAGACTTGGATGCCTTGTGAAACTGCTCATTCTTGAGGTGAGAAGATAAATGAGGATTTGCAGTAAGCATAGCTCCCCAATTCTGCCCCTCACTGCAATTTGAGTGTTCCACAGTAATTGTTATGTTTTCAATAAGAATAATTTGAAAAAGGCAGATCTAAAGGCAAATATCAAAGTTCCTGGCTGACAAAAACAGAATTCAGAGAGACATGTGAAAACAACAATTTACTTCAGCAGTAAAGAGAGTATATTTTATACTTGAGGTTTTTTTTTTTTCATTCAGTAAAATCATGATTTTGTAGTAAGTGACATCCCAGAAGATATTTATCAAAGCAGGAGAGCTGTGGAGAGGAACACTTCGCATTCGCTTTAATATTTCGTCCTTTCTTTTGAACTCTTTTGCCTGGAGATCTAATTCCATTAAATATGTACATTTTTGACTGGAAGTCTTCTTCATGTATCTTTCAGATTAATCTTAAAAGTACACAAGATCCGTAGGGCAGCTTTCTTTAAGTGCAAATGAGACACAGTAGAATATTGTCCATGAGGGTTTCCAAATTATTTATATTCCTGCAGAGCTTTACCTTGCACTCTCTGTGATAACCAGAAGGGAAAAGGTAAGATGCCAATGCACATGCTGTGGAGCCCTGTCAAACCCTATTAGTCATATTCATTCTCTGATATCCAGGAACTTACTTTGGTTGATTTCCATTTCTACTAGCTTTATTAGATACTATCAAAACCATAACATTTGCCTGATTGACAAAACAACCAGCAGTGGAACCAGGTGTCAAATTAGCAGTAGACTAGGTAATGTCCATTACATTTTTGCAGTGGGTGGGTTTGTCTATGCCTCTTCAGAGTGCAACTTCTCTGAGACCTTGGAGTGCAAGCACAGCTGAATAAGTAGAATTACTGTTAACTCTGGGGTCTTTTGATAGAGCTTTCAAAGTGTCTGTAATGTCTTTTAGTACTCCCCACATCTCCAACTTTAAACTTAATTCCAGAAAACTCAGGTCAACCATAAGATTTAATGACTATAGGATCTGAAATTCTGGCTTCTTATGCTCAATCACTGTGGAAATGGCAAGCTACAGTTGAGGAGACCCAGAACTGCATTTGGCAGAAGGAGTAACCTAAATGTCTATTTTTCTCTACAACAGAACATCACCACATGTTTTCTGTGCAGTGGTTGTCTAGTAGGTGAAACCTGCCATAGAAGCAGAGAAAATTCAAACTTACTGAATTATTAAAGTTTGTAGGAACACTGGGAAGCTATTGTAGGGTTTGCATATTCAGGATAATATGACTTTACTCAAAAGTTTACAACAGCCATATAAGTTCCAGCTTCCTCCTATAAGCCTGTACAATTGATACATTCTGACCTAGCTCTAGCACAATGAGAGTAGGGCTTTAAAAGTTACTGGTGTGAGTAATTTTTTTCTTTGCATTCTGAATACCAGAAGCGAGTCTTTATGATTATGAGGTTCTCTGTTTCCAAATGACCCATCTAAATAGAATTAGACATTGCAAAGACACATATGAGAACCCTGGAGAAGAAAAAAAAAAAAAAAAAAAAAAACCAAGAAGGAAATTCTAGTCCTTAACCATGTGCACATGTGAGCACATGCATTCCACATATGTGCACGCATGTGCACAGGCCTGTGCATGTACATGGGCACACAAACACACACATACACATACACACACACACACACACACACACAGACACACACACATATCCTCAGCCCACTACAGAACATCAGTTTGTCTATCAGAAGCAAACTTCCACAATAAGCATTGGTTTGATATCCCTCCACTCCCCACCCCCGGCTATTTCATACAACTTTGTATCTCCTCTTGTCATTAACTAATTAAAGTAGCTTTATTCAACTGACTTCCTTATGACTGAAGACAAGTGTATGTTGGCAGTGTTGTATGATGAAAGAAATGGTAGGAATGAAGAGAAAATACAAAATGTGTTGCTTTTGCAAAATTGTCATCAATAGGATAGCCAGAACATGAATGGTACTGTTTTGGCTCCAAAGGAGTAAGCAGGTGTCTTCGATGTCCCAAATGAGCTGTGTACAAGCTTGTACAAACAAGTGCAGAATCAGGACTGTTTGTTATTCACACAAACAGAGTTTAAAGCATCTGAATTCCACAGTTCCCAGAATTCAGATGGTGCACAATGGCCCATAATGAGCAGCACCTGTGCTTACCTCAATTACCAGACAGCTCTGAACAGTGGCACAAAGGGCTTACTAGAATTTTTTTTCAATAATAGATTTAGTTACATCTTTCATAATTGGATTCAAAAGCTCAAAATTTCATTTTCCAACTTGTTCATAAAATTTGTATGAAAAAGTCTGGCATTTATTCAAAAGAAATAGTCTGTGAAGAAAAAAAATACCTGCAAAACAGTCAACCATTGGTAACTAAGCAGCCAAATTATAGTCCAAGCACTTGGCAAATACACTTTTTATTATTTCAGTAATTGAATTTCTGTTAAAGCATGGAGCATAATTTAACATGAGGAATTTATTTATAATACAATAGTGTTTCAGTAATAAATGCATTATTATTGTCACTTTTAATGGAGTCTTATGTATTCCCTCTGAGACTGTGAGGCAGACTTAGAGACAGCCACTGCACCAGTGTTGTTTGTAGACAATTGAATTAATTGGAGACAGGGTCATTAACTCGACCTGAATACCTCTGATTGCTTCTGTAAATAAGGTTAGAGAGCAAATGGCTAATCTTCGTTGTCATTATAGATTCCTCTTACATTTTCACACTGCCACGAATATTAAAATCATTTTGCTAAGCAGCTTTTCAGACTCTCTGTATATTTACAGTATCATCTTGCATGGCACATAACCATAATTGTATCAGACTTATATTGCATTCCCCATATCTTTATAAAACATGATACTAGAAAAGAATCTATGTTGAATCACATCTCATAAAAACCATCAGACCAACAAATGAATAAGCCACAGTGTATAAAACATCATATTAAAGGAAAGTAAAATCACAAAGCAAAAGTTGCTTTACTTTCCTATTGCAGATACAATTTGGATACACAATTAATACATAATGAGTTCTCAAAGATACAGTCTCTAAAGAAAGAGCATAGGCAACGAAGCATTGGTTAAAAACCTCCTTGGGTTTCATTTGGAGCTGTTGAAGTCATGCCCTTTCTTGCCTTTTTGTAACAACATTAATAACATGCAAATTATAAGAGGTTAGATTCTTTCTGTTCATTCTAAAAAGGAGTTAACTAAATACAATTTGAAATACAGATATTAAAAGCTTTTAAATCTTTTACTTCTGGAATTATTTTTCATACTGCTATCTTGTTATTGGCATGAAAGAGATTTGGAAGGGATTTAGAGGGAGAAAAATCTTCCTATATGAAGGCTCTAATAATTCATAAGAAGAGAAACAATTCCTGAAATAGAGTTTTCCAAATCAATTTATAATATAATTCAGAAAAAAAGGTGCACCACTATAGATAGTATTCTATTGAATGTTGTGTTTGTTATAAGTAAGATACCAGAAAGTAATGGAGAAGAAATGAGAAGAATGGGAAGGGAGACTCAGAAGGAAAATAAGAAAGAAGGAAATCTTGTTTTTAGTAAGATTAAAACCCGCATAAAAGACGAAAGAGATCAGCTAAATGAAGAGTAGGTCAATGCCATAGAAACATACTTGTCTCTGTCCTACCAAGGAAACAGAAGCCTGCTAGCTTTCCTTAGAGCTGAGACTAACTGGGGATGAAGTAAGTCATCAACAACATCTGGAAACACAATACCAATGGCAGTTCTTTCAGACATTTTGCCTTTTAAAAGTTTTATTCTTTAAAATTTTCATACACACACACACACATATATATATATATATATATATATATATATATATATATATATGTATTATATTATATAATGTATTGTGACTATAGCCATCCCTCACTCCATATCAACCTTCCTCTAGAATCGCTATCACATCTCTCTTACAACTTCATGTCTTCCTGATTTATGGCTCATATACACATGGTTGTGGCATCACTACTGTGCATGGATGACTTACCAGTAGCCAAACCCAAAAGTGACTCTGCCTCTCCCAGAAATCATCAACTGGCAAATACACTTCAACTAGGAGTGGGAACTCATGAGTTCGATCACTCCTGCATTCTGGAATTTAAAAACAAATTTATTTATTTATTTCTATTTTATGTGTATGGTATTTTACCTGCATGTATGTACACCACATGCACTCCTGGAAGCTGCCTGAGCTAGTAAAGGGTGTCAGATTTCCTGGAAATGGAGTTACAGATGGTTGTGAGATGACATATGGGTGCTGGGAATGGAACCTGGGTCTTCTAGAAAATAAAGTAGCGTTCTA
Source organism: Mastomys natalensis (assembly GCA_021653895.1). NCBI lineage: Eukaryota > Metazoa > Chordata > Mammalia > Rodentia > Muridae > Mastomys > Mastomys natalensis. The sequence goes on along the minus strand of JAJTUV010002613.1, from coordinate 11,105 downwards.
AAACACTAAACCATCACTCTAACCCTTCATGCTTGAATTTTTATCCTTCTCTTCATGTATTCTAATGTTAATGCTAGCTTGTTATATGATTAAAATATATTTAACTAAAATATATTGCCACATATGCTAATAATAAAGACAAGATTAGAACACAAATGGAGATTGATATAAACATTGGCAGACAGTAATATCTCCTTTTATTTGTTTATTTTTATTTATTTATTTATTTACTTATTTATTTATTGGATATTTTATTTACATTTCAGATGTTCTCTCCTTACCCCATTTCCCCCCCTCCCTCCCAGGAACTCCCGATCCCATCCCCACTCCTCCTGCTTCTATGAGGGTGTATCCCCACCTAACCCTCCCGCACCTCACCTCCCCACCCTCGAATCCCCCACCACCACGACGTCCAGCCTTCATGGGACCAATGATCTCTTCTCCTACCTATAACACCCTTGCATATAGCTGGAACCATGAGTCCCTCCCTAAGCGCTCCCAGGCTGGTGGTTTAGACCCTGGGAGCTCTGGTTGGTTGGTATTGTTGCTTTCCTCATGGTGTTACGAATCCTCTCAACTCCTTCAGTCTTCACTCTATCTTCTCTGTTGGGAACCCCATGATCAGTTTAATGGTTAGCTGTGGGCTTCTGCCTCTGAGTATGTCAGACTCTTGCAGACCTCTAAGGAGACAGCTATATCAGGCTCCTGTCAGCATGTACTTCCTGACATCCACATCAACGTCTACCTTTGGTGACTGCACATGGGATGGATGCCCAGGTGGAATGGTCTGCAGACGGCCCCTCCTTCAGTTTCTGTCCTGCACTGTGTCTCCATATTTCGACTCTTGAGTATTTTGTTACTCCTTCTAAGAAGGACTGAAGCCCCCTAATTGGTCATCATTCTTCATGAGCTTTATGTGGTCTGTGAGTTGAATCTTGGGTATTTCAGGCTTCTGGGCTAAAATCCAATAATCAGTGAGTGAATACCACGTGTGTTCTTTTGTGATTGGGTTACTTCACTCAGGATGATATTTTCTAGTTCCATCCATTTATATAAGAATTTATCTAATTCTTTGTTTTTAATAGCTGAGTAATATTCCATTGTGTAAATGTACCACATTTTTTTGTATTCATTCTCTGTTGAAGGGCATCTGGGTTCTTTCCAGCTTCTGGCTATTGTAAATAAAGCTGCTATGAACATAGTGGAGCATATGTCCTTGTTATGTGTTAGAGCATTTTCTGGGTATATTCCCAGGAGTGGTTATAGCGGGGTCCTCAGGTAATGCTATGTCCAATTTTCTGAGGAACCGCCAGACTGTTTTCCAGAGTGGTTGCACCATCTTGCAATCTTACCAACAATGGAGGAGTGTTCCTCTTTCTCCACATCCTTGACAGCATCTACTATCACATGAGTTTTTGATCTTAGCCATTCTGATTGGTGTGAGGTGGAATCTCAGTGTTGTTTTGATTTGCATTTCCCTGATGACCAAGGATGCTGAACATTTCTTTAGGTGCTTCTCAGCCATTCACATTTCCTCAGTTGAGAATTCTTTGTTTAGCTCCATACCCCATTTTTTAATAGGGTTATTTGGTTGTCTAGAGTCTAATTTCTTGAGTTCTTTGTATATATTGAATATTACTCCTCTATCAGATGTGGGATTGGTAAAGATATTTTCCCAATCTGTTGGATGCTGTTTGGTCCTATTGACAGTGTCCTTTGCCTTACAGGAACTTTGTAATTTTATGAAGTTCCATTTGTCAATTCTTGATCTTACAGCATAAGCCATTGGTGTTCTGTTCAGGAACTTTTCCCCTGCACCTAGGTATTCAAGGGTCTTCCCCACCTTCTCTTCTATTAGTTTCAGTGTGTCTGGTTTTATGTGAAGGTCCTTTATCCACTTGGACTTGAACTTTGTACAAGGAGATAAAAATGAATCGATTTGCATTCTTCTGCATGTTGTCCTCCAGTTGAACCAGCACCATTTGTTGAAAATGCTATCCTTGTTCCACTGGATGGTTTTAGCTCCTTTGTCAAAGATCAAATGACCATAGGTGTGTGGGTTCATTTCTGGGTCTTCAACTCTATTCCACTGATCTTCCTACCTGTCTCTGTACCATTACCAGGCAGTTTTTATCACTATTGCTCTGTAGTACAGCTTGAGGTCAGAGATGGCGATTCCTCCAGAAGTTCTTTTATTGTTGAGAATAGTTTTCGCTATCCTGGGTTTTTTGTTATTCCAAATAAATTTGAATTTCTCTTTCTAACTCTGTAAAGAATTGAGTTGGTATTTTAATGGGGATTCCATTGAATCTGTAGATTGCTTTTGGCAAGATGGCCATTTTTACTATATTAATCCTGCCGATCCATGAGCGTGGGAGATCTTTCCATTTCCTGAGATCTTATTTGATTTCTTTCTTCAGAGACTTGAAGTTCGTATCATACAGATCTTTCACTTGCTTGTTTAGATTCACACCCACCGAGGTATTTTATATTATTTGTGAGTATTGTGAAGGGTGTCATTTCCCTAATTTCTTTTTCAGCCTATTTATCTTTCATGTAGAGGAAGGCTACTGATTTGTTTGAGTTGATTTTATAACCTGCCACTTTGCTGAAGTTGTTTATCAGGTTTAGGAATTCTCTGGTGGAAGTTCTGGGGTCACTTAATTATACTACCATATCATCTGCAAATAGTGATATTTTGACTTCTTCCTTTCCTATTTGTATTCCTTTGACTTCTTTTTGTTGTCTAATTGCTCTGGCTAGGACTTCCAGTAGTATATTGAATAGGTAGGCAGAGAGTGGACAGCCTTGTCTAGTCCCTGATCTTAGTGGGATTGCTTCAAATTTCTCTCTATTTAGTTTGATTTTGGCTACTGGTTTGCTGTACATTGCTTTTACTATGAATATCTCCTTTTATTAAATGACTAATTGACTAGTATATGCTGTAGAACTCAATACTCCAGCCCTTATCAAATCATAGTAGTAGTATTTATTAATTAATACTATTGCATCATTTGGAGATTTTCTTCTAAAACATAGTTTTCCCTCTTTAGTGTTTTAATTAGGGGCTGAGGATATAGTTCAGTGAGTATTTGTCTACTACACGTGAGGCCCAAGTTCCCAGTATTGAAAATCAGGCAAACAAAAACTAATGCTGAAATGACTTAATTCCCGTATCTGATGTATTGGATTTTAGGAAATATCAGTATATATCCTCACATATATGTTCACTTAAATACAAAAATGCAAACACACACAAGCATACACACACATACACACACACGAATCCATTAATATATAGATGCCCACATTCTTATTATTTATCATTTAAACACCTTGAATTTAGGTAGAGTGATATAAAATATGCATTGAAATTTAATTATAGATGAAATAAATATTTTAACACAAGAACTTTCTAGGAAATATTTTTTTGCCTCATATTTTGTTACCTAAACTTCTACTGGCAAAGAAGCATATCCAACTTTTATCAATATAAAGCTGAAATGATATAGGACTCATAAAAAGCCCACTAAGATTTCTGATAACCATATTTTCAAGTTATAGCCATTCACATCACACTGAAAATATAATTTGCAAAGTTTGTAAGTAAGCATAATTTTCTCCTTTTGAACATTCAGAATCCACCTGAAGCAACGCCTAAAATGTGCACTTGTTGAATTTGGCTGATGCAGAGCCTGTATCATTTTAGTTTGCTGTTAACATTGTGAAAAGGGTATATGCCTTCTGCTCAGAACATATGACTCCCTGATTTTTCTTTTCTATTTTATTGGATATTTTACTTATTTACATTTGGATGTCATCCCCTTTCCCCTCCCTAGAAACCCCCTATCCTATTCCCCTCCTCCTTTTTGCTTTTATACCATTTTAACTACATGCAAGTATTAAGGTCAGTTCCAGGTTGAGGGACTAGCAATACAATAGATGCAAATAGTCAAGGAACAAGCAATACAATAAACACAAATAGTCAAAGAGCAAGCAAGACAATAAACAAAAAATTCTGTGAACACTCCGGTGATCAATGTTTCTAATGGCTTATCAGGATGACCAAAATATCTGAGCCAACTTCCCTGTCCTAGTCCAAAGTCATTTTCATGTCTGAAGCCTACTTCCTTGTTCTAGCCTAAAATTTAGATTCCTTTCTGAAATTATTTCTTTGTTCTAGCCTAAGATTTAGATTCCTGCCTGAAATTACTATTTTGTTCTAGCCTAATGTTAGATTCCTGCCTGAATCCTACTTCCTTATCCTTGGCCAATGTCATATTTCTGCCAAGCAGTCCATTTCCTTGTCCTTGGCCCATGTCAGATTCTTGCCAAGCAGCTCCAAAAGCTCTCCAACTCTTCCCCCTTTTTTATTTCATAAACAAGACTGAGCCTGTCTTAGGTCATTCTGACAAGAATGCCTTCATTACCCATAGTGGAATATGCATTATCAAACACAATGCACTTCTGTCTTAGGTTGGTAAGTCTCTGTGCAGAATCTTACTCGTCCTTGGCTTGCCAGCTTGTTAATTTGATAACTCTGTCTGGGGGTCCATTTTCAGGTTAAAGCCATGTACTTTGGCTGCCAGCATATTGATGTTGTTAAAGACAAGCTTTAACATGATGGACAGGATTAAAAGTATTCCCAGGACAAAAAGAGCTAGCATGATCAAGCTATAGATACCATTCTTGAAATTTGACCAAAATAGAAATACTGACCTCAGGCCACGGGTAATTTTATCAGCAGTATCTACTGCATCAACATTCAGCAGAGCAGCATTCTTGAAATTCATAAGCTCACTATGCATTGTTAAAATATCCAGAGAGCTGTTAGAATTATGCCAATACACTGCAGTGTCTTTAAACATTTTCCTAATTATAATGACTACAACTGTAAATTTAAGAACTAACATGAATCCAATGGTATTTGGCATAACACTTGAGATGGCTCCTTACTTTTAATTTGAATCTCCTTCCAATTATTTGAATAAGATAAAGAGTATCAATCTGTTCCTTCAAATGCCTATCTAAATCCTCTGGTATATTCAACACATTAGTAACATTATTTTCTAAATGATTAACAAAAGTAGCTGTCTTAACTTCTTATGTGACAGTAATTGCAGAAGCAGTGGTGCTACCAATTAATGTAATTAAAGCTGTTATACCAGCAATTATCAAGCCCACTACCCTCTTGCTTCTGCTTAAAGCCTGCCTCATTTCTTCCAGTACTTGCAAGCTATTTTTAGAATACCAAGCTCCTGTGATACTCAGAGCACTAAAACAGAAGATGGTTGATAGACCTCAGTAACTAACATGCCAGATTTCAAAACACTAACATGATTAGAAGATGTACAATCAATGCAACTTACGTTAAATACTGTATAAGGAACAAAAGTAATTTTAACCTGACAATTGAAAAAGCCGTACATGTGCTAACACCTGTTTCAAATCCAGATCCTGCCCCAACTTTATCTCTTGCTAACATAACATCATAGAGAACTGCAGCTAACTTCCAAATATGTCTATGAAAATATCCAGATCCAGCCTTCCAAATGAAGACTGTTATTTCCAATATTGGATTGATTTCTAGGCCAGTCCATGATTGAGTCTGAATAACTGGTCACATTTAAGAACAATACAAGAGTCATTATAACTTCTCTTTTTGATTCTCTGTTCCAGAAGGTCTAAAAACTTGAGTCAAGGCAGCTTGTCCCATCAGGGGTATAGGTAAGCAATGATGGGTCAGGAACTTATGTCCAATACAGCTTCCCAGCCATCGTTGTCAGGGCACTCAGCAAGCTCACAGGTCAGCATCATTCTTTGTCCTGGCATCAGCATGTCTTACCTGTCACTCTGGCAGCCACCATGCTCCTTCAGCATCCTATGCGGAAAAAAACACAAACATGCCATCTTCCCCATATTAGATACCTGATTAGGATCATGCCACATGCCAGTAAGTGAATCCTTCCCTTTCACCTGTGCATAAGTATGCCTAGATGTAGAGTGCCATAGACACTCAGCACAAAGTTCTTTGGCATCCAACTTTTTTTGAAAAAAAATTAAATAAAAAGAACATGATTTAAATAAATTTGTGGTATACGAGGATATGTCTCCCCTGTAATAGAGGGAATTATTTAAACCCAAATATGTCGTGGTAAATTTCCTACCCGAAGGAGACCAGTAAAGGAAAACACAACTCAATAATTATGGTATAAATAGCACACCTAGATTGGGCAGATTTACCACTACACTATTCTAATCCCCAGCTATGAGATCCCTTATAACTTGCAGTTCATCCAGGCCACATCCTTGTCCTCTGAGCTCTGGCTCCTCCGTCATCGGCTACCTTCTCTCTCCGGCTTCCTTCTGCCTGTTTCCTCCTGCTCCTCTTCCTCCTGCTTCTTCTTTTCCCATCGACTACCCCTGCTTCTGCTTCTGTTCTGCCTTTTATATTGAATTCCTCTCACTCTCTTCTCCCCTAAGCCTTTTTCTCCGCCTCCCCTTCTACTGCCCAATCTCTGGCTCTAGCCTTTATTTTACAGGTTTTAATTGGACAGAAGGTTTACAAGACATCACTTGTGTACAGATTCAATCATCCTCTGCAGCCCTTCCTAGAAGGGTGGAACTAGATCAAAATACAAGGCTGAGGCTATCCACAACATCCCCTTTTTTATTTCATGAAGATATTGTTTTAAATTTCCATGGGCCCCGTGCACAATCTCTTATCCTTGACAATTATAAGGAATCCCAGTAATATGGGTAATGTTAAATTGCTGCCAAAAAAGTCTCAAATGTTCAACTGTGATAGCCAGTTTCATTATCTGGTGTTTTTGTTTATTTTTCTTTTTTGTTTTGTTTTATTATTGGATACTTTATCTACATTTCAGATGCTATCCCCCTTTCCCCATCTCCTCCCAGTAACCTCTTAATCCATCCTCCCTCCTCCTATTTCTATGAGGGTGTTCCCACACCCAACCACCCACTGCTACCTCCCTGCCCTCGAATTCCCACTCTGTGGGGCATTCAGCCTTCATGGGACCAAAGACCTCCTCTCCACCTGATGCCTGACAAGTCCATCCTCCTCTACAAATATAGCTGGAGACATGGGTCCCTCCATGTATGTTCCCAGGCTGGTGGTTTAGACCCTGGAAGCTCTGGTTGGTTGGTATTGTTGCTCTCCCCATGGGGCTGCAAGTCCCTTCAACTCCTTCAGTCTTCTCTCTAACTCCTCCACTGGGGACCCTTTGATCAGTTCAATGGTTAGCTGTGAGCATCCACCTCTGTATGTGTCAGGCTCTGGACATCCACAACAGTGTTTGCATATGGTGATTACAACCTGGGACTGTTCCTCCTCCAGTTTCTGCCCCACACATTGTCTCATATTTGTTCCTGTGAGTATTTTGTTACTCCTTCTATGAAGGACCGAAGCACCCACACTTTGGTTTTTCTTTTTCTTGGGCTTCATGTGGTCTGTGAGTTTTGTCTCAGGTATTCAGAACTTTTGGGATAATATTCACTTATCAGTGAGTGCATACCATGTGTGTTCCTTTGTGCTTGGGTTACCTCACTCAGGATGATATTTTCTAGTTCCATCCATTTGCCTAAGAATTTCATGAATTCATTGATTTTAATAGCTGAGTTGTATTCCACTGTGTAAATATACCACATTTTCTGTATCCATTCCTCTTTTGAAGGACATCTGGGTTGTATACAGCTTCTGGCTATTATAAATAAGGCTGCTATGAACATAGTGGAGTATATGTCCTTGTTATATGTTAGTGTATCTTCTGGATATATGCCCAGGAGTGATATAGCTGGGTCCTCATGTCCAATTTTCTGAGGAACTGCCAGACTGATTTCCAGAATGGTTGTACCAGTTTACAATCCCACCAGTAATGAAGGAGTGTTCCTCTTTCTCCACATCCTCGCCAGCATCTGCTGTCATTTGAGTTTTTAATTTTAGCCATTCTGACTGGTGTGAGGTGGAATCTCAGGGTAGTTTTGATTTGCATTTCCCTGATGAGTGATCAAATGCAATTATCATTTGCTTAATCCCAAAAGATGTTTGTAGTTGCCTATTTAAGTCCTTTTCATTCTAATCTCTCCATTCTTTGGAATTGCTAAGTTTTAAAATTCCTCTGCATGACAAACTTCTCTTAATAGTAAAACCAGCCACCTTGACCTTATTACTACTAGCCCCTTTGCCATTATCGAATCTCCTAGTATTTCCTGGTGAAACGTCTTAGCTTCTGATGAAATGCCTGTTTGCTTCCATTTCTTTTAAAGTTAGTTTAGAATTCACTGTGTGTATTCATTGGTGACATAGGCTTGCCATTTCTGTGGTTACTGATCTAGATTTACTTGTGAACACAGTCATTCCACTAGAGGAAGAAATAAGGCTGCTTATACTTAGTTTTTTGTTGTTGTTGTTTGTTTTGTTTTGGTTTTGGTTTTGGTTTTTTATCCCCCATGGCCTTGAACAGAGTTTTCTTCTTAATGGCAAAAGTGGTTTGAGTACAGAATCACATGAGCTTTATAAGTGGGGGTTTTGGGGGAAGTGTGGTCCCTTCTCCTTCTTCTCTTGCACTTGACCTCTTTCAATTTAGCATTGATGAGACAGGAGATGTGTTAGCTGGAACGTAAGAATTTTCAGACAGGTTGTATTAAGGGACTAAAGATCTATTCATTCTTTTGTTGTCACTCAAAATAACAAGTATAGGGAATTCCTTTCAAAATAGTTTTTTTTTTTCTAAGAGGGCTTTGTGCAAAAGGTGTAAGATGTTGGTGTTATAAATGATATAGATGGGTTTAGGCAAAAGATAGAAGTAAATTCTTATAGAAACTGTTAGGATTTTCTCTCTTTGGGTTCAGCAATATATTTTCTGTTTAGTAATATATTCGTGAATAATAGTAAATGCAAGGATGACTGTTCAAGGCAGTTGATTATGGGAAAGGAACATTTTCTTTTTATTGACATGGAAGTGTCTGTCATAACTTGCAATGCATATGAGCTGAAGGACATAGCCCTGTCTTTTGTGAAGGTACTTCAACTCCAATTCATATTTAATCTCAACTTGATAGAATATTTTTTGCTCCATGAGCAAATTAATTATTGCACTGGAAAAATCATCAACTAGAAAACCAGTTAATATCAGACTCAGTGCTGTCTAGACTGGTTAATGTATCAAAATCTGAGAGGAGCCCACATTTCATACAAAGTAAAATAATGGAATTTGTATTTTAATTAAAACAGGACGGTGTGTTTGCATGTAGCACCCATTTTCAGAAAGGCACATAACATTTATTTATTTATCTCCCGTACTCATGAACATATGTATGCTCAGGGACCTAGTAAAAGCAGTTTCCATAAATACCAATTACATGAAAAAATATCTTTCTAAATAAGCTGGATTTTGTTGGTGGAACTGAAACAGAACTACTTGAGCACAGCTTTTGGTCTATCGGGGAGTGCAGACTGCAAATAGATACGGAATATCATATGTGAAAGGAGAATTATGCAGATTAAAGATTTCCCATGCAACTAAGCACCAATTTTAGAAAAACAAATAGTTACTAACAATTCTGAGCACAAAGAAGTTTCTAGTGAGGAAGTCAAACTGGTAAGTCTTCACAAAATCTTTCTGTGATTTTATCAAAGGAGGACAGTCAACAACAGTTTCTTTCTTGAGAACTAGTGGCCTAGTCTAAGTCCTCAGCCACTAGGGTTTCCTCTGCAATCATAGCAACAGATTTTATTACTGACTCTTTTATGGAAGCTAGAAATACTGATTTTGAGGTTGCAGTTTTGCCACTAACTTGGACCTCTAATGCTTATCTTTGCAAGATATTTCAGACATAAGTAGGAAGCAAGATACATTCAGCGAATTTTAGAAATTTTGTATGTGTCTTTGAACTAAATGCAGCAAAATATTCCTCAGCAAAAAGAAGTACAGCCTGTCAGTATTTTCAACACCAACTTCTAGCCATTTATTTCATTGACTTACTAAAGTTAATGAAATAAACATTTGGAATTAACTCCAAGTCCCTGTTATCTTTTTAAAAAAATATTATCATTAGCCTTTCTGATACAAGGTCCAGCTATGTGTCTGGCTGGCCTGGAACTCACTTTGGAACCCAGTCGGTCATTGAAGTCAAAGATTTTCCTACCTCTGCCTCTCTGAACATGGTATTGAAAGCATGAGTCACCACAGCTAGCCCTAGTATCATTTGATATGATTAAAATGATGCTTTGTACAGTTCATATTGCTTTTACTTTCTCAAGGTAGAATTGATATTTTTGGCCCAGTAGCAAAGTAAAAACATACTCTTTGCACTTCTTTGCCCCTCCCACACACACTCCCCAGGCCCCAACCACATGACGAAGAAGCTGTGGAACATCATTGATAAAATTGGTAGATATATGCTCCCTCTTCTTGTGGCCATGAAATCCCATGTTATAAGTGGCAAGATCAGTGGAGTAAAATTGCTAGAAAGTACCAAGTGCCCTATAATTAATAGAAATCATTCTAGTGTTGTTAATCTGATGATGACAATACCCTGTTGAGACCATAGTGGCATAATAGGGAGGCTAAGTGCTATCCATAGTACAAGCAGAGGATGCTTCTAGAGACAGTTTTTTCTAGAGATCTATGAGAATATATCTTTATTGTTTTACTCTAGGGTTTCTTAAACACACTAAGCTGTTTACAGAGTGCATAGTTTATAAAACCTCTTGCCTTAGAAGCTTACAGTCTAAACCCAGTGGCTGTGATATGTCAGGTAACAAATCTGACATGGGACAAGACAAACAACACTAATAAAGAGATTTGCATTGAGAGACATTGAGAAGAAAATAGTCTAAAGTAAGCGGAAGAGGGATACCCACTTCCCAATTCTGCAGCAAGTCTAAGTCTGATAAGCAAAAAGAGAGGAGATACCAAGCAGGCAGAAAGCTGCAGCTTGTACTGAGACATCCTAAATCTGTCTCCAGAGTATTTGAGCTGTCTCAGTGTGCTTTGTGTTTTCTCAAGGAATCTGGCATTGGTAACCTATGGACTCTCCTGGCAAGCAGGTCTATTTCCAAACCGGTTCAAGAAGTACATTGA
>JAJTUV010002612.1:0-263819 GCA_021653895.1 Mastomys natalensis | reverse complement strand
TTTTATTCAGCTGTTTTAAGGACCTGCAGATCATTTATTCACCCTTTGTGACATCCTCATAAAGCCACTGCTGTAATGATAGCAGTTTATGGTTTGGGAACAAGAGGGACCCAAGAGGCTAGAAGTCCTCTCCAAGGTTGTACAATGAGTGAAAGTTTGGACTGAACTTGGTTGTAGAATGGTTCCTGACTCCAGATTCTTTACCTCTAAGCCTCTCAAAGTGATTAGTAAACTATCATCCTCCATGTCACACATGTTTCCATGTCTTGACGCTGTCTCTCTTTCTCAGTATCGATAAAGAAGGTTGGCTTCCTACTTTGTCATCTGTAAAATAGCCATTGCTAGGTATGGTGGCTCATGCCTATGATCCCAGTGCTTGGGAGGTTGGATCAGAAGGATCACTGAGAGTTTGAGGCCTGCCCAGCCTACTTAGTGAGCTCCAGGCCAGCTTGGTATACAACATGAGACCTTGTTTCAAAAACAGAAGGAAATAATAAAATAAAATAGAATTTTGTTGAGGAAGTTGAGGACATCCACCTCCACTCAGCTCCCAGCAGCCCATCAAGTCTCACAGATTGGGATCTGACAACATTCTGGCCCTGTGCACCCTTAAAGACACGGTAAAATGAATGACAGTGAAGGTAGCTGACATCACTTTTCCTGTTGCTGAGTAAACACATGACACTTGTTCTATTCCCTGACTCCTTCCCCCAACTTACCTTCCCTGCCTACAGGAAGACACGACATGTCAACATTTTGCTGTTCATGGGTTTCATGACTCGGCCAGGGTTTGCCATCATCACACAGTGGTGTGAGGGTTCCAGCCTCTACCACCACCTACATGTGGCTGACACGCGCTTTGACATGGTCCAGCTCATTGATGTGGCCCGGCAGACTGCCCAGGGCATGGAGTGAGCCTCACATCTTAGAGAGTTGGGGAGGTGGGGGGAGAGCTGAAATAGTCTCCAGACAATTCACTACCCACTTCCATCTCCACAGCTACCTCCACGCCAAGAACATCATTCACCGAGACCTAAAGTCCAACAGTATCTACCTGTCCCTGGCTGGAATTGGGGGTGGGTATTAATCAGAGTGATAGTTTAAAGGGATGATTTTGGGGTAATATTCTGGAGGTAAAAAGGGAAGGGCCTATATCCTGTAGTTTCTTGCCAGGTAACAGCTATACCTGGTGAAGGGTCTTTTAAATGAAGGACCTTTGTTTCGAGGTCAGATGTTGGGTACTCTAGTCAGGTGAGATGTAGTAGTTGTAGATGACATTACAGGGAGCTCATGGTCAGTGTCCCAGGCATGACAGCTTTAGGTGTCATCCTAAAGGGGACTTGGTTTTGGGTCACAATGGAACCAAGTGCAGTCCCATCAGTTGTGGATAGTTAGTATGAAATAGGGGTGGCTTCTGGCAAGAGAATATAACTCATTAGCACAGGGGTTCTGAAAACCATCCAGTCAGGGTATGAGATAGTTTTTGGGATTCCTTGTAATGGCCCTTGACCCTGCTGGATATCTTCCTACATGAGGGGCTCACAGTCAAGATTGGTGACTTCGGCTTGGCCACAGTGAAGACACGGTGGAGTGGGGCCCAGCCCTTAGAGCAGCCCTCAGGGTCTGTGCTATGGATGGTAAGTTGGGCCAGGCTAGATGGGGAGCAATGGGACTTTTGTATTGGGACATTCCAGGCAAAGTGGGGATGCCTTTGCTGGGGGCGGGGGGTATCTGGACTGCCCATGTTTCACCTCATGTAGGTGGCACTGAGTTGTCCTCAGTGTAATTATCAGGATCGAGTACTGTGGGCTAGTCATTTTTTTGTCCCTCATGGTCCCCCTGCCTGTCTGGCCTACCAAAGGCAGCTGAGGTGATCCGTATGCAGGACCCGAACCCCTACAGCTTCCAGTCGGATGTCTATGCCTATGGCGTTGTGCTGTATGAGCTTATGACGGGCTCACTGCCCTACAGCCACATTGGCAGCCGTGACCAGGTGAGCCTCATAACTTACCCTCAGTTTTCAAGCTTCACACTCCAGGTTCCCTCATTTGTACAGACTATTAATAGTTCCCCAAGCCTAGGATTTTTCTGGATGAAGAGTCTAGAATCTGTCTTTTAGATATCTTATACTAACTCCCATCCTCCTCATACATTCACAAACCCCTGAGCCAGAACCTTTAAAATCCAGATTTCTTTGACTCCCTATATTCAGAATGCCCCTAGTCCCCCAAAGCCTTCAGAAGCCCCCTGAACTCTTTAGTATTTACAGTCTCCTACTGTGGATGCTGAAAATACCCCAAGTGTCCAACACTCGGACCCTTTGTGCTTCTCAAATACCCATAGTCACCCCGAATTTGGGGTCCTGGAATCCATAACACTCTAGGTCTTAGATTCTCACAATTCTCCAGATTTAAAATCTAGAAGCTTCCCTGTTCTTAGATACCAGTTCAGATATCAAGTATTTGAGCTTTGAGTACTTTATAGTCTACATACTTATTTATGCCCAGACCCCTACAGAAATGGAAGTTTCCCCAAGAAGCAGTACTCTGCATTTTTCTGAATCTTAGTATTTTCTGGGCTTATGCCTCTTAATAACTCGGGACTCCTATTGTTCTGAGCCATACACACCTACAGTCTCTGATACCCTGAATTTAAATCCTTTCTTTTATCAGCAGAAAATCCTCCAAGTCCTCAGGGACCAGACTCCTCTGGGACTTAATACTAGACACGTCTAGTCCTCAAAAATTAACCTTCCATATATTTTAAGATTCTTAGTTCCCTGGGCTCCCAGCCCAAACCCAAAATCAACCCATTCCTACCCCCCCCCCCCACCAGATCATCTTTATGGTGGGCCGTGGCTATCTGTCTCCGGACCTCAGCAAAATCTTCAGTAATTGCCCCAAAGCCATGAGGCGCCTGCTGACTGACTGCCTCAAGTTCCAGCGGGAGGAGCGGCCCTATTTCCTCAGGTGGGCTGGGTAGGAGGGCTGGATACCTTGGGGAGATGCACTGAGAGATAGAGGCAGATGTTGAATGTGAACCATGTTAAAAGCTGGGGTTTGGGATATTGGAGTATCTCTGGGACTCTGGACACCCTCTTCATCTCCACCTGCTCCCAGATTCTGGCCACGATCGAGCTACTGCAGCGGTCACTCCCCAAGATTGAGCGGAGTGCCTCCGAACCATCCTTGCACCGCACCCAGGCTGATGAGTTGCCTGCCTGCCTTCTCAGCGCAGCCCGCCTTGTGCCTTAGACCCCACTCCCAGCCCACCAGGGAGCCAATTTCAGCCTACCATGCCAAGGCACCCCTACCTACCAGCCAATCACTGTTCTGCCTCTGCCTTGATACTGCCTCAGGATTCCCTATCCCACACCCTGGGAAATTTGGGGGACCCCAAAAACTGAGGTCCCCTGCTTTCTCCATAATTTGGTCTCCTCTTGGCTTTGGGGATAGTTCTAATTTGAAGAGCTGTTTTGTCTCAATGGCTGGGATTCAGTGCAAGGATTCCACTCAGAACCTCTTTCTAAAGTTTTTGCCTGATGTGTCTTCACTGGATTTTGGGGTTCCCAGCACCCCATGTGGATTTGGGGGTTTCCCTTTGTCTCCACCACTATTCAAGGACTCTCCTCTTTACCAAGAAGCACAGAATTCTGCTGGGCCTTTGCTTGTTTATTTTGCTTCCCGACTCTTCTCTTGGGGTTCAGAGCCGCTGAGGGGTGGGGCAAGTCCAGGCAAGGAGTGGAGGTTGGAGGAAGATGCAGACCACACAAACAGCGCCACTGTACGAATTACCACAGGCGGCACGAACGAGGACCACGTATGCCAAGCGTGGCACAAAAGAAGGCCAAGTCAGTCACAGACACACACATTGGCAAAGGTGGGGGAGTGGGAGACCACAGGCCTTCCTTGTGCAAAGGATTTGAGAGGTTGGGTGGAGTTTGCATATTTAAAGACAGCTGTCAGAGGCAGGAAATTGGAGAGGGGGTTTCTAGAGGAGGGAACTTAGGGGTCCTAGAAGTGGAAGGAACTTCCAGTATGATTGAGGGGAAGTCCTTGAGGAACTAGTTGGTGGATGGTAGGTGGCATTTGAAGATGTGGATCTCCAGAGAGATGACCTATAGAAGAGGTTTAAGGATAGGGGCTTCTTACAGAATTGGAAATTTCTGATTAAGGAGCAAGGTGTGCTGGAGATATTCAGGACCAAGAGTAGAATAGGGTTTTCCAGGAATTGCGGAGCTCCAGGAGAGGATTTGATATATTAGGTCAGAAACAGGTTGTCTGTCATTCAGGAACTTCTTGAGAGGAAATCACCCTTTAGAAGTACCAGAAGTAGAGGTCTTTAGGAATTTGGAGGTTCTAAAACATCTGGAGGTGACCAGGAACAGGATTCTAAATGGACCTGGGGATTCCCAAATGTGAGAACTGGATTTAGGACCAGGTTTCTCAAGGGACATCTTGAGGAATGAGAAATGGGATGTAGAAGAACCAGGAGAGGGGTTCTCAAGGATTTGGAAATTCCAAAAGTGAGAAATGGACTCAGGATCCAGAGAGGGTTGTCTAGGGGTTTAGGGGTTTTCAGAGTGGGGTGTCAGTCGGAGAAGAGGCTGGCGAAAGACTTCCTCAGGCTGCGGATGGTCTCAGCTTTCACCTCGTCCTGGCTAAGGCTGGGCCTGGGCGGGGCTGGCTCTGGAAGGTTGAAGGCATTGGTCAGAGACTGGGATTTGCTAGAGAGAGACAAGGTGGAGGCATGGAAGGAAGGGGGAAGAGGAAGGGAGGAAGGGAGAGAAACACAATGTTACCCTAGGCCCAGCCCAGCCCTGCCCCTCTGATCCTGGGGCTGTGCCTGTGACCTTCCCACCCCCAAGCATGGTCCTGAACCCTGATGGATTCTCAAGGGTGATGAAGCTGAGATTTGGGAGGATGTGGGGTCAGCTGAGAGGGCTTAGGGATAAGATAAAATGGTATGGTTTAATAGGAAGATCCCTTGGCCCCATTCTAGGCCAGTTTGATATGGAGGATGAAAGGGGATGGCTTCCAGTCAAAAGGTAAGGCACTAGGAGGAGTCTGGGCAAGGGACAGTCTAGTAGGAGGTAAGTCAGTCCGAGGGGGAGCAGATGGGATGGGGGACAGGGAAAACTTTTGAGCTAAGAGCTAGAGGGATATAATGGACAAGGAGAGGCAGAAAGGGTAGTATGATGATCTGGGAGAATGCAAAGTGGCAGGAGGATCTGGGAATGGACCAGAAAGGAATCTAGACTATTAGGGAAGGTTTGAGGAAAGGCTGGAAAGAGTGAAATGATGGAAGGCTGTCTACAAATTGGCCTGGGGGAGTTCAGTGATGTCAGGGAGGAGGGTGATAATGAGAGATCAGAAGGGCAGGGAGGTACTGGAAATAGGTCAGTCAGGCTTCTGGGATGGGCCAAAGGTCTAGAAGGGGGACTTTCCCAGGGCCTCTAGGGGAGGAACCTGAACTGGAAATGGAGATACTGGGATTCTCCCCTCAAACTGCTGGGATTGAGACAAAGGGGGTTGACCCAGTATGGCACGAGTTCTCAGGCAGATGAGATCTGGTTTTTCTTAGGATCTGGGGATGCCCTACTGGGGCCAGGGCACACTGTGAGCAGCAAAGGTCAAGGCCACTATAGAGGTCCCCTTACTTGAGCTGGGGGTGCGGGGGTCCCCCGGCAGTGGCGGTGATGGGTGGTGGCACATCCTGGCTGGGTTTCTGGGCCAGCTGTGGTTTGGTGGGACGTCCAGCAGGACCTGGGCCGCTGGGCCGGGGCTGCTGTGTGGTGGGTGGCCCAGTACGAGGTCCAGGACCTGCCTGGCTGGCCTGACGAGTAGGACCAGCAGGGCCTGGGGGTTTTGGGGAGGGGCCCTGGCGCTGCTGCCTCCGGGTGGGGCTCCTGAGGCCTTCGGTGGAGCTGGACCAGAGATAGATGCCTGACGGGTAGCCTGTGGGGGCCCCGCCTGACGCTGTGGAGATGGGAGGCCGGCGGGCGGGTTGCTGGAGGTGCTCCAGGGCCTCCTGCCACTGGCCGCGACTGGCGGCCTTGACCCTGGGTCATTGGTGTGGCCTGAGAGGCAGACTGCTGAGGTGCTGTGGTGGGACTTGGTAGGCGCTGAGGCAGAGGGCTGCCAGCTGGGGGTCCAAGGCAGAAATGATGTTGCTGGCTCTGTGGGGGTGGGCGCTGCTGCAGCGGGGGTCCCTGGCGCTGAGGTCCTGGGCCTGGCTGTGGAGGGCCTCCTAGGAACAGAAAAAAAGAACAGCAAGTGAGAGTGAGTGAGCAAAAATGCTGAGGCTGCTTGGGATGGTAGGAACTCAGGAGGCTTGCCCTCACTTACCCTGGGGTGGGGGCCGTTGTTGAGCAGGAGGTCCTGCAGGCTGCTGGAGGTTCTGGCGGCCCAAGGGCAGGGCTCCTGGGGATGGAGTCTGTGGTAGAAGAGTAGAATACAAGAGATTAAAAATAGTTACCAAAGAGTGGGAGCAACAGCCAATCAAAACGACATGGATTCCCTGTGTGCTGGGTGTTGCCCCATTTGTGGCCAGTTGAGGGGATATGGGGCTATGAGGCCTTCTACCCCATACTTGGGTCAGGAGACTCTTAAGGATGGCAAGGTAGCAGCAACTTATTGAGGCCACATGTGCATAAAGGTGACACTTATAGTCCACTGATACCACCTTGATGGTGTCAGCTTGATCAAGGGCTGGCCTCCTTCTATTAGCTCAAGACCAAGGAAGGGCCTGACTGGCTGTGGGAGCCCCTGCCAGGGGAAGCATCCGCTGCCGCTGCCGAGGCAGAGCCTGAGTCATCTTGTTGACCACAAGTTCCACGATGAGCTGCTTGTCTTCATCCTGGTGATCACCAATGAGTGGCATGGAGGAGCCCACCACCTGTGGGAGGAAAGGAGTTCAGTACTAGGGGAGGCAGGAAGTGCATGTGAGGCCACAGTATCAACAGCACACTTTCACTTGGCAAAAGCATGGTGACTGCAAAGAGAGCTCTGTCTGGTTTCTAGGGGGCACTGATTGTGTACTGTAAGGAAAGCTTGCCAGTTCCAAGGCTCTGGACAGCTTTGGGGGTGGAGTGTTAGAGCTGGCTCTGCAGTCAGGGTCCATGGGGGCAAATCTGGCCTGCTACATTTTTTCTATGGCTCATGAGCTAAGATATATCTTTTTCTATATCTTTTTCTTTTTTCTTCTTCTTGTTTTTAAAGGAAGCAGAACCACCCAGGCAAGTCTAAAACCCACCAGTCTAGCCCTGAAATCATAGGCATGATCCTGCCTCACCCTCCCAAGTTGCTAGGATTACAGGCACGTACCATTGTTTAGGCTACCCCAAACTGTTCATCAGCTTTCCAAGTGCTGTTTCACACTGCACCCAGCCTCTGATATCTTTCAGTGGTTGGGGAAAAAAAGATTTCATGTGTGCAAGAGATAGGAAATTTAAACTCAGTGTACTTAAAAGCTATAGGCATAAACACATAAGTTGTATCCATATGCACAGCTGCACTAATCTTCCATCTTGTTTGTGGCTGCTGTTATGGAACTGAATCAGAGTGTCAAACTGCATGGCCCACAAAGCAGAAATATGTACTGCTGGTCTCAGCTTTTACTGGGTACTTTGTCTTTTATAAAATGCTTCACTGTGTTTTCTAGGACACTGTCAAAGTAACTAAGTGCTTTACCATTTACCAAGATATCTCTATTCACAGAGCACTTTATATCTTAGCAAGTGTTGCCCATTCACCAAAGATGTCCAAGTTTTTTACCATTGCCATTTGCTAGGGATGTCCCAGCTCACACAGTACTTTACAGTTTCACCACCCTTCCTGGAGTGCTTTTGAGTCACAGAATGCTTTCCAGTTTAGTTCATTTCCATGCAGCCACTTTTCCCCTCTGTGCCCACCAATCCAGGGTGTTCCCACCTCAATAATGTGATCCCTTCCGTCCTTGCCATGCAGTGCTTCCACTGCGCAGATGTCAAGTCCCCAAAAATCTCTGAGCACGTGTCTACCCACAACTTGTACCTGCCAAGACAAGGGGCAGGACAGCTTGTCTTTGCTCTGCTCAGATGATTCTACTCCACCTTCCCTCCTCCCACTCCTCAATTATGTGTCTCACCTATCAGACATGGCAATCTGCTCAAGCATAGCAGAACCTGTATTGGTCTTCCAGTTCCCTGACACTGATGTCCTCCTAGTGGGAGAGGGAGGAGAGACTTAGTGGGGCCTGAGATGCATGGGGTAGCCACCCACAAGGCCTCTGTCTCTCCACTCACATGTAGGCCTTGTAGTTCTGTCCAATCTTCTGGACACGCAATCATACTTGCATCGATGAAGGGCTCAGCAGTGGCATATGTCTTAGTCAGTGCCACAAACACTTGCATTATCCTGGAAGTCATGTTGGTTGTCTACCTTGACCTGTGGGGATAGGCATGGGATGAAGGCAGGAGTGAGGATGGAATGTATCGGGGGATGTGTAGACAAATACAAAGTAGATGTGCCAAGGTGCCCAACATGCATAATTATGGGTAACTTGTTTCATAGATGTGCACACAAACATAAAACTGCTTGTATACAACTCTGAATATATTAAAAACTACTGTTTTTTGCAGTGCTGGGGACCAAACAGGGACATTCACATGCTACACAAGCACTTTAACCAGTGTGTACATCCTCAACTCAAATTGTCCACTTTAAACAGGGGAGTAGAATGAAATGCGGAATTACATTTCCATTAGAGCTGTAAAAAAAACTGTACATATGGCATCCATAGACACAAAAACTCAGTTGTACACATAATATACAAACTCAGAAGCTGAGACACACTCAAACTTACAAATTACAAATCTGCTTGCTACATACACACAGACAAAATCAGCTGGATGGAAAGCATACTGGACCCAAGAGCCTGGAACATAAAGATGATGTATGTTCATCACAGAGCCATGCATATGCATGCATTAAATATGTATATATATAGATATATCCATATGCTTAGTACACTAGCACAGTAGCAGGACATATAAATTTGGCTGATTGCATGAGAGATATATGGGCTAAAAAATCAGCTAAATATGAAAATACAAAATCCAATTAGATGAAGACATCCCAGAATGCATCATCAAACAGAATTATTGTTATATGTTGAGTACACAGATGCACATCTAACTACATACAGTGCCAAGAACATGCACTATACAAACATGCACGTATTCCTTGATAGAACTTACTTTGCCCATCCCAGAGTGTGCATGGCCCATCTTCACAACCACAGGGTATGTTGTGCTGCTGAGCTGGTGGAAATGAAGACAGAAGAGGCATGGTCAGAGCAGTACTGCTGACCTCCAAGAGTTGGTGACCCATAGAGTGTGAGCCACACTGGTTGCCATTTTTCCCCCAGAAAAAGGTTGGTCAAAGACAGGTATAGCAGCAGTCAATTGTTTCATAGCAGCTTTGAGTCCAGAACTGAATGGACTTGCCTGCGGTCCACTCTCTAAACCCTAGGCTTTCCATATCTGCTTTCCCAGGCAGAGGCCTTAGATAAGGGTGAGGGAACTTCCCAGAATAGAGAAAGTTTATTTTTTATTTATTTTATATATTCAGACACACCAGAAGAGGGCATCAGATCGAATTACAGATGGTTGTGAGCCACCATGTGGTTGCTGGGAATGGAACTCAGGTCTTTTGGAAGAGCGCCAGTGCTCTTAGCCACTGAGCCATCACTCCAGCCCGGGGAAGTTTGTTTTTTTTATAATAAATAGATGTTGGAGTTTGTGTGTGTATGAAGGTGTGGTAGTTAGCAGGTAGCAATTGAAACTTTCAGCCACACCTTATACCTTACATGTAAGCTTCATCTTTACACACACACCTTCAGAACTCTATTCAAAGCCAGAGGTGTCCACATTTATAAGTCCACATCCACTGAGAAAGACAACCAAAAAACTTAAATTCACATTTAGTTCTAGGGCTTCTCGGAGATCCAATCAGTCAACTCATGTGGTCATTCTGCTAGCCAGGTGCTCTTAGCATGGGACAGCAGCCACTACTCCTAAGCAACATGTATTCCACACTCTTAAGACTCTTGGAGCATACACATGGGCTACGTTGCCTTGTTCTCACCTATATAACAGAAGGATATATAACAGAGCCACTCATGCAGTATAGAAGCACACACAACTCTAGAGGCACACAATAAATTGACATATGCAGCACTCACTGGCATGCCACAGTGAAAGAAGGATCAATACAACATACAGAAGGTGAATGCATTTCTAGGCATTCATATAACTAAATATCTGTAACTCAGGCCTCATCACATTCCTGGGTTCATGAAAAGTATATCTAGACATTCAATGTTTTTTCAATATCTGCAATACAAACATACAGAAAATCAGACACACAGATAATACTCCTGGGCATGAACACACATATTCAGGCAATTATGTTTTAGACAAAGATGTTTAAGTCTCCCTGTGCCCCAGACTAGGCAAAGGGTATGAGGATTCTAGCCCCACCATACCCCATGGGCAAATGCAGGGCCCCTGCCTCCTATTGACAGGATAGGGATAAGCATTCTTAGAGGGGCTTTGGGTCAATGGCAGTTCCCAAGAGACACGGGAAAAGCCCCATAATCTAAGGGTGACTGATTGACCTTCAGGTCTCTCCCTCCTCTACAATCCCCTTCCTCATTTCCCAAATGAGTGGTGTCATGGGGAGGCGGAGGACTGAGTGGCATGGTTTTGGAAAGGGGGATGTGGTAAGGGTGTCTGTCATCCAGGCAGCAGGTCAAGGAAATAATGCCAGGATGTGTGTGCAGTGTGTGTGTGTGTAGGAAGAATCCTTCCACTCTGGCATCTACTCATCACACAGAGAAGCTTGAGACAGGCATAGTTACATTTGTGACCTTCTACTCTCAGAAGCAACACACTCAGGCACACACCTGGCTCTTAGGAAGGGACATGGAGCACGCTGAGGGACATAAGCCACCCCCAGAGGCACAGATACACGAGAGAGGCTGTGCATACACAAGAATATCTATTCCCATCTGCTGAGCGTTGTGGATCCTTTTCACAAATCTGCTTTGCTTCCTCTGTTCATGAGCTTGAACTCTGTGGGTGCTTGTAAGTGTGTGCCTGCCATATGTACATTCTGAGGGCTTGGGGAGCTCTAGCCTGCTATCTTGGCCTTTCTTCTTCCCAAGGCCATACAAAATCCCAGGTAGGTACTGTTTTTCTGGGCCTCAGTTTCCTGATCTGTGCAAAAGGGAATAATCAAGCTCAAGCATTTAATACTCTGTGGGTATCATCAGGTATTTGCACATGATAGCAGATCACTATGGGAACCTCACACCTATCCAGTTTAGAAGATAGTCACAGGCCAAACACTCCTCTGAGTTGTCCACTCCACTCCATTTCAAACCTGTACAATAATCTGGATCCTCAATGTAAACAGTTGGTAAAACGGTGCTGACTCAGGTTTCATAGTCAAAGAGCTGGCGTCAGAAGCAGGGTCATAGAAGAGGCGAGACAGGACTTTCCCTGTCTTTACGTCTCCTCAGTCCCACCACTTAGTTACTCAGCCTCCTGTCTCATCCATTTCTCACTCCTCACTTTCACAAGTTGAAAATTTTGGTTTCCTTCTCTTCTACTTTTCTTTGTACCTCCTCCCACCACCACAGTAATTTCTTCACCATCCTTCCTGGACAGGCCATTTGACTACTTTCTGTCTCTGTTTTTCAGTAAATGTGAAATTATGAATCATACCTCATAGATATGTTGGGAAGAATAAGTCAATTATTTCGGAGAAAAGAAAATCTTAGTATACATGTATAGTAAATCTGAATCTTCAAAGTGTTGGTTACTATTATTGATTTAACACCTCATTAATTAACATTAAGGAACAAGGAGGACAATAGCAAACAAACAAACAAACAAAATTTCTGGGCTGGCAATATGGCCAGCAGATAAAGGTGCTTACTGCCTCCATGCCGATAACTTGAGTTTGAGCCCATAACCCACAGGCAAGGAGAGGACTGGCTTCTGCAAGTTGTCCTCTAAACAATACAAGCATGCCATGGCCTGAATACACACACACACACACACACACACACACACACACACACACACACACACACAACAATGTAAAATTGAAACAGTGTATTGTACACAGTGAGTACTCTGTTTGGTGTGGCAGGAGGTTTTTGTGTTCTGTGGTTTTGACGTATCTACTTAAGTAATAAAATTTAATTAGTAAGTAATTTAATAAAGACCTTAGCAAGATATACAGTAAGTATCAATAAGTGTTGTGCAACTACCTATTCTCTCTGTCTGCTTTCTGTTTTTTCTTTCTGTCGTCTGTTCTCTTTCTCTCTCTCTCTTTCTCTTTCTCTCTCTCTCTCTCTGTCACAGGTTTCACTATGATCTCGAGTTCGGAACTCAATAAGATATGTACCCTCTAATTTTCTGGATCGCTTGCCACTGGGATACAACCTTGTCATTATTATTGGTCTATCCTCCTGTATTAATTGAGGGTGCTTATCAGTCCACAGAACCCTTCCACGGACCCCAGGAATATTCCTACATCATCAGGAAACGGTGGGCAGCAGTTGCTCATCCCATCCCGACTAGGGGTGTGGGTGGTTGGTGGGGGAAGGGCAGGACGGATGGAGTAGGGATGATTTTTCTACTGACTCACTAGCTTCTTTTACCATCATTCACCCCCCTTCTCCCCCCCCCCCCACGCAATGCTCACCACACCACCCCCTGCTTGTCAAGATTGTGCCTGCCTGAGTTAGGATTCCAGGGTCAGGAAGCCTACGTTTTAAATCCCTGTTTTGTTCTGTGACCCTAACAAAGTTCTTCACTTCAGCTATTTGCCATTTGGTTTTGTTTCTTTTAAGACAGGGTCTCTTGTAGCCAAGGATATCTTCAAATATCCCCACTGGTGTGTGTAGCCACAGCAAGGTTTGCCTCAGTTCCCTCCCAGTTCTGCCACACTCAACTGATACCTTGGATAAGTCATTAGACACTCTCGGTGTATCAATTTCCCCACTATGTATTTGTGCCTCTTCTCCCATGTCATGTCCCTCAACTGCTTTTCTAGTTTGTCACCCCTCACCAGAATTCCAGTAAAGCCTTTCTTGTGAGATTGTTACATAGTAGATGAAAGGCGTGGGAAAGAAGTTATTGGTTTCAGCCATAGGAAGTTTGAGGGAATGTGGGAAACGGAGAGGCACAAGGCTTTAGGGGCTTGGGCGGTCTTTCTTCTGCTCTTCAGGGCTGCCAGGAAGGAATGTGCGTGACGTGGAGCTGGGGAAGGGGGCGTAGTGGGCTGGCTGGCAGAGGAGGAGTATCTTTGGGCTTATCCTGGGGCCCGCCCCTAGGCTTTGACTCCAGGGCTGGTGGATGAGTAATAGTTCAGGAAGGCTGGAGGCAGTGATTTCCGCACCAACTCCGCCCCTCGCATGGTCATTTATTCTCCACCGCGCAGTCCCTGCCGCCATCACCGCAGATCGGGGCTCCTAAAGACACGCCAGAGGTAAGTGGGAACCGGGTGTCCTGGCAGAACTGGGGCTTGCCTGGAGCCTGTGTTGGTGCGGCCACGAGGCCCATCCAGTCCCCTGCCAGACTAACCGCTCAACTTGGTTTGCAGGTATCAAGATCCCTAGTTAGCCAAGGGGAAATATTATGGGAGAGGGGTCTGGAATGATTGTCCCAAGCTAGACTCTCCAGACTCCTTCATGGCCTTGGCATTCATCTCCAAGTGCTCCAAACCCACAAGCCTTTAATACCTTAAAGACTTTCCAACTTGCCAATTCCCCTGAATTTCTTCATTGTCCCTCGATCCTTATGGCTTCCGTAACTCCCTGTTCTCTTTGCCATGTCTGACTCCTGGAACTTCAAAAGTTCCTCTGCCTTCAAATTCGTCAAGCATTACCATTACCATAAACCTCCAAATTCCCCAAGACCCTTAACCCCCATTTTCCCCAGCTCCCTAAAATCCCAAACCTATTCTAAATCCTTCAATATTTCTGACCTCCCCAGCCCATTATATTTTAATAGCCCTAACTCCCCATTATACTTCTCCAGTTTCCCAAACTCCAAATTCATTACTACACAAATATCAGACTTCCCCAATTCTGTTAAATTTTCAAAGTTCTCAGCTCCCTTATTCACCAACTGCCACAACTCCATTCTCTAACCTAAAGAGTTCCCGAATCTCCCCAGGACCAATGGCCATGTAAACCATTGGTCTGGGAACCTACTAACACCTAGTCTTTACCAGCAGATACCAAGATGGCCCCTTTGCCTCTCTGGCCTCTGGCATCCTCTTGTTGCTATCACTGATAGCTTCCAGTAAGGCCTGTAGCTGTGCCCCACCCCACCCACAGACAGCCTTCTGCAACTCGGACTGGGTAAGTCTGGCCCCCTTTTTGTCTTTCTTAGTCTAACAGGGTTCATTATGGCAGTTGTCTCTAGGACAGTTCTACTTACCCTTCCATACATCTGCTTTTGCCACACTGACATCCTTGGGCCTAAGCCCACCTTTGTGCTGGCTGCTCCCAGTACCTTGTACATGCTTCTCTGTAGTTATCCACATGGGTGGCTGCCTCAGAAGTCATCTTACTGAGGTGCCTGCCTACTTTCTTTAATTTTAATCCCAGGCACATAGTACTCCCAGCCCTTGTTAAATAATGCTTTAATGGCACTTCTTAGGACACAGAAAGGCAGACTTCATTCAGGACCATGACAGTCAGAATTTGCAGAGAGAGAGAGAGAGAGAGAGAGGGAGAGAGAGAGAGAGGAGAGAGAGAGATTGGGCTTAACTCTCAACATTGCATGGGCTAATGGAACTCTGTGGCCAAAGAACAGTTTAGGAGTTGGTGAACGGGAAATCACCGAGAAGAAATATCAAAGGCAAGAGGATTCAGGCTAAGTCCACTAAATAATGATTTCTTTTTATTTATGGGTATGTTTGTGTGTGTTCTATGTGTGATGTGCGGGTGCCTGGGAGTCCCCAAGGCATCAGATTCTCTGGAGCTGGAGTTATGAATGGTTGTGAGCTACCCTATGTGGATTCTGGGAACCAAACTTGGGACCTCAAAGAGCAGCAAGTGCTCTTAACCATTAAGCCATCTCTCTAGGCTCACTTTTGTTTTTGAGACTAGGTCTCACTATATAACCCAGGCTAGCCTTGAAACCCTGATCCTTCTCACTCAGCCTTCCAAGTGCTGAGATTGCAGGTTTGTGCCACCACACCCAGTTTAGGACTCTTGAGGAAAACTGTCCAGTGTAATCATCTGGTAGCCCCATCACATACTGAGAAGAATCAGATGAGGGTGGGTGTTTTCACAACTGGATTTTTTTTTTTTTTTTTTTTTTTTTGGTTTTTCGAGACAGGGTTTCTCTGTGTAGCTAGGGCTGTCCTGGAACTCACTCTGGAGACCAGGCTGGCCTCGAACTCAGAAATCCGCCTGCCTCTGCCTCCCAAGTGCTGGGATTAAAGGCGTGCGCCACCACCGCCTGGCTCACAACTGGATTTTAAAGAGAAATTGCACTAATGAGCTTGGAAGAAGTTAATGAGCCTGAATGAATTGTGGTCAAGCAAAGAATATCTGTCAACCCCCTCCCTATTATAATTTCCAAATACTTAACAGCCTGTAACAATCTACATACCTTTTTTTCTTGGTACCGGGATTGAATCTAGGACCTAGGCAAACACTGTACAATTGAGCTACAAACCCAATCCTTTTTTTTTGTGAATTTTTATTTTTAAAACAGGTTTTTCACTAAATTGTCTAGACTGGTCTTGAACTCATACTAAAGTAATCCTCCATCAGGCTCTGACAGAGCTAGTGTTACAGGCCTGTGCCACCTTGCCTGTCTACTTAACATTAGTCTGTCTCCTCCTAGCTTGAATGTGAGCTCCATAAGGAAATGAATTCCTGTGTTTGGGTCACTGTCCTTTCCCTTATACTCTGAACAGTGGCTGGCATCAGGCACTCCAAAATATTTGTTGAGTAAGCCAACAAATGGATATATGAAAAGGGCTTAAAACAGTGCCTAAAAGAATAGACAATATATAGATGAATCAACTGATGTGGATTCATTAAGTGTGCTGTCTCTATTTGAATTATGCTGTATATATGTTTTGCTGCTGTGGGCTCATGCTGCCTGCCCGTTTGATTCCCTGTTTTCTCCTTCCTTTCCTCTAGTCATAAGGGCTAAATTCATGGGTTCCCCAGAAATCAACGAGACCATTCTTATACCAGCGCTATGAGATCAAGATGACTAAGGTATTTCCCCTCCCTCCCTCTATAGCAGAACCTAACCTCTTCCTCCCCCTCAAAACAGAAACATCTAGCCTTTCATTGGTGTGGATGTTTTCTGTAAACTTGTGATTTAGATATAGTGCCATCAAGAAAGAGAGTGGAGTGGAAGGATTATGTCAGTAAAAGATACACTTTTTGTCACTCATGGGCAGATGCTCAAAGGATTTGACGCTGTAGGAAATGCCGCAGATTTACGGTTCGCCTACACCCCAGCCATGGAGAGCCTCTGTGGATACGTCCACAAGTCCCAGAACCGCAGCGAGGAGTTTCTCATCGCTGGTGAGGTCCCGCCCCTTTGCATTGGGCCACATCCCTTCATCCTCAGATGGTTTCTGGCAACTGGGAGGAGCTAGGCTCTAAAGGGAAGGGCTGTTGAAATGGTAGTGGGAGGGTCTGTAACCTAATGCTAATCAGGTGACCACTCCGACACCACCCAGCACCACTCAGCAATCAAAAGCCTGTTGGTTTCTTGCTTCTCTTACAGGCCGCCTAAGGAACGGAAATTTGCACATCAGTGCCTGCAGCTTCTTGGTTCCCTGGCGTAATCTGAGCCCTGCTCAGCAAAAGGCCTTCTCTAAGACTTATAGTGCTGGCTGTGGGGTGTGCACAGTAAGTGCCTGGATCCAGTTTTCCCCCTGGAGATAAATCTTGGGATGGTTTCTTTTTCCCTTTTGGCTGTTGTATGCCGTTGTAGCTGCTTCCCAAACCCAATCACTATCTTTGATTTCTCTTGCCATTGCTCCACCCTGGCACTGCTCTTTTGGAAATTCTGGTTGTTCTGTTATCTCAGGTCTGCCTGTTCTCTGAACCTTCCCTGTCTGTCTAACTTTCCTTCTGGGACACCACTGTCTGTTTCTGATCTCCCCGATTGGATTTTGCTTCCCAGGCATAATCTGCAAGAATTCAAAGTACAATTCTCCAAATCCACAGGGACATGTCGACCATCTGGCTATTTCAAAACGTTTCCCTGGTGGCACCAAATATCCTCTGACCAGTCCCCTCCCCAGTCATTGTCTGAGAGGCTGCTGCCTTTCCTTATGCTTGCTCTCCCTTCATGCCAACTGTTCTCCATACTATCACTTCTCTGCCCTGTGGGACAGGGCAGTTCCTCAGGAGGCCTTCCTGAGTGACTTCAAGTGACAGTTCTCTAACAACAATTCCAGAACACTGACTTTCTGTTCACCAAATGAGAGAAGCTGTTCTTGGGTCTAAGCATAAGTAGGGCAACACCAACCCTTCCCAGCAGCTCCCTGTTTTGCCAGAGAGAGAGAGGGAGAGAGAGAGAAAGAGGGAGAGAGAGAGGGAGAGAGAGAGAAAAGGGGAGAGGGAGAGGGAGAGGGAGAGAAAAGGGAAAGGGAGAGGAGAGGGGAGAGGGAGAGGGAGAGGGAGAGGAGAGGGAGAGGGAGAGGGAGAGGGAGAGAGAAGCACTCTATATAGGGGAGAGAACAGAGCAAAAGAGAAATCCTCAGATGAGTCTTTCTCCCCTCTTCTAGGTATTTCCCTGCTCTGCCATCCCTTGCAAACTGGAGAGTAACACTCACTGCTTGTGGACCGATCAGATCCTCATGGGCTCTGAGAAGGGCCCTCAGAGCCGTCACTTTGCCTGCCTGGCCACGGAAACCTGGCTTGTGCAACTGGCGACCTCTTGACCCCCCACTGACCTGAAGTCTTCCCCAGGAAATGCTGAACCCTGAACACATATTTACCTTTCCTCCACCTTTCTTTCTCTTAGATGATGAAATAAAGAACTATCACACAGCAGCAGTGTTTCTGTATAATGTCTGGGAACAAACTTAAGATACTTGGTAACCTGCTGGGACTTTCCAAGGACCAATGTAAAAGGAAAAGATGCAAATTGTTGAGTTTGGAGGCTGGAAATGTAGCTTAGTGGTAGAGCACGTGCCTGGCATGTAGGAAGTTCAATCTCTAGAGAAAAAGAAAAGGGAAAAAAAGGCCAGCCTATCTACAGAGTGAGTTTGTGAAGTTCAGGACAGCCAGGATAACACAGAGAACCCCTGTCTTGAAAAACAAAACAACAAAAAAGGTGCTCAGTTTTTATACTTTACAGACATTTTGATATATTGGTAATAATCTCAACATTGGCATTAGCACTGAGAACCTGCAAAATCAGTAATGATCATTACTTTGTGTTATCAACTAAAATTCATTGAATATTTCCTCTACTCAAAACTTAAAGACATCTTAGTACAGTAATTTTTTTTTGTTTTCTTCTATCTCTCTGTATATGCTGGTGTATATCAGAAAAGGTTTATACATGCCATGGCAGGCAAATGATAGCCTTGGGTGTCTCACCTCTTACTTTAGTTGACACCAAGTCTCATTGTTTACTACATACAGCAGGCTAGCTTTCCTGATATTCTTCTTTCTCCCCCTCCCAGTTTACATACAGATGCAAGCAAGCTACTACTGCTCAGCTTTATGTGGATTTAGTACCAGGTCGTCATACTTGCATGACAAGTACTTTGTCCACTAAGACATTTCTCTAGCTCCATTTTGCCACCCACCCATTTTAGGACAGGCTGGCCTCAAATTCACTGCAGTCTTCCTGCCTCTGTTTCTTCGTTCCTGGGGTTATAATAGACATGTTCCACAAGACCATACCTACTATAGAAATTTCTAGTTCCTAGTTGCCCAACCTTCTCTAGTTAATAAATTACCCCACAGCTGAAAATTCCCCTTTTCACAGATATTACCCATTGACAAATTTGTTGAAAAATACCCTCATATTAATTGGTAAATATCTTTCCTTGCCTTAAGGGTTATCCTGGTAGTCTGATGAAGATGTACTTCCTAAATCGGACTTAAGTGAAAGGAAGGGGACCTAGAGATGTCATCTAGCCAAGGACTCTGGAAAATGGGATAAAGCTGACCTTATATCCAGAAGTACGGTGGACCAAAGGCGTCGTGCTGAAAACCCTCCAGCTTTGAGCCTCTTGTTCCTTTTATTCTGACCAACTCTGCAGAGAACACTCACTGTACACATACATGGGATTAGGGCTTACTGTATTACTTTTTCCCCTTTGTGGTAATAGGATTGAACCTAGGTGTTACATATGCTAGGCAAACAACAACCCTGTAGTATTAGGTTATATCCTCTAGGCCCATGTATGGTTTAAAATTAGGACCATGCAAGTCTCAAAACATGAGCCTCAAATTTCTTGATCATCTTTCTCTGTAAAATTAGAGTGGGAAACCTGACAAACATTTCTCTAGGACTCTAGGATTTCTAGCTCCTACAGATGGGGGGTCCTGACCCGTACTACAAAGATTCTGACCTGGGAACCAGAATTTCATATTGAGGCACTCAAGAGAACACTGAAGTATTGTGTTTGTTGACATGAATTTGCTTGATAAAAATATAACTCCAATGTGCTTTCTTTAGTAAACAAAAGGACCCTCAATTCCCTCCCATCAGACACTGCTCCTATCAACAGGAACACAGGTATACAACAGGTATATATGGTGCCTTTGCCTGCAATTCTAGCACTTGGAAGGCTTAGGCAGCGAAATCACCAGTTTAAAGCTAGCCTGAGTTACATGCAGTGATCCTTTCTCACACACACACACACACACACACACACACACACACACACACACACACAGAGAGAGAGAGAGAGAGAGAGACAGACAGACAGAGAGAGACAGAGAGAGACAGAGACACAGAGACACACAGAGAGACAGAGACAGAGAGCACAAAATATTGAACAAAGAAAACGAACACTTCTTGAGTTGGGGGTATGGTTCATTGATCTAACTTATAAAACAAAACATGGAAGTACAGACTTCTGTAGGATATTCTAGGTGGCCCCAGGGTCTCTGTGGTCTTACTTTATAATTTTTTTTAATGTTGGTAGGAGGCTTAAGCAGACCCAAATTATAGTCTAATTATAGAATAAATTCTGCTTATATCAGGATAAGCAGAATTTTTAAAAGACAGTATCTCCTATTTTGCTCAGACTAGCCTGAAACTTGTTATGTAGCCAAAGCTGGCTTTGAATTCATGATCCTCCTGCCTCAGCCTCCTTAATCTTATGGATGCAGGCAGGTATCACTATGATAACCAGATTTTGAGTACATGGTACTTATTCACTTGAATAGGGAATGCCTGCTGCTGCAACAATGTCTGCATAAACAGTGTGCTGATGGGTAGAACTGCAAGACAGTGGTCTAGGTCCTGTTTTGACCTTGGGATTTTATTGACATTGCTTCAGGAGCCTAAAAGATTTTGGCAGCTTCTGACCAGTAAGGAAACTCTAGTACTAGCTCCCTGAAAACCAATGAGATTCCCTAAAGGCCTGTTCCTTAGAACCCTCTACTATTTTAGCCCTTGGAAGGAAGCAGAAGGTAGTAGGGGGAGGATAAAACTTAGCACTGAGAGCCATTCTTCTACCAACCTGTCAAGCATGTAGGTAGGATGTGTATTCAAACCCAGTATATAGGAGAAAATGCAAGCACAACCTGATGGTCAGCCTACTTGGCATACTGTGCTGCTTCTAAGTAAGAAGCAGGATGGTATATTATACTCCTGAATTTTCTCAGAAGTCAGATTATTGAATTCTGAACTACTACTAAACAGTAGCTGGCCTGTTGACACGTCTGTACTCTCCACATCCCCTTTACTGTGCTTCTTCCGCATAGAGACTCTGATGGTATGAGTGCTCACTGTCTAATCTGAGGCAATGCTCTAACTAATCATAGTCTATAGGCTTGCACTATATAAGTAGTTTCTCAATGCAACCAAGCAGAAACTGTTCTCTAAAACTATCTACAGAGTGGTTCATCTCTATGACCAGCATACAGGCATTGCACATTTGTTGGGAGACACCCTGGTAACGATTGCATTGGCACCAGTGCAGCATGGACAGGGCTGACAAGTACCTCAGGGAACACTGAGTTCAGAAGAGTATATAAGGTCATTTTCTCCAGAGATCTGGCACAAGCTCTTAGCAGTATTTATAGTTCTGTGAGTCTCTATCTTCTATCACTTTCCTAGAAAAACCACTGGACACCTGTAAAAGTCAGCGTATTGATTTGTGACCTTCTCTGAGAAATTTTTATCACAGCTGAGATTAAGCACATGGGCAGGGTCACAGCTCTGTGAATCCAGTCCAATTGATAACCTGGAGAATTTGTCCCTTTTCTGAGCCTCGGTCCTTCTCTTTAAAAAATGGGAATCATAGTTCTTACCCAGACCCTTTAGAGTAGTAAGGGTTGACAGATGATTAATAAAGTATAATTTCCTTGTGGTGAGTGAGTGAATGAGGTTCTGAGTGAATGTATGCTGCTGACATGGGCATGAATTGTCAAGGACTCCAGTGTCTCAGCCCTATGGGAGTAGCAAAACCTTCCCGGAGTGATGCTCAGAGCGATGGCAAAGCCTTCCTTAGGAGTCTGAGTGAAATGCTGACAGTGTGTGCAGAAAATGTTCACTGTAGCTCTCTCTCCCATGTTTATGGCCTGAAGACTAATCCCTGTAAAGACTGATCCTATCAAGATTAGCTAAACTTGCCTCCTTGATTTAACTGTATACTATAAACACTATCTCCTTGTTCAACTGTCTGCAATAATTTCATCTCTCTGTTCAATGACATATAATAAACATGCTGAGAATGGGATAGGGGGAAGAGGGCTGTGGGTTTTCCATCAGAGAGCCTGAACCATCCATCCAATCATAGTTTTTCTGTGTATGTGTGTCTGTGTTTGTCTTTTCTTCATTCCCTCAAAGCCCCAGTCACGCCATGTTCCTGAGGCCTGCAAGAATAATTTTTCCCCCTTTTTCAGTTTTTAATTTTGCATGTATGTGTAGTTTTCCTGCACGTATGTCTGTGCCCAAGGAATCAGCATTAGATCACCTGGGACTGGAGTTCTGGCCAGTTGTGAATCACCATGTGGATGCTGGGAATTGAACTTAGGTCCTCTGGCAGAACAGCTCTTAGAGGCTGAGCCATCATCTCTCCAGTCCTAACCCTTCAGATTTGGAGGTGGAGGTTAGTATAGTGGTGCATGCTATTAATCCCAGCACTATGGAGGCAGAGGCAGGTGGATCTCTGTGATTTTGAGGCTAGCCTGGTCTATGTAACAAGGTCCAGGCCAGCCAGGGCTACATGGTGAGACCTTTTCTCCAAAACAAAACAATAAAAACTAATGAACCTTTCAGGAAGGAGAAGTGTCACTAAACTTGCCTAACAGGCACACAGGCCTGAGTTAGATCCCCAGCCTGAGCTCTGTCAAAAAAAAATCATAAAACTTTTATATTAATTAACTAAATGTATAATATTAATAACTGTGACCTAATTTCTATGCAGGCATGAACCATGAAGTTAGATCATCTACATTCTAATCTTGCTCCTTCCATGTATTCTTGGGGAAATTAGATTGCTAGTTTGTGCTTCATTTCCTGCATCTGCAAAATGGACATAAAAACATGTTTAATTCATAAGAACAATGGATGTATGAATGAAATAAAATGCACAGTGCATAAAACAGTGCTAGGAATATAGTGATTACAAGTCATAGTCACAATAAATAGAATTTAATGTACAACTTCAGTAGTGATAATTACCAATAATGATTATTACAATACTATACATTGTGTTTGATATTAGAAATAACAAACAATATTGAAAATGATGTATAGTATTAGTAACAATAATTTAATACACCCTGGAAACAAAGCTCAGCTTAATTCACGATTGTGACAATGTCCCTTCAGAATGTAAGAGATATGCTGGGCGGTGGTGGCGCATGCCTTTAATCCCAGCACTTGGGAGGCAGAGGCAGGCGGATTTCTGAGTTTGAGGTCAGCCTGGTCTACAGAGTGAGTTCCAGGACAGCCAGGGCTATACAGAGAAACCCTGTCTCGAAAAACCAAAAAAAAAAAAAAAAAAAAAGCTACTTAATATGTTCCTTTGTAGTAGTATTATTCTGATGCTTATATGCTACTTTCTAGTGTGCAAATCTGCTAATCTCTTCTCTGACAAGTATCAACATTCTCAAAGACTTCTGAGGAAAATCACCCTCCCAAATGAGGTACTGTTACTCACTGTGCATTCCTCACTGTGGATAAATCCCTACTTTTATAAATCTCTATTGTTGCCAAGGCTACAAAAGCTAAATCTTCAAGCCCTTGTAAAATCTTCCTTTGATTAGGCCTTTTTCCTCAAGGAAATTCGCTCTGTCACAAATACCTCACTAAGAAATAACATTTTAGCCGGGCAGTGGTGGCACATATCTTTAATCCCAGCACTTGGGAGGTAGAGGCAGGCAGATTTCTGAGTTCGAGGCCAGCCTGGTCTACAGAGTGAGTTCCAGGACAGCCAGGGCTATACAGAGAAACCCTGTCTCGAAAAACCAAAAAAAAAAAATTAATAATAATATTTTATTACTATTTTATAGACACATCCCTATTAGTTAACCTATAGACAAATATCTTTATTTACAAATATTCAGCAGCAATCTACTTCTTGATGATGGACCCAGCCACAAATATCTTTCTTAATAATTACCCACCTGTTGGCATCTCCCTTGCTGACAAATATCTCTTTATGACTATCTGTCTATGACACAATATTTGTTGGCAATTTTCCTACTGACAAATTGTGACCTAGTAGCACATTTCTCCATTTGAGCTGGGAATGATAAGCCTCCCCAGTCATATCTTCCCCCAGTCCCCTCAATAAGCTCCCAATCTGGTCACTAACAAATACCACCACTAATAATTATTTCATTAATAATCCTGATAAAAAATTCTTCTATTTATAAAAACCTATCTATCCATATATACTTTCTATTGATTGACCTCCACTGACAGATTCTGATCTTTGGTATGTCCAGATGGAAAATACCTCTGCTAGAATATCTCCCAACACATACCTCCATATGGTAAACGATTTCTCCCCACTATCCAGTGACAGATGGAGAAGTCAATTTGTGTGTGTATGTTTTACTGGGGATTTAACCTAGGGCCTAGAATATGCTTGGCAAGTGCTTTACACTGAGTTACATCACTAGCCCAGAGAAGTTGATTTATGTAAGGCACAGTCTTTCTACTTTTTATTACTAGTCAAGCTCCACAAAAGAAAATTATTACAGCACAAATTCTCTCTGGAGAAGTCCCTTCCTCCAGCTCCCCTCTTCTTCTCCTCTGAGAGAGTAGAGGCACTCCTGGCTATTCCAGTTCAGAAGGTTAGGGAGATGGCTCAGAGGCTGAGTACTTTGCTATATATACATCCTGAAGACTGGAGTTCTGATCCCAGCACCCACATAACAAGTCAGGCATGATCCTGCACACACCTGTAAGCCCAGCACCAATGGGAGCAGAGACTGGGGCTTGCTGACTGCCATCCTACCTGAAAAGAGGATCTCTAAATTTTCTTCCAGAAAGACCCTGCATCAAAAGAATAAGGTGGAGAATACTAGAGGAATATATTCAATGCTCTTCTCTGGCCTCCATGTGCATCCTCTAAAGTGTTCATATGTCATATACACAAATACACTTGAATACATACTTTCAATAAAAATAAATACTTTTAAAGAAAGACTTAAAGTCTTTTAAAGTCAAGGTGTCACATACCTATAATTTTACAAGTTAAGATATTGAGGCAGAGGGCTGGAAAAATGGTTCAGTGGTCTTTCAGAGGACCTGGGTTTGACAGGGGCTCACAACCACCTCTAATTTCAGTTCCAAGAGTATCTAACTCTGGCTTCTGCAGGCACCTACACTAATGTACACATACTCCCTTAACACACACATTTAAAGTAATAGAAAGTGAAATTTTAAAAAAAGAGACTGGGGAGAGAGGACTTGTAGTTTCAGGTGAATCTGAACTATGTGGTAAGACCTTGTCTCAAAAAATAAAAACCAATGAGAGGAATGTGGCTCAATGGTAGTAGATAACTTGCCTAGTACAAGTCCCTGAGATTGATACCTAGAAAGAAAAGAAAGAAAGGAAGGAAAGAAGAAGGAAAAAGAAAAAGGTAGTAGAAAAATAAGAAGGAAGACTGGTTGAGAGTCATTCAGATGTGGTTAAAGCTCCAGATACATTCTCTACAAACTAGCTCCTAGTTCCAGTGGAAGCTGCCCCGGTCTTCTGAGAAAGTAGGATGAACTAGCTCATGCTGGCAGCAATGTCTAGGCTGCACTTCCCAGATGTGGACAACTTAACTTCCATTGAGCTTGTGTATCCTGATGAGTTCTTTGTGGAGCTCTCTAGCAACTTCTGATGGAGGTGGAACCCCTTCTCAAGTGTATACTGGCCCCCTACCTTAATATAGGAGCCTCTCTCTGACACCAAATGCTCCCAAACCTGTCTTCCAAACACTCAGCCCCAGGCTCCTGCCATGAATCCTCCCTTCCTTTAAGAATTAATTTCTCATTACAGTTCAATTGATCTGTTCACATTCTGGAGGCGTCCCTCAGAACAAAGTCTCCACTTCAATTCCACTTCTGTCACCAACACAGATTACTTTGCTTCTAATTTTAGCCTGTGATAGCAAATTCTTTTCCCATCCCATACTGGCTGCAATTTTGGAGACTTGGGCATCATGTGCATCCTAGCCAAGGCATACTAGGGCATGCTTTTACTGACCAGTGGAGTATGACTTTTCTCCACAGTCCTCTGTGGCTGAGAAGCAGCATTCCACAAGGTTCAAAGCTGAGTCCTCGGAAGGGGTTCAGGGGTAGCATAAAATGCCTTCTTGAATACTGATAAGAAAAGATAGCATTAGTCTCTGAATGGCATGCCTTCAGCCATCTATTTCCTCTGGGTGTTCCTGTTTGTCTCTTGTTCTTTCTGCTCCCTGCTGGCTTTTGTTCTTCCTCATTTGCTCCTTCTTGTCTCTGCTTCCTATCCCTGTTCCCTACTCTCAGCCATCTCTTCCTTGTTCACAGTCCCTACTCTCATCCCCTGCTATGACCCTTCATTCCCCCCACCCTCTACTACTCCCTATGTCCTCTTCCTTGTCTATGCTCCCCTATCCCTGTTCCCTACTCCCGGCCATTTGTTCCTTGTTCCCAGAACTTGGGAGACAGAGGCAGGCAGATCTCTGTGTGTTCAAGACCAGCCTGCTCTACATAGTTAGATACTGTTTTAAAACAAAACAACAAAAACCACTGACCACCCAAAAGCAACTCCAATCTCATCAACACACCACCTCTGTCCTTTCTTAATTCCTCAGTTACTCTTGTCTCGTTCCCCAACCCCAAATTACCACACTCCTCAAAGTATCCTCTCTTCACAGAAAGCAGGTAAGGGACTAGAGCCAGAGAGGTCTTGGGATTGGATATTACTTGCTGTGAGCTCTCAGTAACTATTTGGTGTTCCACAAGTCATCTGATTTATGACAGTAAAAGAGGGAATTCCCTATGTCCACAACAACCACCTCAAATCTGTGTGACAAAATTGACATGACCAAATCACAAGGCTTGGAGAGTGGAGGTGAAGAAATATTCAACTGTGCTTATGGGAATCTTCCCCTGCCTTAGTCTATTCTCCACTTTTGACCATTTAGATACAACTGAACTAGACAGTCCTCAGAGGAATCCTACCATCCTGCATCCTGCCTGGAAACAGGTGGGACATTAAGTTAGAGTAGCATGGGAATCCCTACCAAAGCTTCCTGATGTAGTATGATGCAGTGAAAATCTAGGCCTAGCTTTTGATCCTCCATGGTTCACAATGAGGTGGTGGACAAAAGAAGAAAAGACTTGGTAAGCTGTCCTGTGGGAAGTCTAATGCCTCTGCCACACTCCACTTCCACTTTTAACTTTGTCTATTTGCCAGGCATAGAAATCCTGCTCTCTGTGCATGACAAAAATAACCTCTGCACAAGAAGCCAGAAAGTATGGCTATCCAACTAAATATCAGAAATGAATGATAAAATATTGTTAAGATGCTCTGTTGCCAGATGGTAGGATATACTTGTTATCCTAGCAGGTTGGAAGTTGAGACAGAAGAATCAGGAGTTCAACGCCAGTGTTGGTCACATAAGGAGTTTTTTTTCTTTTTCCCTTTGGTTTTTAAGAAAGGGTCTCTCTACATAGCCCTGGTTGTTCTAAACACAATATGTAGACCAGAGTGGTCTCAAACTCAGAGAGTGTCTTCTGCTTTTGCCTACTGAGTTTTGGGATTAAAGACTTGCACCACCATGCCCAGCTACATAAGGAGTTTGAGGTTAACCTGGGTAACACGAGACCCTGTCTCATAGAATAAATAAACAAACAAATCAACAAACATTTGAAACTGATATAAGTACAGAGAAAGTGATAAGAAGAACAGAACAGAGTTAAGACCTTCTTCACATATATGTGAAATGTTAATTTATGAAAAGGGTGGCATACTAGATTAGTGGGAGAAAACTAGTTACTTTTTAAGGTAAAGAGTGAACTGATACCTACCTACCTGCTACCATTTGGATACAGCTTGGGTGTGTCCCCAGAGGTTTGTATGTTGGAAGCTTGGTCCCCAATGTGATTGTTTTGATAGGATGGAACTTTTAAGACATGAGGGTCCAATGGAAGGTGGTAGGCCCTTGTGAATACAGTGCTTGGAAGGCATTAATGTAGTCCTCATGGGACCTTGGTAAATTCCCTAGATCAGGTGTTATAAAAAGGATGAGCCTAGTTCCTGAATCTCCTGGCTTCCTGTCTTGTCATGTGATCATTCCCTCATGCATGTACTTCCAGAACAAACTACAGTACTGCTACACAGTGCATATCAAAATCTATTTCAGATGAATGAAGAGTATCAATGTAAAATATAATGCCAAATATAAAGCCCCTCTTTTTTCTGGTCATTGTCATTGTTATCATAAGCTACATTTCCATATATATGTGTATACACACACACACACACACACACACACACACACACACATATATATATATCTAGATTTTTAAGTTTTGATACATTGCTTTTTATATTTATTGTTGTTGTTGTTCTGTATGTTTATGATGTGTGTGGGGATTGATTCACATGAACCACAGTGTGTCAGTCTGTTTGTTCCTGTGAAGCATCATACAATTTAAATAATAAAAATCTTATAATGTGTTTGGTAGCAGAGGTATTAGATTCCCTGTAACCTGATCGAGTCAATATCTCCTCTGAACTTGTCTTTGTCAGGGCTCTCTTGGTCATTCTTTTGTGTTTACTCTCCTATGTGCACTTCTATCAACTCATCTAGTTCTAGATAAAACTTTATAGGCATATTTTTGATAGTTATATTCTTAGTAAATCAAAGACCTGAGTATACAAGCTGACCTTTTAGTGATATCAGTTCATTCTAGCCAACAATAAGGAGCAAAAACCAGTTCGCTTAGTTGAGTATGTTTTTATATCCTTTAAGAGTGTTTTAATCATTTCCTTATAAATCTGCATGTATTTTTTCCCTTTATGCTTGAAATTTCACGCAGGTACATAATAAAATATGATCAGATCTATCTTCCATTTCTCCCTCCAAATTCCCCAATATATTCCCTAACTTATCTTTCTCCCAATTTCATGTTTGTTTCTATAACCCACTAAATCCAGTTACTAAAGTATTTAAAATATTTTTGTTGTTATTGTGAACACTGTTTTCGAATATATCTTCTATTATTGTTATTTGTGTATCAGAAAACTACTGATTTTCATCATACATTCTGCTATGTTGCTACTACATTATTGTATTGCCTAGGTTAGCATTATAATTGGCTCTTTTTGGTTTTTCTAGGTATGCCATCATATTTTATTATTTTGGAGGATCAAACCTAGGGTTTTATACATGCTAGGCAAGTACTCTGCTACTAAGATACATTCCTGGCCCAAATAAAGATTGTCAAATGTCCTCTTACCCATTTTTATGGCTATAGTTGTTTTTTTAATTACATCTAAATGTACTGGTTCAACTTCTATAACAATTTCAAAAAGGAGCAGAGATAGTGAACACCTTTGCTTTGCTCCTGATCTTACTGGATATGCTTTCAGTGTTGTCCATTATTGTGATAATTGTAGAATTGAGATATGCAGATTTTATCATGATAAAGCACTACCAATTGATTTCTACTTTAAATGTTTTTATTAAAATAAACTGCTAAAAGTTTCCTAAGTAACTATGGAAATAATAGAATTTTCTCCTTATATCTATCAACATACTGCATGATTGCAATACATTAATTTAAATGAAATATTCTTGCATTCTTAGAAACTCTCTAGATCTTTCTTCCTTCTGTCTTTTGTTGTTGTTTTGTTTGAAGAGACAGAGTTTCACTCTATAGTCCAAGTTGTCCTGAAATTCACTATATAGACGAGGCTTGAGACAAGCCCCTCGAACCACCATAAGTGCTCTTCTTAATATTATTATAATTGCAAAGTGGCAAAGAAACAAAAGACTGATAGCAGGTCACATGGATAAGGGTTCTGAAGAGTCTAAAACTAGTATTTTCTTGTTATTTTTTATATTTTATATTTATTAGTTAAAAGTTCAGGCTGGGCAGTGGTGGTGCACGCCCTTAACCCCAGCACTTGGGAGGCAGAGGCAGGCGGATTTCTGAGTTTGAGGCCAGCCTGGTCTACAGAGTGAGTTCCAGGACAGCCAGGGCTATACAGAGAAACCCTGTCTCGAAAAACCAAACCAAAACAACAACAACAAAAAAGGTCAGATTTTAGATTTTTGCATTGATATTCATGGGTAAAATTGTATGTTTTAATTTTGTGCTATCAATTTTATAAATGCTTTAGAAAAATAATGGGCAAGTTTTTTTTTTTTGTTTGTTTTTGTTTTTTTTTACTTTTTATTTTTTGGAATAAATGTAAAAAAGATAAAATAAAATCAACATTAAAAAAAAAAGATTTATTTATTCATTTAATGTATGAGTACACTGTTGCTGTCTTCAGACACACCAGAAGAGGGAATCGGATTCCATTCTAGATGGTTGTGAGCCACCATGTGGTTGCCAGGAATTGAACTCAGGACCTCCGGAAGAATAGTCAGTGCTCTTAACCCCTGAGCCATCTCTCCGGCCCCAGCATATTTAAAAAAAACTAAACATTTAATAAGATTTTTTGGAGATGCTTTCATGTAGCCAAGGCTGGCTATGAACTTATTATGTAACCAAGATGAGTCTGAATTCCTGACACTTCTGCCTCTACTTCACAAGTGTTGGGATTATAGGTGTTTACCAACACACCTGACCAAAATTACCCTTTTCTGTAATTTATAAAGTGGCCAAAAATGTATAATAATCCAAGAAAGCTGCCATTTCATGAAGTATAGTAAATTAAATGAAAATTGTAAGGGATAATTGTTATGGACTGAGATCCTGCACTAGGGTCCAACAGATAATAGGGGAAAATAATCAAAATGGAATCACTCATCCTAAAGTTTCTCATGACTAAACAAAAATGAAGATGCTATCTGACCTTCCGAAAAGTCAGGAGAAATGACAACCAACATTTCTAAGCAGGCTAGTTTCAGTTGATATACCAAGGAAGGTGCCTTTTTTTTTTTTTTTTAAATCTTTACAAAAAAGATAACATGGAGCTGGAGATGTAGCTCAGATGGTACAATGTTTACCTTGGATCTGATCTCTAGTACTATACAAAATTGAGCATGGTAATAGATGCCTATAATCCTATCATTCAGAAGGTGGGCAACAAAAGGATGAGAGGTTCAAGTCATCCTTTGCTATATAGCAAGTTTGAAGCCAGGCCATGCTACATAACATGGCGTATCTCGAAAAATAGTTAACACGGAGTAACCTTATTTAACCAGTTATTTTTCTGTGGTTCTGTCTTCCCACTCCAAGCTTGTAAAGAGAGTAAATTTGAAATGGCCAATATGATTTTGTCTTTTGTTTCTGCTTTCCTTGGTTTTTAATATCTATAAAATTAATGTCCTTTGCCCAGCTCATTAGAACACATAATATTATACAGAATAGGGCGTTGTCGCTTTTAGAATTGAAAATAAAGTCAATTAGAATCATTAAATTGGGAGGTCTGCTCTTTTCTAAAGGGAAACAGAGAAGGAGTGGATCTAGGGGAGAGGGGAGGATGGGAGGAGGATCTGGGAGGAGCAGAGGGAGGGGAACTACAGTTGATACCTATTGTATGAGAGAAGAATTTTTTTTAAAAAAGAATCACTAAATTGTTGTAATTTTGCCTTTTGACATTAGAATAACCACTGGGTGACACTGGGTGAGATGGAACAGGGCTGGAATTCCTCCAAAGCCCCATTCCAGGACAACTGGCTGACTTTGAAACTTTACACAAGCAGAAATAAAGTTGTAAACAGTGCCAAGACATTAAAGGCATGCCATAACATGCACAACAAGCTCATCAACAAGGTGTTGATGTTTAAACATTATCTAGCCAGATGTGTTGTCCTATACCTGTAATCTCAGCACTCAGGAGGCTGAGGCAGTAGAGTTGTATGGCTTCTAGGTCAAGTTGGGGTTATACAGTGAGACTCTGTCTCAGAAGAAAAAAAGAAAATGGGCTCAATTAAGAGCGGCTCACTCACCAACCAGGCAGCATACATGGGCTGGTCCTAGGCCTCCCCCGTTCCCTGGCACATACAGAGCAGAGGACTGCTGGGACTGGCCTCTGTGGAAGAAGATGCACCTAATCCTCTAGAGACTTTTGGCCCTAGGGAGTGGGGAGGTCTGGTAGGGGAATCACCCTCTCAGAAGCAAGGGGGAGGAGGAGTGGGAGGGGGGACTGGGAGGAAGGCAACAGTTGTAATGTAAATAAATAAAATACTTTAAAAAAAACAGAGTGGCTCACTAATGGAGTAGAGGCTTCTGTGGCTGCACATGATAAATAATTCAAACTTTAAATAATCAGTTCAGGAAAGTCACTAAAAACACAACAGAAATATATTTGGGGTGGATGGGGAATAAACTATTCCTGAGTTGTGACATAAAATTACGATGGACAGTTTCAACAAAAATGAATGAGCTATGCAAAGAAATAACAAAACACAGTATAAACATGGGTCTGTCAGAAATGAAGCCTTCCCCTGCCTGCCGTCAGCAACTCAGTGCCAGCAGCTAAACTATGTCATCACTTTTAAAGGTCTCCTCCATCACAGATTATTCTCTTACTCTCTCTCTCTGTCTTTCTCTCTCTTGCCCTGTGTTCTTTTCTCTTTCTACCTCTCTCATGTCCCTACTTTGATGGCTTTCACACCCCTCTACAAACCTCTTGCCTGAGATCTATTGTGTGGGGTGATCTTTGCTACAGCATTTTTGGCTCCCATCTGCCAAGATACCCTGCTGCTAAATCCTATCATTGGTGCCCTTGACTCTGTAGGTTCTCCTGGTGCCTGTGCACTCACCACCACCTCTGGTATCACCCCACCCCAACCTGTACCAGTCTAAACCATACTGGGACCCTACCTACCTGCTCCACCTGCAACCTTTTGGACCCCCAATCAATTGTCCTTCCATCCATCACTGGCAATTGGTGAGTGATTCCTCTCATTTGGCTTAAATGCTTCTCTGGTAATCTTGGAAGTGGAAGTAGTCACTCTTTCCCCTGTGTGAGACTTCTTTTTTTTTTTAAGCTCAGTTTTCACCTTTTGGTTTTATTCAAAAGTCTTGGTACCAAGTGCTGAGT
Organism: Mastomys natalensis; assembly: GCA_021653895.1. Taxonomy (NCBI): domain Eukaryota; kingdom Metazoa; phylum Chordata; class Mammalia; order Rodentia; family Muridae; genus Mastomys; species Mastomys natalensis. The sequence goes on along the minus strand of JAJTUV010002612.1, from coordinate 230,868 downwards.
GTCTCCTTGGGCTTAGCCAGGCTAAATCCCTGCCTATGCCCCCAATTGTGAAGTAACGACCCACTGTTTGGCTTGTGCCTTCCTCATTCAGTTCCCCCTAAGTCTGTGAGCAGCCTTGGATACCTATTGGAAAAACATCAGACTTCTCCACATAGTGCCTGACTTAAGGGCCTCTAAACTTATCTGCCTTTGCAGTCAAATCTGGTCTTAATGTCCTTTAGGTAAGCAATACAAACATGGCCAACTAACGGTACCATAAATCCCAATATTATTGTGGACTCTTACAGATATTACAAGGGATCAGAATGGAATAAAGATTCTTCCATTCCTTCTTTCTTTTTTTTTTTTTTTTTCACTCTAAGCCCTGTTTTTTGTGCCTGGTACCTCCCCTCTCATATTGTAAAAGTCTTGTCTTTAAGTTACGGTTGATGGATCTGTACGTTTGTTGCAAAGTGAGACCTGGAGCTGGACCAAAAGGAGCAGAAAAAAAAGCAATGGAGTAGGCCAGTGGCAGGTGCAGAAACCCAGCACACACCTCTTTGCCCCTGTAGCACCTGCTCCAAACGAAGCTGCTAATCTAACTCTCCTAAAGTATGTACAGTTTGTTGGCGAATTTGATTCCAAATTCTAGAGTCCATTCCTTCAGCTGCTGTTTTGCTCTGGCCTGCTGTGCCCTCCATGTGGACACCTATGTGCTTCTCTGGCTCTTGCAGCCTTCTGCTCTCATGTGGATGTCTCCCTTCTCTTCTGCTCATCTCTGGTTCCAGCCTGCAATCCCACAGCTTCAGCTCTCAGTCTTGTCTTGGAGCTTATAGAAGCACACTAGCATAGTGTTCAGTTTTTTGACTCTCTCTTCCTCCACGGATTCAGATTTTATTACAACAGCTTGGCCTCACTACAGATCTAAGGCAAAAATTTTTGCAAACTCAATTTCCAAATTCTCACAAATTGTTAACAAGTGCTACTGCACAGAAAAATGATTCCTAGATATCTTATATATCTTGCTTTGCTCTACACTTTCTCTACTTCCCACTCTTTTTTAAAAAGATTTATTTTATTTATTTTATGTATATGAGTGGATGTACCATTGCTATCTTTAGACATCCCATAAGAGGGCATCGGATCCCATTACAGATGGTTGTGAGCCACCATGTGGTTGCTGGGAATTGAACTCAGGACCACTGGAAGAAAAGTTGGTGCTCTTAACTGTCCATCTGTCCAGTCCCTCTACTTCCCACTCTTAAAAATATATTATCTCTATGATTTCTTTGTACTTTGTTCTAAAAAAAATCTGTTAAGATTATGCTGTGAACTCTTACCTCAGGGTTTGCAAATTCATTGGGTATGGTATAAAATCTATAACAAAATTTGGCTTTAAACTTGAAAAAAAAGGCATATAATAAAAAATAAATAAACATGTGATTTAACTCTGGATTAGGATATATGTAACTTGTATTCAAGTCTATATGCATATGGATGTGACTTGGATTCAACTCTGAGTGTATGTGACTTGAATTCAACTCATTAAAAACTGTGTGTGTGTTAGGAAAATAGATATGTTAAAAATAGCAACCATGTGGCTCTCTTCCATCTTGTCTGGTGACCTCATCAGGATATAAGTAGCCACATGGCTGGCAACCGTCTTTACTAAGGTTAAAGAGGATATGTCACATGACTTTACTACCTTTAGAGGACCAGAGAGCAGCCGGGCGGTGGTGGCGCACGCCTTTAATCCCAGCACTTGGGAGGCAGAGGCAGGCAGATTTCTGAGTTGGAGGTCAGCCTGATTGATCTACAGAGTGAGTTCCAGGACAGCCAGGGTTACACAGAGAAACCTTGTCTCGAAAAAACAAAACCAAAACAAATAAACAAAAAAGCTACTAACCTATTATAAATTGTTAAGGATAATTAAGACATGCAAGTTAATAGTCATCTTTTTACTTGATAGGCAGATACTCTACCTCTGAGCTGTGCCTCTAACCATATTAATAGTCATCTTATCAATGATCAAATTCTTTAATGTGTTCAAAACTATAGTTGTAGTTAGGCTAAGTACTAATGCTATCAATACAGGAATAAGCTTTATTCAGTCTCCTGTATATGTTTTAACGTTAAGCCTAAAGCCAGTAACTAAATCAGTAATGGTGATGGTCCTCAAACTTTTCAGACATCTGCTGAATATGGCAGTTAAAATGTTTATAAAATTTTTTGTGATAGAGAGACATGCCAGCTCCTGGCAGCACTCTTCCAAAGAAGATGGTGGGCACAGAAGAACTTCCACTTTGGACCTTGCTTTAAAGGTGGCAAAGCTGGCCAGTAGGTAAAAAGCTGCCTTTAACCTTACTTTGCCACCATGATCCTGTCCAAACCATGGACAAGCACAACACTGGGGAGTTGATTGTCCTGTTTTGCCTAGACGAGTCTGTCTGGTTTCCCCAAGTTCCTACTCCACAGGAAAGTCTGTTGGATCTTCTGGGTCTGGCAGCCAAAAACTGATGCTGTGCTAGGACCTCTGCCTCCAATAACTATAGAAGAACCTAGGGTGATTGTCCAGATAGCTAGCAAGTCTGTAATTTTTAATAGATTCAGAAGCTTCTTGAACTGCACGTCCTGCTTACTCAGGTGAAATTCATTCTTCTCAGGTCTCTGATGGGGCTGATGAATGGGCTAGTGATTGATTTGTCAGTGTAACAGCAGCAACCAAGGCTTCAGTTGCCTTCTCAGTTCTCTTCACATGTAAAAATAAGGTCACAGGCCTCAGTTTTCTTGAGCTACTACTAGGTCTAGAAACAGTTTACCTTGCTACCAGACTCAGAAAAGAGACAAACTCACAAATCAGATTTCAAAGTAACTTTTTACTATTCCTTTACTTAAAGGAATTAGCTTTACAATGACTGCTTCCAGCAATCAATTACTTGAGTCTTGTGGTGAACAATTGGATAGAAAAAAGTGTAAAATTTATGTAAAGTCTGAAGGGATGAAAGCTTATGTTGTGAGGATCTAAGAGCATTTTGGGGGGTCTAAGAAGGTGTTTTAAGATGTGTAAATGCAAGTTGTAAAGGGTGAATTTAAAAGTGCTTTTCATTGTCCTAAAAGCATCTGCCAAATCTATATTTGGCCAGTCTTCTGGATATAGGAAAGAGGCTGTGCTTTCATGGTCCTTATTCATACTGAAAATGAAGCGAGCTTTTGCCCTTCTGCTCCATGGGAGGTTTCTGTATTCCCTGAGCTTACCTTAAAAGAGTGTTCATGCTTTTAACCCAAAATAATTTACCAAGCTTCTACTATGACAAAAAGGGGTGACTCTACTGTCTTTCCTAGAATGTGAATTTCAATACAGATTACAAACAGTGGTAATGCTAACATATCTAAAAATTAGCTCTTTTTGTAAACTTAAAAATTTCTTGTAAGCTTCAGGGAATGGGCTTGAGTGAACTCATTGGTCAAATGAACTCCAGATAAGTGCTGTCAATAAGCTTGTTCGTTACCTGCCTATTTCATTTATTCCTGAGGGTGGGATCTCTCCTCTTTTCTCTGGTTTTGGGACTCCCCTACCCCAACTACCAAGACCATAGGCAGAACAAAAATTTCCCCCTAAACTCTTTATATTCTGTCCCTAACATATATCTGTTCCAGCATCCTGCCAGATCCAGGTGTTCCCTCAAAATCTGCATCCCAGCCAACTTCATAGTGACTAGTCCCAGGAGGTCTAGTTTATTTCCACTCACAATTTCAGGTTATAGTCCATCATAGCATCTAAGTCACAACTGCAGAGCTTGAAGCACCTAGTCATATCCATAATCAAAATAGAAAGAAATAAATGTATCCATGCACCCATACCCCTAACAGGCTTTAGATTGATCCTGCAAAGCATACACCTCAGTCTCTATTCCCAAAGGGGGATGCCCCTGCAGGAGATTCTGATGAATAAACTCTTTGCTTTTGAATACTATTTAAATCTGGAGTATTATTCTTTGGTGGTTCTTGGACCTAACAAAAGCAAACACAGGCTTACTAAATATATTGTATAAGAGTGACTTTGAGTTATGTGAATAAGGCATAACCGGGCAGTGGTGGCGCACACCGTTAACCTCAGCACTTGAGTTCGGGGCCAGCCTGGTCTACAGAGTGAGTTCCAGGACAGCCAGGGCTACACAGAGAAACCCTGTCAATATTCTTAAACACATTAGCTTTTAGTTGGGCAAACTCATCTAATGCAGTCTTTTTTTTTTTTTTTTTTACCACAGTCTATTTTTATTTTATTACCTTTATTTGAGACAAGTTCTCAGGCTAGGCAGCAGTGCTCAAATTCATAGAGATCTTCCTGCCTCTGCTTCCTTAGTGTTGGGATTACAGGTGTGTACCACTGCGCCCAGCCCTCAAAGCCTATTTTTAATACATACCACCCCTTCCATAGGCAGCTCTCATATACACAATTAAAGTATTTTAAAACTTGGCCTGGAAAGCTGACTTAGTGGTTAAGAGAAGTACTGCTCTTGCAGAGGACCAGCGTTCAGTTCCCAACATTCAGCTGTAGGAGATCTGAAGCTTTCTGGTCTGTGCTGCCACATGCACTCACATACACAAATACATCTTAATTATTAGAAATAAAATAAAGCCAGCTGGAGGTGGCTTAGTCCTTTAATCTTAGCACTCAGGAGGCAGAGGTAGGCAGAAATCTGTGAGTTTGAAGCCAGCTTGGTTTACAGAGTGAGTTCTAGCACAGCCAGGACTACACAGAAAAGCCCTCAAGTAAATAAACAAACAAACAAACAAAATAAAAAAAGATAGTTAATCAATAACTTTCCATCTTAAGAAATTAGGAAAAAAACAAAATTCAAAGCAAGCAGAAAAGGATTAATAAGCATTAGGGTAGAAATGATAAAAAAGATAACAGAAATACACGAAAGGCAGAATGGAAAAACAATAGATAAATAATGTAGACAGAAAATGATTGAAAGATAATAAAGTTGAGAAGCTTTTAAGCAAAGGAAAAAGATATCAAACTAATTACTAACATCAAGAATAAAAGCCATGCCGGGCAGTGGTGGCGCACACCTTTAATCCCTGCACTTGGAAGGCAGAGGCAGGCGGATTTCTGAGTTCGAGGCCAGCCTGGTCTACAGAGTGAGTTCCAGGACAGCCAGGACTACACAGAGAAACCCTGTCTCGAAAAACCAAAAACAAACAAACAAACAAAAGAATAAAAGCCACATTGCTACTGACTTTATGGAAATAAACATTGTAAGACAGGACTATGGTATAACAAATTTACAAGCCTAAATAGAATGAATGAATTTCTATAAGAACACAAACCTCTAAAACTGACTTTAGAGGAAAGGAAAAATCTGAATAGACCTATACATAATAAATGAATTAAAATCTTAAATTAGAATCTTTTGCATACAAAAAGCTGGATTTCGTGGCTCATATCTGTAATCCAAGCACTTCAAAAGCTGAGGCAGAATTCTTGCATTGAGTTCAAGACTAGCCTGGATTATATAGTGAGTTCCAGGTTAGCCAGGGTTTTATTTATTTCCTTGATGACTATCATATGATTAGTATGGATAAAATCTCAAAATTGTTTGCATTTTCTGGTAGCTAGTAATGTTGAACATCTTTTCATGTTTATTCATGGTTTGTACTTTATCTTTTGAAAACTGTCTGCTTTTTTCATTAGCCTATCTACTGATTGGATTATTTGAGTTTTTGCTATTTAGATTATTTAGTTCTTTATATATTGTACATATCAATCCATTGTCAACTAGTAAATATTTGCTCCTACTCTGAAGGCTGTGTTTTGATTAGCTGTTTCCTCATGAAGTCTCATTTTTCAATTGCTATCCTTAACTTCCTGAGTGACTAGAGTCGTATTTAGAAAGTGCTTACCTACTCTAATAACATGAAGTGTTTTTTCTTCTTCTACTTTTTCTATCAGTTTTAGAGTTTTGGGTCTTATGATAATGTTTCATGAAACGAAATTAGACCTACCTATAAGTAGACCTAGCTACACCATGCCTCGGTATTTACCCAAAAGATATCACAGCACTTTTCACAATAGCTAAACTGTGAAACTAACAAGGTATCCCTCAACAGAAGCACACAAAATGTGGTTATATACATAATGACATTTTTCAGCCATAAAGGAAAATGAAGTTGTAGCATCTGCAGGAAAATGGATATAATGAGATAATAATATTAAGTGAAGTAAGTTACATACAAAAAGACAAATAGCACATGTTTACTCTGCAGGTCCTAGATTTTTAAATAGATACATAAAATTGCATATATACAAATGGCATGAAAATAGAATCAAAATTATCTAGGTGACTAATGCAGGGGGAGGGGAGAAAAGTGAGAAGGGAGAGTAGCCAGATTTGGGGGAGGGTGTTGCTCAAAGTACAATATATAACTTACATAAAAATGACCTTATGTAACCCAGTATAACAAAATAAAATACAGAAAAATCCTTGAACTAGATATCTTCCTGATTAATTTTAGCAAATATTTAAAGAAGATATAACATTGATTCCACCCCCCCCCCCAAAATAGAAGAGAATCAAATACTGTCAAGCTTTTTTGTGTGTGAGAAAAACAGTATCCTGATACCCAAACTACATTAGAAAAGAAAATTATAGGCCAGTACTCCTTACAAATATAGATGCCATAATCTTTAACAATATACTATTCAAATTCCACAGTGGATCTACCCTATGATCAAGTGAGCCCAGTAATGCAAAAGTTTACACCAAAATACAGCATAAACACATTTATGAAACTAATGTAATATAGTATATTCATAGAATAAAGAGCAAAAGCCATATGATCATATCAACAAAACAGCAAAAGTATTTGACAAAGTCTAATACCCTTTGATGATAAAAACAATCACCTAGGAATAGAAAGATAATTTCTACCTACACAATGAGCAGTCAAGATACGCTAGGTGGAGGGCTTTAACTACTTTACGTTTATTTGGTAATTTAATTCTCACACAAACTCTATGATTCAAGAAATATTTCACTTGCATTCTACTGGATAAACTGAGCTGCATGGCATTTAATTAAGTTCTCTTGTATTAGTAAATAGTAAATTGTAGGGCTAGGATTTCTACACAGAAATTACAGCTATGGAGTCCATGCTTATAATGGCACTCTATTGAACTGGTTCTCAAGGAGTAAGGAATAAATAATAATAAATAATTTTGAGAGGAAATTGGATTTTCTTGGACCTAATGGTTTGGTTGGGCATGGCAGCACATATCTTTAGTTCTAGAACTAAGGTATAGAAGCAGGTGTATCTCTGTGAGTTCAAAGCCAACATAGTCTACAAAGAGAGTTCCAGGACAGCCAGGGTGGTTACATAGAGAAACCCTGTCTTGCAAAATCAAATCAAACCAAATAAAACAGAACTAATGCCTTGATCTGTAAATAAACCTAATTCATACATTTTTAATTTATATGAATAACCATAATACTTTCAATATTAGTAGTAAAGCCAATAATACTAGATTATCACTGATACTTAATTATAATTTAAGTCATAAAATTGGTAATGTTTATTTATGAAAGTAAATATAACTTGTAGCATTGGAAAAAATTAGTAATTAGTTGTAAATTTTGATGGAGTTACTAACAGTTATTCAATTTCTATTTGTAACTAAAATTTGACTCATAACCATAGCACTTATAGTTTATAGTAACCATAATGTAAATATCAATATCTATATAGCCACTGACATACTAACAATTTGATTTCTTCTCAGCATAAATACTAATCATGTATGTTGGTAACCTTAGTTTGCTACAAATGCAATAAACTATAGTATTAGTTGTTACATCTAGTACATCAAGTATTAGTAATGATATAATTTTGAAATATACTTCAAAACAGACACTTGTAATTTGTATGCAAGCATAATTTGTGATACAGTTACCTATGCTCTTTGATGATTCTAGTAATGATTATTTGATTTCTACGTAGCCAAGCTGGCCTCAAATTTATAATCTTCCTGCCTCTGCTCCCTCATTGCTGGGATTACAGACCCACGCCACCATCTCTAGCTGATTGCTTGATTTCTAGTAAAATTCTAATTTAATTTATAATATTGGTACCTACAATGTATATCAATTACAATAACTTGCAGTATTCATGATCATTTGTAGTAATAATTATTATATTTAATGATAATAAACAATGCAATTTTTATTTATAAATAATACTGCCACGGAACATTTTTATTGGCAATCTGAGTTTGAAATATGGGTAAAATTTCTATCAGGATGGATATTTCATAATGTTAGTAATAATTATTTACTTTCTACATGGAATGCAATCTGATATGTTAATTCTATTAATTCACACTAGAAATACATCTTTAATACTGGTAAGAGTGATTAATACAAAAATAGGATTTGATAAATTTTGGGATCAATAACTTAATTCATACTTGTAACTATTGGGAAATTTGTGGTCCTGGTTGAACATTTCTCATCAAAAATCTAAAATCTGAAATGTTCCCAATGCTGAAACATTTTGAGCACCACCATGTGCTCCACAAGGCTCATGTTCTACACATGACCTCATGTTCCAGGTAGCAGTCAATACATAGGCTTACTAAAAATACTTACTAAAAATAAGAGTAAGTTGGAGTTATGTGAATAAGGCATATGTACTGGCTGGTTTTGTGTGTCAACTTGACACAAACTGGAGTTATCACAGAGAAAGGAGTCTCCCTTGAGGAAATGCCTCCATGAGATCCAGATCTAAGGCATTTTCTCAATTAGTGATCAAGGATGGGAGAGCCCATTGTGGGTGGTGCCATCCCTGGGCTGGTAGTCCTGGGTTCTATAAGAAAGCAAGCTGAGCAAGCCAAGGGAAGCAAGCCAGTAAGTAACATCCCTCCATGGCCTCTGCATCAGCTCCTGCTTCCTGACCTGCTTGAGTTCCAGTCCTGACTTCCTTTGGTGAGGAACAGCAATGTGGAAGTGTAAGCTGAATAAACCCTTTCCTCCCAACTTGCTTCTTGGTCATAATGTTTGTGCAGGAATAGAAATCTGACTAAGACAGCATATGTGAAACATATTAACTTCATGTTTGGACTTGGATCCCAGGCTGGAGAGATGGTTCAAGGATTAAGAGCTCTTACAGAGAACTGAGGTTCAGGTTCAGGTGGTGCTCAAAATCACCTACACGACAGCTTACAACTGTCTGTAACTCCAGTTTCAGGGGATTTGACACCTTTTTCTGACCTTCATGGGCACCATGTATATAGGCAAAGCACCCACACACATAAAATAAAATAAATCTTTAGACTCAAGTCCCATGCTTAAAATACCTTATATACATATAAATATTTCAAAATCCAAAAAGAAAACTCTGAAATCTGAAGTATTTATGATTTCTAAGCACTTTAGACAAAGGCAGTATAATAGATTCAACCATAAAGTGACTTCAATTCTTCACACCAGTAGTTCTCAACCTTTGTAATGCTATGGCTCTTCCTCACATTGTGGTGACCTCCAACTATAAAATTATTTTTTCTTGCTACTTCATAACTGTAATTTTGCTACAGTTATGAATTATAATGTAAATATCTGATATGCGACCCCTATGAAAGGGTTGTGACACACAGGTTGAGAACTTGTGTAATACTCTGATATCATATCCTCAATCCAGCCATTAGTAACATTACGGTAGTTTTGAATCTTTCCCTCTCCATTCTCCCAGGCTTACCATCTCTTTGTGATTAGGATAGAAAGTCTGATCAATCAGAGGGAATTCCTCTGTTCCAAGCTTCTTGTGTAGTCGAACCATCTGGGCAAACTATGAGAACCAGGAGACATGAATTAGTGAGTTCCTTATCTCAGGGGAGTCTCTAAACTGTTATACCAAGTGCTAATTTAGATTTGGAATGTCCTCAAGGTCCATGTGTTAAAAATTTGTCCCCCAGAGTGGTAATATTGGGAGGTGGTAGAGACTTTAAGAGATGAGGCCTACCTAGGGGATTATAACTCCCTGGTTGCTGTCTTCTTCTTCTTCTTCTTCTTCTTCTTCTTCTTCTTCTCTTCTTCTTCTTCTTCTTCTTCTTCTTCTTCTTCTTCTTCTTCTTCTCCTTCTCCTTCTTCCTTCTCCTTCTCCTTCTCCTCCTCCTCCTCCCTCTCCTCTTCCTCCTCCCCTTCCTCCTCCTCCTCTTCCTCCTTCTCCTCTTCCTCCTCCCCTTCCTCCTCCTCCTCCTCCCTCTCCTCTTCCTCCTCTCCTTCCTCCTCTTCCTCTTCCTCCCCCTCCTCTTCCTCCTCCTCTTCCTCCCCCTCCTCTTCCTCTTCCTCCTCCTCTTCCTCCTCCTCTTCTTCTTCCTCCCCCTCCTCTTCCTCCTCCTCTTCCTCCCCTCCTCTTCCTCCTCTTCCTCCTCCTCTTCCTCTTCCTCCTCCTCTTCCTCCCCCTCCTCTTCCTCCTCCTCCTCTTCCTCCTCCTCTTCCTCCTCCCTTCTTCTTCCTCCCCCTCCTCTTCCTCCTCCTCTTCCTCCCCCTCCTCTTCCTCTTCCTCCTCTTCCTCCTCCTCTTCCTCTTCCTCCTCCTCTTCCTCTTCCTCCTCCTCTTCTTCTACCTTCTCCTTCTCTTCCTCCCTCCCCTCCTTTACTTCAAGGCCACAAGAGAGGTAGCTTCCACTGTGTACTTCCACCGTGATGTCCTGCCTTGCTACAAACCCCCCAGTAACAGGGCCAATACACCATGGATTGAAACCTCAAAAACTAAGCTAAAATACACCATTTTATTTTGAGAAGTTGATTATGTTATGTATTTGTCAGTGATATAAAGCTAACTTGCATAATAAACTTTTAAAACATCTTCACTTCTGAAAAGACAGAGTGGCTCCAGATTCCCACATGCACATATGAGCAATTCTATCTGCATGTAACTTACCACCCAGGGTTTGTCACAGAAGTTGTAGACAGAATGCAAAGAGTTAACACTGGGGATTCCAGCATACTGCAGCCCAATAACCAAACTGCGGTAATCTCCATTACGTGCCATGCTGAAGGCATGCTGGCGGATCAGCACAAAGTCTGGCTTCAGAGACCTGGGTTGGGGACATAGATACAAGTGTTGAGTACTCCCAACCTCCCCAACCAGGAAGTTCCTTACCACTCTTTTGAATTTCTAAGTATTCATAAGTCCTGGAAATTGTAAAGTGCTTTTTTCCTTTCTGTCCATATGCACAAGCTGGTCCTTCTGCCTGGAGCATTGTTTCCAACCTTTCTCCATCTGGTGATTGATTCCTTTTCAGACTTTCCTATCTGCTGAAGGTCAGCTTGCAACTCTACTCACACAGATCTGGTGACTCCCTGGTCTCAATCTCTCAGACTCCCAGTTGTCTTCCAAGTGTGTTGCTCAGAATAGACTGCAGCCTCAGGAGATCTGTGAACTCTTCTCTCTACCTCCAATATTTCCCCGAACAAACCTACAAGAACCGCTTCTTCACTTTCCTCAGGTCTTTCTCAACGGTTTCTTATGAGACCAGGTTACTCTATGCAAACTGCAAACCCCATTATCTTCCAACAAGCCCTGCATCTGCTTTACTGTTCTGGGTTTTCCTTTGCGGTTTCACTTTTTGTCATTGTTATTTTAAAGATTTGTTTATTTTATATATATGAGTGCTCTATCTTCATGCACACCAGAAGCGGGAATCATATCTCATTACATATCTCATTACAGTTGTGAGCCACCACGTGGTTGCTGGGTACTAAACTCAGGACCTCTGGAAGAGCAGTCACTGAGCCATTTTTCCAGCCCCTGTTGTTGTTGTTGTTTTGAGACAGGGTTTCTCTGTGTACTCCTGACTGACCTGGAACACAGTCTGTAGATCAGGCTGGCCTCGAACTCAGAGATCTGCCTGCCTCTGCCTCCTGTTTATATTTTCTCATTATCTGCTCAAAGAACAAGTTAAGGGTAGAGGGCTTTATATTTTGGGGGATTGTTCTGTTATGTTTACCACTAGGTCACTCAGCATATAGAAGAGTTCTTGGAATACAGTAGGTGCTAAGTAAATGTCTGTTGGTGTTAAGTGCTGAGGATACAACCTACAATGAAGTAGATGCTTAACAAATATTTGTTAAATGAATAATTGAGGAGTTTCCTTGTGATCTGCTAGGCTCTTTGGCTACTTAGACTCCCCCACACACCGCCACATTCTTCACCTAAGATTTTGTTCACTGAAGATGTGTGAGGAGTTAGTGAATTTTTCTCAGCTCTAAGGGAGTCCCTTATGCTTTCCCCCATAGTACCAGTATGCCTTTTTCATACTCACCTCACAACTTTGACCCCATTCCGAAGAACTTCCATGTCCACAGAGAATCCACCATTGGCATGGGCCACAAGATTGAGATCAGAGAATTCAGCCTGGAAAAGACAGAAAATCAGTGATTTGCCCATATCATATAAGTGTGAATAATCGGTCTGTAGCCCAGACGGTGGAGTTCCAAGTGTGCCTCCTCAACTTACTTGCTCTACTTTGATGTCAATTTCTCCATAGATCTTCTTCCCTTTGAAGTATTTTGCCCTGGGGAGAAATACAGAAGGGCACATTGATTAGTGTTCAGATCTCAGACATGAGGACCACATCCAGGTTGGTCCCTTGAACTTTTCCCCCTTCAGTGCTGGCACAGAAACTGCATAATACTTTAAAATTGTAATAGTTTGTAAAAATTAATTGACAATACTTTGTGAACAATAAAGTCTAGTGTAGTGTCTGTGGAAGTATGTAAAGACATTGTAAAAGACCATAGAGAGCAGGCATGTCCCAAAATACGGTATCTCACCACATTACTTATTCTAAATGTTCCAGTAAAAGCTGTGGAAAATGAATGGTGTTGTGTCAATTATAACAGACTTTGAACTGCATAGAGGTCTGTAAATGGCTAAGAACCTCAGAGAGTGTAAATATATGACATGTGCCTGTCATGTGGTGTGTTCCAGTGCCTGCGTGGTTCTTGGTATTTATGTCTGAAAGGCTCCAAAGTGACTCTCTGTTCTCTCCTTTACCATAAAGCAGCACTTTGATCATGGGTGTCATCTGCTATGGGTGGACAGTTTCGTCTGAATAAGAGCTGCCAATTAAGAAGTACAGGCCTTGGCTGGTTGAAAAGAAGCTGTAGCCAGCAATGATGGGGGAGGGAGAAATGCATCTGAGGATGAGGGGAAGCCACAAGAAGAGGAGCAGGAGCAGCAGCAGTAGGCACATCACAAATTGCTTTTTCATTGTTTCCAGCCCCACTCAGCTAAGCTCAGCTTGCAGCAGCCTTCTCTCCCAGGCTCATGATTCCTACCAAACAGGCTTCTTCACAGAAGTTCCAGTTCTGATTTTCGTGGAAGGGAGATGAAAGTAAGAGACACTCCTAGGAACACTGGTCACTGGCATGTACATAGTCAGCAACTCTGATATATGTATACTGCACAAATGAGTTCTGTTGGCTTCACCAATGAGCACAAAAGGACTCAAGAGCAGCTGTTTCCTTTTTCTCTGTAAACTATGTCTCTCTCTGATCTCTCTGTCTCCCCCATTTGTGTCTCTGTCCCTTTCTGTGCCTCTGTCTGTCTCTGTCTCTCTCCCTCTTTCTTTCTCACACACACTAACACTGTTTCCTCACAAACATCAAAAGAGAATCTTTTAAGATCTGCTGAGTTCCCATTTATAACTGATGGTAAATGTGTATGACACCTAATTTCTTAAGGTTAACTCTTGACCTATCTCTGGTCTCATGGTGGTATAGTTTTATGTCAACTTAATAGTAACTAAAGTCATCAGAGAGGAGGAAGCCTCAATTGAAAAAATGCACCCATCATTGCTTTTCAAGTTTTCTTTTGTTTGTTGACAATAAATATAGTGTCTACTACAGTGTTCTGCTCAGGCTCTTCTTTGGGATCAGTAAGTCTTGGTCCTTTTGACAGCTCCTGGCTTTGTCTCCATTGGCCAAAGTGATACTTAATTTCCTTCCTTCCTCCCTTCCTTCCTTCCTTCTTTCCTCCCTCCCCCATCCCCAGGCAAGGTCTCACCGTGTAGCCCTGGCTAGTCTGGAACTTGCTTTCTAGACTAGTCTGGCCTTGAATTCACAGAGACCTGCCTGCCTCTGCCTCCCAAGTAATTGGATTAAAGACATGAGTCACCATGTCCAGTAATGTTTAATTTCTTGAGGTTAGCCCCAGACTCTTTCTGATCTTGAAGGGAACATGAAGGTGTGCTTGCTAGTTTTATGTCAACTTGACACAAGCTTAAGTCATCTGAGAGAAGGGAACTTGAATTGAGAAAAATGCACCAGGCTGTAGGCAAACCTGTAGGGCATTTTCTTAATTAGCAATTGGTGTAGGATGGCCCAGCCCACTGTGGATAGTGCTACTCCTGGGCTAGTGGTCTTGGGTTCTAAAAGAAAGCAGGCTAGTTTTTTCTTGTACTCTTTGGTTCTATCACTCAGTTTTTTTGGGTGCTTGCTGGTGCTGCGCACTCTGACCATGCCTTGAGAAATTGTGGAAATCAAGGACTTCTCTGCTCACAGCCCAGGAGAAGGATGCAAAATCCATCAAGATCAAGATTAAGAACAACAAGGATAAAGTGAAGTTCAAGGTTCACTGTAGCAGGTACCTTTATACCCCAGTCATTGCAGACAAGGAGAAGGCAGAGAAGCTCAGGCAGGCCTTCCCTTTCCCCACTGTTTGGCAGTGAAGGAGCTGAAATGAACTAGATCTCCACATTTGATTATTAAAAATACTGAAAAATAAAAAAAGAAATAAAAAGAAAGAAAATTGAGGCTAAGCAAGCAACGGAGAGCAAGCAAGTGAACAGCACTCCTCCCTGGCCTCTGCATCAGCACTTGCCCTCTTTGAATTCCTGCCCTGAGTTCTTTCAATGATGAACTATGACGTGGAAATGTAATCCAAAGGAACCCTTTCCTTTCCAATTTGGTTTTGGTCATGGTGTTTCAACATAGCAATGATAACCCTAAGAAAGAAGGCTAGCCTCTTTTCCTCATTTTGGGCTGACTCTGAAGGGCCATCTCAGCTCCAGAGCACCCCCTGGGAACAGCTGAAGCCTCTGACCTGATGATGGCCTAGCCTTTCCTCTACTCTTTACTCATTACAGTGTTGACCCCAAAGGCATACCCAGTTAGGCCTTCTGCATGAAAATCCCTGCCTCTTGAGTCTGTTCCAGAAAGCCAACCTAAAATACTGGGCCATAGGAGTCAAACTACATAAGACTCTTAACATGATTCTGTAGCTGGATCATTCAGCTCCCAGTTGGGAGTGAATACCCTTAGTGACAGGACAACCTATAACATACTATTACCATGCCAATTCCTCTGAGGCAAGTGAAGTTTGTGCTGGAACCTTGACATGGATCAATGCCATATGATCTGGCAGGCCCTATGACACTGGAGGTGTCATCGTGGCAAAGGATGAAATAAGATTTTTTTCTCTTGAGTGATGAAGAGTGGCACCATGGGACCCTGGTGTTTGGGAGCAGCAGTGACTTTTCCTGATAGTAGACTGCAGTAGGAATCTAGTGGAGGAAAGTGAAGCAGCTGGTGAAATAGCCTTGACACCTGACAGATGTGAGGGAAACGGTAACCAGATTGTAGTAACTGTTTGTTAAATGGCACTGGTTAACTGTAGAAAAATCTGATATAAACCACCAACTCAAGGCAAAATATGAAAGGCAGAGGATGTCCCTGGCTCTTTTTAAAGAAACCTTACGGTGTAGCCAGAGAACAGATGGGAGGACCAGACTCAGGATTTAACTTTAAGTACAGTGGAACTTCAGAGAAGGGTGGCCTACCTCTCTGTCACACCATGCTCAGCCCTAACAGGACAGGAGTGGTATCCTAAGGCTTGGGACAAGGATACATGAATAGATGCAGTTAAACATCCTGACCTTACAGGCAACCTGAACCCATTGTACCAGCAGAAGCAGTTTACTCACCCTTACTCCAGAGACAGCTTCCCTCTGTTTGGGAAAATGTAGAATGCCTTACATGAACCAGGTACTTTATAAATCAATACCTGCCCTACTAAGACCAATAACTAGATTCTGTTCACAGTATGTCCCCCAGACCTAGAGATATCCTAATGTTCATATCCATGACTGACCCCAGTGGGATTAAGACCTAGTGCAGAGGAGAAGTCCAAATAGAAGCTTCTGAGATGGCACCTCTATGTCCCTACCAAAGCAGTAAATCAGGGCTGGGTGTATAGCTCAGTGGCAGAAACACTTGCCTAATATGTATGGAGTTCTAGGTTTCAACCCTGGCACTGGGGGGAAAAACAGAGCAAAACAATAGTAAATTGAAAGCAATGCTATATGCATTCTGGGGGAGATGGTAGAAAATGAGGCACCTCAGAAAGATCAAGAGAGGATACAAGGGTACTTCTCTCATTGTATTTCTATTGAACTAACCAGTTGTGTCTCTGAGGAGACTGGACAGATCCAGAGAATTCTTGGAGACCACTGCAAATGCCACCAACTAGTACCTCTGCTTGCAGCTACCATGCTGGACATGTTATTATTGCAGATTAATAAGGTATTAAGTATGGCATTGAGCCATTAATTTGGCAAATACACTTCTTCAATTCTGATTAGAAGAGGACCAAAAGCAGCTCATGTGGCACGGGCAATATCTGTCAATGGTTTTTCCCTATACAGCACTCTGCTGTTTCTTTCAACCTACATTATAATATAGTTCAGAGGAATCTGGAGCATCTGGACATCCCACAGAATATCACACTGGACCATTATATCAGTTACATCATGTGGATTATGCAAGATGAATAAGAGATGGTTTGCATATTGCCTTGATAAGAAACATGTGATCTGAGGTGGGGATGGTAGCACAGCACTAAGAAACCTAAGGCAGGAGGATCATGAATTTGAAGCCAGCTTAGGCAACCTAGTGAGTTCTAAGCTGTTCTAGGGTACATACTAAGAATATGTCTCTCAAACATCAAAAGACTCATGAGCTTGAGTGGGCAGTAGAGAATCCATTCAAAGACCCAAGGACATACCATATTAGTAATACTTCAGGGATCCAGTGACCAAAACCATGCCAGAACAACACTTCCAAAGAGTAGAGCAGAGTTTTGCATTTCATGCCTTTTACTGTGAAGAGAGACAGCAGGCAGGCTTCTTTCAAATTCTGGAAGCATCATATTCTACACCAGGACCCAAGTTTCAAGTGATATGTAAAGTCATCAGTTATGAGTATGGATCAGAGTATAAGGGGGCTCGATGGCAGATCCAAGATGTAGTGCAAACAGTCTTACCACTTAGGCTATTTGACCTGCTAAGTCTTCTGATACCAGAGGTGTCAGAAGTAGAGACAGATGCATATTGGAGCCTATGAGAAGCCTAAGTATGAGACTCTCAGGGTTCTGGAGCTAGGGTATACCATCTTCAGTAGGGACTTAGATACCTTTGTGGTTGTTGTATTTGAGATAGGGTCTTACTATGTAGCCCCAACTGTTTTAGGACTTGCTATGTAGCCCATGCTGGCATCAAACTAGTGATCCCTTCACCTTAGTCTCCTGAGCTGGGGTTGCCGGCAAATGCCACCATGCCTGTCTCAATTATATGCCACCTTATAAACAGATTCCACTGTAGTATTTCTCTCTAATAGAGACAGAATGTTTGACCACAGAGTACCAAGTGACTGTGCACCCAGAACAGCTCATTATGAGTTGAGTCAGACCACACCTACCAAATAAAGTCAGCTATTTATGGACAATGTTGAATGGTTTGTATGGTTGTTTAGGGGCCAGGAAGGAAAATGACAAAAAGATCATGACAAGGAGATCTGGGACACAGACTGTGGGTGAACATACGGAAGTGGGCAAAAGGGAAGGATAAAGATCTTTTTACTTGGCCGGGCGGTGGTGGCGCACGCCTTTAATCCCAGCACTTGGGAGGCAGAGGCAGGTGGATTTCTGAGTTCGAGGCCAGCCTGGTCTACCGAGCGAGTTCCAGGACAGCCCGGACTACACAGAGAAACCCTGTCTCGAAAAAACCAAAAAAAAAAAAAAAAAGATCTTTTTACTGTGTGCTAACACCCACCAGGCTTCATCCTCCATGGAAGTGGTACTAGGCAACTGAGTAGACAGGATGAGTCAGCCAGATGATGTCAGCCAGCCTCTAATGAGCTACCCCAGTGCTAGCAGATGGGCACACAAATGAAATGCCAATAGAAGCAGAGATAAAAGCTATATGTGGAGTCGACTTTCCAGTCTTCCAGCAAGAAAGATCAACACTGAATCTTTGATATGACACCATACCTCAAGACTAAGCAGCCATTTGGGGCAAGCTGACTGCATTGGGCTTCTTCTACTATACAGAAAATGGTGATCTGTTTTGACTAGAAATTTCCATGTGTGGTTTGCCTTTTCATTTTCTGACTAAGACTAGCAAGCATCACTGTCCAAGATTTTAAAACTATACTTGATCCTCAGCAGGATGGGATCCCATATAACATTGCAGCAAACCAAAGTACACATGTCAAAACAAAGTAAAGGAAAGCAAAGTAAAGACGTGATTATGGAATCAACCAGTGAGCTTCCATACCACACCACCCAGAGGCTGCTGGCCTGAGAGAATGAAGCTATAGGAATGACCTCATTTTGTAGATGACACCATTCAGAATGGGCATTACCTTCCTAAAAGTAATGGAAACTCTTAGTCCATGATTATTGTGTATGCTATTCTCATAGTAGGTAGAGTACACGAGTCTGGGGAGTCAGAGGTCACAGTGGGAATGGCCCAGCTTACCATCAATCCCAGTGATCCACTCTTAGAATCTGTGCTTCCTGTTCCCTCAGGGTTCTGCAAGGTTAGAGGTCCTGGTTCTCCAAGGGGCAACACTGCTACCAGGGACACAGCAGGAATCTCATTAAACTCTAAGCTATGATCACCATCTGGGCACTTCAGGTTTCTTTTGATAAGTAAACAGAAGTCACTAGCAGAAGAATGTAACATTGATAGCTAGGAAGTAGGAAGTAGGGCTGTTGGTATACAGTGAGGGCAGAAGCAAGCACATTTGGCACCCAGGCCACCCACTTTGGCATCTGTTGGAACTCCTTGCTCAGCTTTCATGATAAGTAGACAAGAAGCAGCCAGAGTCTGAGTCAGGTGTGGGGACACAAGCTCAGGGATCCCTCAAAGATGAAGGAATGGATCACCCACCAAGTAAGCCACAGAGACCAACAGGGGTGCTAGCTGAAGGTGAAGGGTCTGTTTCCAGGGAAGTCTATCTAAGAAAAGAAGCCACAATAAGAAACACAGTTTATATAACCCACTATATACACATTTACATAATAACTCATACTATATATACACACATATATTATATAAGACCCATATGTTTTATGTCAAACAGGATTCAGATATGCCTTATATAATATATACTACATAAAATATATATTATACATGTCTCTAGGTTGTATAACAAAATATACATAAGTATACATATACAAGTGGAATTAAAGTTTCAGCTGGGCATAGTCCTACACATTGGTAATCCATCACTTGGGAGACAGAAATGGGAAGATCATGAGTTTGAAGCCAGCCTGGGTTACATAGCCAGGCCCTCTCTCAAAAATTAGTTTTGGTAAATAATTACCTTTCTATATGCAATACAGTTTTGTATTTTTTGTTCCACTTTATTCTATTTTGTGAAGAAAATCCTATACTTGTAGATATATTATAAAGTCATTATATAAAACATGCAATATGTAGTTCATGTCATATATAATATATTATACATCATATATTATATATATATTATTGGAATAACAGTCTTATTAAAACAACTGCTTACTATGTAAAACATACTCTGTTCTCTATTTTCATTTGTTTTGCTTCATGAAGAAAGTTGCATGGTGGTCATGGGCAATAGTTGACCCATAGATTGAAATACACAGGAGCAACTTATCTCTTAAAAAAAAGATGGAGCACATGCCTGAAAGTTCTAGCTCTTATGAGGTAGGAGCAGCAGAATCATAAGTTTAAGGCCAGCCTGGCATACATAGACTTTTCAACATTAAAAAGTTAAATTCTCTCATCTTAGAGGATGCAACATCAAAGCACAGAAACTCAGGATGAAAGAAGAGTGGTGAAGACTGGAGAGATGGCATCAGGCTATGCATAGGTATGCATTTATTTTAAAATTGTCAAACTCCTTTATTCCAACCTGAAATCCTCAAAGCTTGGATGGTTCTGAAGGTCTGCAAGTTCATGCAGGGCTCTGTTCCCAATTTGAGCCTGGTATACTTAGGCTTTCTCCTTCTGTCCACGTCACCAAGCACCTAGCAGACACTAAATGAATATTGGCTAAATTGCCTAGAAGAAAAAGCCTGAAGGAGCTGTTGCAATAAATGGGGCCTTTGAGGATGCTGAAGGAAAGGGAGAATAACCTTTTGCTGAGCTCAGTAAGTACTCAGTAAATGTTTTCTGGAGATTAGAAAAAAAGGAAGGCATTGGATTGCCATTACAGAAAGGGAAATGGACACCAGCATTCAGTTGAAAAACTGGGGGAGGGGCAATTAAATAACCTGTTTATAGGGTTGGAGCAGAGAGGGAATCTCTACCAATATGTAGTACAGGTTTCATTAATGTTTGCTGACTTTAATAAAGCAAATAGAGCCCAAATGACAGTACCCTGGGGAACAGTTTATAGTGAAGGAATTCTGAACTGTGCTCAATATATATTTTAAGGGTTGCTGGAGGAAAGGTGAAGAAGCCTGCTACACCGACGAGATTGTGGTTACTTGAACAGAATACAGCAAGAGATTAATAAGTACTTTCTGGATTAATGGGTGAGGGGAAGGACTGCTGGAGAGGTGGCTACAAAGTGTGTGTGTGTGTGTGTGCGCGCGCGCATGCGCGTGCGCGCAGGATGTAGTCAAAATATTGAGGAGAAGGGCTGTAGAGATAGCTCAGGGTTAGGAACACTGGCTGCTCTTCCAGAGGGCCCAAGTTCAATCCCCAGCAACCACATGGTGACTCACAACCATCTGTAATGGGATCTGATGCCTGTCCAAAGACAACTACAGTGTACTTATATACATTAAATACATAAATAAAATTTAAAAATAATGGGAAGAAATTGGACGTCAGGGGCATATGTTCTTCAAAGTATACAATATGTGCACATTAAATACTTATGGGGATAAGTAGGAAAAGTTATAGGCAATTCAGCTAGTGGTTAGGATTAGAAGAAAGGGGAGCTGAGGGAGGGTTCTTCCCAAGATAGAGAAGTGCTTACCAAATGCATCCCACATTCTGTCACATAGAAAGTATGCAACAAATATCTATAGAATGGATTATTTAAAGGACTTAAATAGAAAGGATGGCATGGTAAGGGCTTCTGAGGGAGGGGTAACCACGCCAGTAAGCAGATGGTACCCAATAATTTTTGATTGAAAGAGATCTCTGGAATGTAAGCTCTTAAGGCAGTGGCAAGGACTCCCAGAGCCCTGGAAAGAGGAGATTGAGAATGACTCATACAGTTGATGCTCAGTAAGTGTTGACTGGCTTAAATAGACTAACAGTATTTTGGTATATGGACTTAAGGTTGGGAAGAGAGGATCCTCAGGGATTACTAAAGGAAATGGGAAAAGGGCAAATCTTATGTACTGGGTTCTGGGTTAATGGAGGAAAGCTTTTAGAGGGCAGGCTTCATGGCTGGGGCAGGTTCTCCTAGGGGTAGTGAAAGAAGATGTACTTCCTATAAACAACAGGTATCTCATAGGTGCTGGCTGCATCCACTGCAGGAAACTGTATCTGAGGAGCAAGCATAAACGCACAGATCTCCATAAATGCTCATGGGAGTCACTGGAGGAAAGGGTCTTTGGAGGAAGGTCATCAGACTGGAGAACAGGGTGGACGAGAAATTAGTGTTCACTGAATGTATTCACAAATGACTTTTGATGAGGAAGGCTAGGAATTATTTGATAAATGCCCCCTTGGAGGAAAAGCCCCAAATGGAAAGGGGGAAGGGAATGCAGAAACTTGATCTAGGCAAGCATAGCTCTCCTTTTATGCAAGGAAGATTTTTGTGAAGAAGACCTAGACCAAGTGCTCCATAAATGCTCTAAGGACGGATGAAATGAAAAAGCCTTTGGCAAAAGTGACCCAAATGGTGACTGCAGCAACTGGTAGATGTTCGAGTATTGGATTAACTCTTGTCACAGACTTTTGCGGAGAGGTCTTTGGCTGGGTCATGCAAAAGGTGCTTGAAGCTCCTGAAGGAAAAAGCATTGGATCAAGGTTTGGGAGTGGATTATATAGCTGACACTCAATAGATGCTTGCTGAAAGGAAAGCACCTTTATACTAAAGGAAAGAATTTTTAGACAAGGCTTACATTTTAGGGAACTAATCAATATTGAATGGATCCACCAAAGACCTTTGAAAAAGTGTCTGGAGAACAGGAGATTCAGGAAGCACTCAATAAATGTCTTCTAGAGTCATTATAGGAAAAGGTCATTGAGGAGAGACTGGTAATGAGTCACACACCAAAAGCCTGAAAACCCTCACAGAATTCATGCTTGGAAAAGGATTCATTTGAGGCAGGTTTAGGAGTGGTACATGTTAAGCATTTTATGCCTCTTAGATCCTTCGGAGAAAATGGATCCTTCCAGCGCACGCACCTGGACTTGGAATACATAGAAGGCATTCAGTCAAGGTTCATAGGATCCATTAGAGTCAGAGCTTGTGATGAGAAACGAGTGGAACACACAACAGGCACACTCAATCACTGCTTACAGACAAGTTTGAAAGGTCTTTGAGGAGGGCTCTGAGGTGACACTTATAGTGTCAGTTGGATACACGTTCACAAGATCCATTAGAGAGAAGGCCTTAGGGCAAGGGGTGAGGGAAACAGGGCATGAATCTAGGTTCTCAAACATGCTCAAGGAAGTCATTAAAGCCAAAGACCTCTAGGGAAGGGCTCTGCAGTGAGGTATAATACAGGTGATGAATAAATGCTTACAAGACTCATTAGGGACGAGGCCTTACAGGCAAGAATTGGACAGAGGAGGTCGGGCACATTTGACCCTTGAAAGCTTTCTGTATATATCGAAGCCACAAGCTTTTGGGAATGAGTATTAAGAAGAGGTATAGGCAACAGATAATTACTCCTTGTACCCATTTTTAGTTTGGGGGAGGTAAAAGTGGGGCTTAAAGGAAGAGCTAAGCACAAATCATTAAAAGGAAGGAATTGGGTGAAGGGTCAGATATCAGGCGCAAAAATGGCGCTCGATAATTGCTCATTCGCTGCAGAAACATCTGGGGACCCAGGCCCTCGAGGAGGCGCAACAGCGGCTTACCAGTCGGTGTGCGGCTCGTCGATGACCAGCAGCACCCTAGCGGCGGCGCCCCCGCGGCCTGCGCCCCCAGAGCCACCGCCCACCTGCTCGCTGAATGTGGCAGCTGCAGCTGCTGTGGTCTGCTTGACCGCGTTAGACAGCGACGAGAAGAAGCCACCGCCCCCCGAGGACCCGGGACTAGGGGCTGCTGGAGAGGCCACTGGAGCAGTTGTGGAGGCCCTCTCGGCAGAGGCAGTCGCGGAACCGGGCGTGGCCCCAGGGCTGGCGGCTGAGGGCGGCGGCGGGGGCGGTTGCGGGCGCTGCAGGTCTGTCATGTACCCATTCGGCAGATTGGCCATAAAGTTGCTGTCCGACAGGCGGCGCCGCAGGTAGTTCATGGTGGCAGCTTGGGGCAGGGGATCCAAGGGGCAGTGGGTCCGTGGGCCGCGGGGGCGGAGGAGCGCGACGGGCTCAGGAGCACGGCAGCGCTCTTTGGCACGACAGGACTCCTCTGCTGCCCGCTGCAGACTGAGGCAGCTCCGAGGCTCTGCCGCCGCAGAGCGTATGGTCGCACCCGCTCACCCCTATCTTGCACCTCTTGTGGTGCAGTCCGACTGGACTCCCGGCAGCACGGACGCGACCAAGGCAGCCAGGAAGGGGAGTTTGGGGAGGGCTGGAGAGTGACGTCAGCCCGCCTTTGGTGCTGGGGAGGTGGTGGTGCGCGCCGGCAGCGGGGGCGAAGGCTCTGTCCGCGGTGCTGAATCCAGCAGTGCGCACGCGCCGCGCCGCATCCTCTTCCCCTCCCCCTCTAATAGGGGGATGCGCAATTTGAGGAGTGGGGGTGAGGTTCTTGTCCGGAGGGTCCGGACCCGTAGTAAGGAAGCGCCCTCCCACGATCTTACCCTGTTTTACCAGCCTCTTCCTAATCGTTAGGCTAACTTGCACTTATACAGCATTTACCCTTCCCAGATACTTAGGTTTCCAGTGTTGATTTTCACCTCTGAAGACATTTTGGGGTTGAGGGTGGGGATAGAAGCACACTCGGAGGGGAACATAAAAGTAGAAATTCTCTTTATTGCAGTGTTCCCGGCCAGACATCTCCTACAACAACACTGTCGGGCAAAGAAAAGAGCACGGGGGTGGCGTAAACATCACCAGACAGGCGGAGGTGGACACTTGGTTAGTTTACGTATCCTTGCCCTTGGTGGTGAGAGCCTGAGGGAACACATGGAATAACACAAATAGAAAAGCAAGGAAAGACATAGGGTATTGTACGTCACAGAACACACAGGCATCCAGGTATATACGTACACAAGCCCAGGGTAACACACATGAGCATATTGAGCACACATTACACACTCAGGCAACACATTGACACACACCCAGAGAATCTCACACACATACACACATCTAGAAAAAACACATGTTCCCAGATGAGCAAGGAAACTCTGGGTATGCAATACAGAAGCATTTCCTGCAGCACTAGCTCTGATGTGTATTCAGCCTCCTCCACATGCACATATTTAGTCTACATGCCCTCATTTCTCTGCTCTGGACATAGCCCAAACTCAGTGTCATCAGTGTCCATGGATGTCTTCTTCCAGGTATAAGAACTCTGCAGACAGGAAGCCAGATAATACTTTCATATGAAAGAATAAGGTAGTTTTGGTGGTCTGAATAAGAAGGCTTATATATTTGAATGCTTAGTCACCAGGGAGTGGCACTGTTTGGAAAGATTAAAAAGATTAGGATGTGTGGCCTTGTTGGAGGAAGCATGTCACTGGGGTGGGCTTTGGGAGTTCAAAAGCCCATGCCAAGCCCAGAGTCTGTCTGTCTGTCTGTCTGTCTGTCTGTCTCTGTTACCTGTGGATCAGCATGGAGCTCTCAGCTATGGCTCCAGCATCAAGCCTGTGTCTGCCACCATGCTCCCCATCTCTGAAACTGTAATAAAGTCCCCAATTAAATGATTTTTTAAAATGAGAATTGCCTTGGTGATGGTACCTCTTCATAGCAATAGAACATTAACTAAACAGTAATCCAGGCCACAATAGGATGTAGAAACCATTACATCAAGTTGTAAGATTCTGGCTATAACAAAGTTACAAATCCATAGTTATTTGTTTATATGTACCTTGGCTTATCTAACAATCTGATGGACAGATAATATAATTTCTACTTTGCAAATGAGGGGAATCCATGAACTTTAAATCATCTCTAAAGAGTCATATTTGTTGTGATTGGTATATGTGGCAGTTAAGATGAAAAAGCTAGTGCCACTGTATTCACAACAAAGTGGAGTGGGATTTTAGTAAGAGATAGGGCCAGAACGATTGGATACATAATAGAGCCTAGTGAGCAATGATAGTGGACCAATGGCAGGAGATACACAAGAATATTTGGAATTTCTTGCCTGAAAGATTTTAGAATTTCTTTTAAAACCAGATCTTGCTATGCAGCTCAGATTAGCCTGGTCTCAGCCTCTACAGTAATGAGATTCTTGGTGTTCATTAGCAACTCTGGCCATTTGCTCAATCCTTATTTATGAGATCAATGGTTTGTTAAACATAGCAATAATAGTGTGGGATCTGGAGTCACATAGCTGGGTTCAAGACCAGCCTTCACAATATGGTTGAGAAAGTGAGTTTTTTTCATCTTTAAAATGAGGAAGGAGAGGCATAACCTCTGTGCTTTTGCAAGTGCTGTAGTCCCATCAGAAACCTGCCTGCTCATCTTGTCTCCAGAGACCATGCCTCCAGAAACCATGCCTCTACTTCACCTTTTTCCATTCCTTTCCTCCTAGGTTCCTACAGTTCCTAAATTCATTATTTCCAAGCCATCCTCACAATCCCTCCTCCATTCAGTCTCAGTAGAATTAGCCTTTGCTTGCCTAATCCTTTTTCTTTCATCTGCAGGATGCCCTCTGGCAATTCAAACAAGGAACTTCCTGCATATGAGTATTTTCTAATGTTTTAAAATATGTAGCTATATTGCTGATTTAACAAGAAAAGCATGGCTTTTGGTGATCTCTTTGGTGATTCAGAAGTAGTTGCAGATCTTCAGACTGTTTTGGCTCCTCTGGGCCTGAATCAGGGCTCTGCACAGCCACCTTGACTGTGGCCCTTCCTGGGAAACATTTAGACTCCTAGTACTTTTAGCTTCCTAGTGTCATTATTTTTCCTAGGTGGCTTAGTTTCTACAAATTAACTTTTGCAGATTGTCTTTTAAAGGAAGCTCCTCCCTCTCCTTCTGGAGTGTTTTAACTCTTCAAGGATAGAGGTAAATCTCCACACCAACTTCTACAAGAGTCTAAGAATCACTTTCTTGTGTATTAGTGAACAACTTATTTAAATATGCATCCCTGACACAAGTTCATGGTAGGATTGTGCCTATAACACATACCTACCAATTCCACCTTAGCGTGAGTTAACATACACACATCCCTCATGGTTTTGTTATAGTTATAACCTCTTATACCACACACATCCAATACAGTCCTAATTCTTGCACAGCTCTGGAAGTCTAAATTAGAGAGATGTGTACCTCACAATGCATATATATATACAGCCAAGCTTCTACTTTCTTCCAAGTAAGTATCTCTTACACCCTGAGTAGCAACTAAAACCCTCACTTTGACTCAGACCCAAGATGACAAAATCCTCACTGATTTGTCTCTATTCCTATCCATTGAGTGGATCATATTACATATTCTGACAAGACTCTGAGTCTCACAAATGTCCTATTGAAACACTCCCACACAGAAGGATCCCTTTCCTCCACTGTACAATGTTGCAAACTCTGCTTCTAATACTTAACACTGCATCGCTACGTGTGGTACTTCAAAAATATCCAGTTCATTACTGTTCTGTGTAGTTTCTTCCTTTGTAAAATGGGGATGATATTGACCCTCCTGGGTTCATTGTGGATTAAATGAATCCACACCACGGAAAGACTTAAGGCACTATTGGGCTTCCAGTAAGATTGCTTTCTAAGTGTTAGCTATTACCCAGATTATGATGATTCCTTTGTGATTTATCATGAAGGAGCTCAGCATTCAGTGAATGGTAAAATGAATAAGGAGATTCTAAGAACACTGGTGTCTGGGTTTGTTCCCTTTACTGTGGAGACATAGGCAGCTGATTCCTTCCTTGTGTTCCCATACTCAGTACTATTGTTAGTATACAGTAGGTGTTAAGCATTGAATACATGTTTGAACAAAAGGAATGCCTATTTTGAGTCTGCTCACTGGCTCTCAGATACTCTCACCTTCTACCAGTCCTTCCCAGCCCAGATGCTCAGACTTATCTCTAGTATACAGTAGACATTAAAGTGTTAAATGAACAAATAAAAAAAAGTGTATCTGGGTTTGTTTTGGGGGTTCCTCTAGGCCAATGCTAACTCTAGCTTCTCTTTACCCTTGCCCGAGCTCAAACTTCATCATAGCCACCTCCTCAGTGTCCCTTCCCCCAGCTATTGTTGTTGGTAATTGTGGTGTTGGACTTGGGCTGTTTTCAGTGGGTGGGTGCAGGTGTTTTCTCAGCTGGGTGCCAACTCTGGTCATGTCCCACCCAATTCATCACTGTAGCAGATCTGCCAGGCTCTGGTAAGTGGGTGGGGACCTAGGAAACTTCATAAAGTAAGAGACAGCAACTAAACAGCACACAGGACAATCAAAAAGTTCCTGCTAAGGTGAGTAGCCAATGGCAAACCCCATTTTGTTGCCCTCCCCTCTAGTCCCACTCCCTTATATTTGTGGCAAAGACAGGCTGGGGCTGGACACTTACTTTAAGGCTTTCCAAGCTGCAAACACAATACAACAGAATGTCACAATGAGCCACTGCTATATTGCTCTAGAAAATACTATTGTCCCACTTCAGGAATGGGGGCAGGCTCCCCGCTTCTTCTTTAAGGAATCTTAGAAAGAGTCTAGCAAGGCTGATTTATTGAGGTCTAGAATGTCAGGGGGGTTAGAACGGAAGCAAGGCATTTTAGGGTTTCTTCTCTTCTGGGTCTTTGCAGGGAGGCACATGTAGACATGGCCGTTTCTCTTCCACCACCAGCTTCTGGCCCTGTAGCGCCTCACACAGTGGCCGTGGGGTCCCCCAGAAGGTAACATTCTTCTCACCCTGACCTTCAACCATGGAAACTGTAGGCCTGGGGTGTTGGGGAAGCAATGGAGGAGAGAAGCTCAGGTAAGGCAAGAATGCATTGAAAAACTTCATTTTTTGAGCGAGTCTAATCTCAAACTCAATGATACCCCTGCCTCAGCTTCCCAAGTGTGGGAATTTCAGGCAAGTCTCATATCAATTTTTTTTTTTTTTTTTTTTTTTTTTTTGGTTTTTCGAGACAGGGTTTCTCTGTGTAGTCCTGGCTGTCCTGGAACTCACTCTGTAGACCAGGCTGGTCTCGAACTCAGAAATCTGCCTGCCTCTGCCTCCCAAGTGCTGGGATTAAAGGAGTGCGCACCACACCACCCGGCTCAATTTTTTGTGGTATTAGAGATTAAACCTGGGAGTTTGTACTTGCCAGGCAAATGATCCACCACACTACCATAGCATATCATTCTTTTTGTTTGTTTGTTTGTTTTAGGTCCTACTGATCTATTTCCTCTCTTTCACCCAGGCTAACCTTGAACTCATTTTATAGCCTAGGAATGTCTTGAACATGTGATCCTTTTGGCTCCAGCCTTTCAAGCAGTTAGGATTACAGGTTTGCACCACTATACCCGAATTAACATCTCACTGTGCATTTAACTCTATGTCTAACTGTGATACTGGGATATTTCTGATAACGAAATAAGAAAGATGATTCCCTGTGCCCCAGTTTCCCTCATCTACAAAATGGCAGCAAGAGGAATAATATTTACCTCCAAATCCTTTCTCTTTCCTCATACTCACCTTAAATTCCTATCCCAAGCCATTACTTCTTTTCTCCCCCCCTTTTTCCTCCCCACTTTACCCAAATAGAACCTTCTATCTAGGAAGGTTTTTGCCAGGAAGATTTCTCCTAGTAGGCAAGCTCTCTATTCATTTTCACCCAGTCTCTAACTGTGTGGAAAACTTAGGAAATTTAGGAACTGGTTCCTAACTTCAGGGACCAGTCTGACCCCCCACATCTGGAAAATCCTATCCCAGTGGCAGGCCATTTAACAGCTGGGACAAGGCCATTTAACCTTGATGTATGTGGTGTAAGAAGAGATGGGTAACTTAACCCTTTCTAATTCCTGGGCCACTGTGGTGTCCAGTAAACACTCAAGCTCTGTCCAGAACCTGCTCACAATCTGGATGTCATGAATGCTTCTCCAGAAAGGCCTAATTTAGCTTTCTAGGCCCAGAGGATAGCGATAGTCTCATTGCCACTTACCTGTCACTTTTAGATGGATTCTATCACAACTCACCTGGGTACCTTCTACCCATAGATCTGGGTTCCTTTTTAGTGACTGTTGCTAAAAAGGCCTTGGAGTACCTCAAGGTAGTGAAATGTGGAGTGGCTAAATGGAGGCATAGATGACTGAGGAACTCAAAAGTACGCTAAGAGGTCAGTGAGAAGGCTACGTGAAGGATTGTGTATATGGGAGTACAGCTAAGTGACTGCATTAGAAACTGAGGCGCATAGAGGCTGTGAAGTTTTCCCTAATTGTTTCTCCTCTTCCTTTCTCCTTTCTTCTCTAAGCTAGGAGATGGCACTGGCAAAGGCAGGCACTTTTGCTCCAGTTCAATATAACCAATATCCTTCTCATCCTTCAGCATCATGACCCCCTCCTAGAAACACAATGTCCCTCAACTCACGAGTACTTGGGGAGCATAGGTGTGCAGAGACGCTGGCGGACACGGGTGGGGTTGGGTCCACATGGTGGTGTACACAGACCCCAGGTACTCCACTGTGACCATGAACCTTTCACTGCAATGGGAGGGGGTAGTAGAGTGTCATATATTCAAAACTGGTGCTCTCAATGGGAAAAGGAGACTGCAGGGGCATAGGGTACCCAGCATAGCTACAGCATGGTTGCCCACCCTCACAGTGCTGCCTGTGGGTCACTCACAGACACAATTATGGATGTCATAGCAGTGTCGAATATCCTGGAGTTTCCCAGTACATGGCTGCCCATTAAATTTGCGGCCACCACAGCTCCTTGAACGTGACTGCTGGCCTGGGATTTCATCACAGCTGATGGACTTCATTCTCACACGGCTGCAGTGACTCCATTTTCCCCAGGCCTCCCACTCCCCATTTACTGTAGAGACAAGGAGCAAAAGGTTTGGAGCCAGTAAAAGGCCTCAGGGGAAAGAATGATGAAAGCTTTGGGAGGGAGTGGGAGCGAACAGATGTGGGGATGAACCAAGGTATAAGGGCAGGAAGAAGAAAATCAGGCAGAAACAAAGTTTTGTCAGCAAGATGGACAGGGGCTTAGGCATGGGCATGGTGCCTCTTGACTTGCTAACCAGGGCAAGGTATGGCTGTGTTACAGACGTGGTTCCGAGTGGCATCACCAGCACAAAAGGGGCCCCCATGACGGGGTGCAGGGTGATCACATGTCCGTCGTTCTAGGGTCTGGCCCAGGCCACAAGTCACAGGGCAGGGGCTCAAAGGACCCCATGGCCCCCAGCCACCAGCCACTGTTGGAGTGGGAAAGAAAGTGAAAATAAGGCCCTCCTTAATTGCGCACACTCCCCAGCTTCCCTCCCTAGCACCTTTACACATGTGAGGCAAACTGTCCTCAGATGATAGGCTTCTGGTCACATGGTACAAGAATTTCATTCCCTCAAATGGCACACATTCATTGCCAGAAATCCAAAGCCCCACTAGTTGCATGCCAATGGCCTTATCACTGCATACCTGGGCAAGGTGGCAGGCCACTGCAGCCCCGATGCTCGTAGGCTGGTCCTGAGCAGGGCTTCCCAGGGGGCTGGTGTGAAGGTGCTGGTGCAGAACATGAGCGGCTTCGTGTCTCTTTAGGTTCTTGAGCTCCACCAAAGCAGGATCCTGAGCAGGGGTTCCAGGGGCCCCAGGATGCCCAAGCCCCATGTGCTGTGGTAGGAGTGGGAGGATGAGTGTGGTCAAGCATGCATAAAAGTCTTTTCTTCCTGGCAGTTTCCTGCTGTAACCCAACATTCTGGATATCCCTTCTATGTCCTGTAACTACTCTTACTCACTGGGGCAGATCTTCTGAGTGTCACAGGCCTGTGATTGCTGGGCCTCTCCTGGGCAGTGGCCCCCACACTTAGGAGCAGGATTATCACATACTCGTTGACGGGTCTGGGTTCCTTTGGAGCAGGTGACAGAGCAAGGCCCCCAGGGTCCCCACTCAGACCAGCCACCCATCTCTGTGGGAGAAAAAGAAAAGGAAGTGGGGGAAGATAACAACTTAGGATTCCTTTCTTTCATGTGTGTCCCATATTATCTTATCCTGTCCTATCTCTTGTCACCATACCTGGCCTACCAGTACTGCTCATCTGGACTATGGCAGTAGCCTTCAGATACTCTTCCTTTTGCTCCGGATTCAGACTGTCCTCTTCCCAAAGCAAGTCAATTTCTCTCCCCTTCCCATAACCCAAATCATTCAGACTAAAGCCAATATCTTCACTTTCGAACATACTCCTTCAGCATTCCTCCATTCCCCTTAAAGCCATACAAAGGTCTATCCTCAGGGCCTCTGTACTGATTATTCTGGTGCTAGGAGCTGGGTCCATGTGCACATTGTTGATCTTCCTTACCTGGACAGCATGGCTGGTCTTCGCAGGCCTGTAGCTGCCACTCAAGAGTTCCAGGAGCCACCTTCTCAGAGCACTGCCCACCCCTGCCCACACAGCGCCTGTGTCGCAGTTGGGACCCCTCAAAACATGTAACTGAGCAGGGCCCCCATGAGGACCATGCTGACCATTGTGGGGACCTGTGGAGAAAAGCCCATGCTCTATCCTGGTATGAAGTGACAGGATAGATCACTGAGAGCCTATTTACCACATAAGGATGGTGGGTGATTGAACAGGAAGAAGTGAATATACAGGAAATATATAAATTTCATTTCTCTTCATAGCAAGAGCACTGGAAACCCACCCCCTCCCAGGGTCAAAGCCAGATGTACAATAAGCAAATTTCGGGACTAAAAAAACCCAGAACTTCTGCCAGGAACTCAATAGGTCACTATGCTATAGAGTACCAGGAAGAGAGGAAGTACTTAGTAAACAGAAGCTCAGAAGTCCCTTCAGAAACATCCTAGAGATACAGTCTGCTTCTCACAGGATTGGGTTTGCATGCTAATATGGGTATGCATGCTAGTGCTAAAGAGACATGAACTGTTAGCAAGACTGGTGGCCCAGAGCTGCTTTCCAAGATCTTCAAACCCATCATCTTTACAATGTTATGTGGAATACACAGTAAGCAGTCATAAAATATATCTATAGTATAGTAAGACTCAACATATGTAAACTGGAAGTCATGATTAGGAGATTCAAGGTGCTTTCAGAGATCAAATTGCCACAAAAGAATTGCACAATGAATGTGTCATCACAATTAAAGATTTTGCATTGCCCTCAGAATTTCCCTAAAGTCCTCCATTTCTATGATGGTTCTATATATGATAAGCATTCAATTATGATCTGTTGTAAGTTAGGGGAATGGAGCTACCATAAAAAATATCCAAGTTGCACCCCACCTGCAAAGTTTACAGGAAGCCCTGACTTTTAAAGCACTTTTAAATCAGAGTTAATTTTATCTCTCTTAAGGGACATTTGGCAGTGTCTGGATTCAGTTAATTTTTTTTTTTAAATTCTTCTCTCATACAATAAAGCCTAACTGCAGTTTCCCTTCCCTTCATTCTTCTCAGTCCCCTCCCCCCACAACCTCCTCCTCTCTTCCACAGATCCATTCCTCCTCCTGTTCTCCTTAAGAAAAAAGCAGGCCTTCCAGGGATATCATCCAAACATGCAACAAGATGCAATAAGACTAGGCACAAATCCTTATATCAAGGCTGGATGAGGCAACCCAGAAGGAGTAAAAGGGTCCCAAGCACAGATGAAAGTGTCAGAGACACCTATACTCCCACTATTAATCGGTGCAGAGAGTTGTTAAAAAACATTTAGGGGAAGGTCAGGTATGTTATAACTACCAACAATGCACAGCTAAGAACTCATATCCCCAACAAAGAGCTCCAAATGGCAACAGTGCCAAGATTTTGAAACCCCGAGCTATGGTCATAAGGAGGGCTTGCGGAGTGTGTGTGGGTGCACTCTTAGAAGCTCCAGGGCAAAGAATACAGTTCTATGCTACAGGGCTCAGCCCAGGTTCCTCCAAACCTGCATGCCTGACAGAGGCCACCATCATGCTCCTGGAAAGCATAAACAGTGTTGAGACAGCAGTCTTCCACCCTGATGTCTCTCCCAAGTAGGCCTTTGCACCTGCCAGAGGACTCCTCATACTGGGTGAAGCAGAGCACAGGGTCTGAGCCTGTAAGATCAGGGGAGAGGAATGGGCAGTCAGCACTGTCGTTGGCCTGGGCATCCCTGGGAGGACATATGGGCCCATATCCACTTACCTGTGGCTGGCAGGATAACTAGTAGCAGCAGGAGCCACTGAGGGTCTTGCATTCCAGCAGGCATTTTGAACACCATGTTTATGCACCCCTCACAGAGAGGAGGGCTTGGCTTTGTCTGGGCTGACCTGCTCCAGAAAGAGGAACCCAGAGCAGGAGGAACTGGGAGGGTATGGCCTCTTTAACTCTGACCTTCCCTTGAGCAGTCTGCCTCCTCTTTTCTCCCGTCTCCATTTCCTTGTTCCTGCTTTGTCACTCTTGATAATGCTTCGCCACTCAATCTTTGCCACCTAATACCCCACCCCACCCAGAAATCTCTTAGTTTTCAATCAATGCTTAGGAAGACAAATTCTCACTGAAGAGCACTGGAGCCTGAAAGTCTGAAGCAAGGACCACCTGGGTGTATGAACTTTGGCAAGTCACTTTAAATTCTCAGCTTTAGCTTTCCTTTTTTTTGAGACAAGGTTTTGCAATATAGCCATACCTGATATTTACACCAGGCAAGTAACACCATGGCTGGCTCATTTTCTTACCGTAAAATTCATACTCTTGACTATAGTGATTAATTTCGTGAGGGTACTGAAGAAGGGTGAAATGAGGGAAGCCCTTCTCAGTCTGTCAAGGAGAAGGCAGGGCAGCTTTATCTACCAACTTGAGGGCTGTGGTTAGCATGTGTGGAAAGTCAATGCAAGGGAAGTGAAAAAGGGAAGTGGCATTGTGTGGGAAGCGATTCAGAAGAGGGGAGGTTCAGGCATAACCATTGCCCAAGGGGGGCATCTGAAGAAACGCTTAGAGTCTACAGGGGTAGAGAAGAAACAGCTGGGCCACATTCTATTAGAGTACCTAGGGCAGATAACATTCTCCTGTGAGTCTGTTTCTTTATCTGTAAAACGCGGCCATAAACAGGGCCCTGGGAGGTACAGGCCTGGAATCTTAGCTGTTTTGGAGGTTGAAATAAGTAGAAAATTCAAGGCTTGCTGAGGCTACAGTGTGAGTTCAAGGCTACCCTGGCTGATTTTGTGGGATTCTGTCTGAAAAATAAAATTTTTAAAAGGGGCAGGGTAGAGGTGAGAATGCTCAATTAAGGTGCTTGCTGCAAAACCTGCTGACTTGAGTTTTAATTCCTAGGGCTCACACGGAGAAAGGCTAGAACTGACTTCCTCAAGTTGTCCTCTGACCTCCAGATGTGCACTGTGGCACATATGTGCAGTGCCTCCACCAATTAAATAAACGTAGTAGAAACTTTTAAAGGGTGGGTTGACTAGAGGTATAGCTCAGTTGGTAGAGTGCTACTGTAGCATCGATGAAGCCCTCGGTTTGTTCTTCAGTACCATATAAATTAGCAATTGTGAGGTAGAGGCAAGAGGAATCAGAAATTCAAGGCTATCCTTGGCTATACAGCAAATTTGAAGATAGGGTACATGAGATCCTGTTGTAGAAACAAATGAGCAAGCAAAGGAATGGCTAGGGGTTTAGCTCAGTGGCATGCCATTTGTCTATATGTGAGCAGCCTTAGGTTTGATATGCAGTACACATTTACAGCACTGGACATAGCTTAGATCTGTCACAGACTGAGAATGAAAATACTTAGAACAGTGCCTGGATATGTTTACTAAATTGGTTTGTTCAACAATTATTGAACACCTACTGAGCATCAGAAGTAGTTCTCAGCATTAGATGGAATAGAGAACAAGACAGAAAACTGCCTCTGAAGGACTTACACTCTACAAGGGGAGACTAGCAATAAAATTCTTTCAGAAAGGTCTTCTCCTGTGACCTTCTTGGATGCCAATACTCTCTAGCCTTAGGAAACACAAGAATCACCCACAGGGCTTCTTGATCCAACTGCAGATTGCTGGATCCTACCTATTTCTCATTCAGCAGGTGTGGTGTGGGGCTCCATTAATGCGTGTCTAACCAACTCCCAGGAGACACTGATAGTGGTTGGAAGAACATTTTTGAGAACCACTATTTCGGTCCCTGGTCCCTTTTTAGTTTTTTTTTGTGGGTCATATCTAGAGAAAAAAATGACAGTGCCTGTTTAATGACTGATCCATCTTCAGCCCATTTTCCCCAAAGAAAATCTGAGCTCTACTGACTTGCTTTTAATTTTTTAAAAACAAGCCTCGATGAGTGAAATTGTAGAACCTGCTTTAAAAATAGCACCCTTGTGCCCTGGGGATGTAGTTTAGTGATAGACTGTCTACCTAGCACCAGCTGGGCCTTGGGTTTTATTTCGAGTGTCACAAAAATAAAGAAGTAAATAAAAACAACACTATAATCCACAAAAAGGAGCTTGAGAAAGGTGACACTTGTTCTCTTGCAGTCACAGATGAGCACCAGCCTACAAATTGAATTAAGATAAAATAAGTTGATCAGGGGTTAAAATAGAAGTCCCTCAATAATCAACTCTTGATTTGGGTAGGGGTGATAAAATTTGTTACTATTATCCTGTTACTATTAAAACAACATTATTCTGTTAATATCTACCACAGAAGTATCTTGTTCTCTGAGAGTATATTCGTCTCTGTGTGCCTCGAACAAAGGGATCTTGTTAAGATTCTAAGACTACAGCTGTCAGTGCTATTATCTTGTGAAAACAAAACTGAAATTCTGCCTGGCTGCATTATTCACCTTTTGCCCCAGTACTGTTAGAATCGGTATTTCTTTTGTTCCTACACAGCATAAATCCTTATAGTTTCTGTGGATGAAGGGAGTCAGCACCATTTTTCCCCCCCACACTTCTGAGGTATTCAAATTCAGATTCCTTATTTAAACAAAGAATGAGAGTCTGGTTTTATTTATTATTATCTGATATAATTTACTTATCTGTCATGTCAGTTTCTCTGAGTATCAACCCTACAAAGGAAGTTAGTTTTTTTTTTTTTTTTTTTTGGTTTTTCGAGACAGGGTTTCTCTGTGTAGCCCTGGCTGTCCTGGAACTCACTCTGTAGACCAGGCTGGCCTCGAACTCAGAAATTCACCTGCCTCTGCCTCCCAAGTGCTGGGGTTAAAGGCGTGCGCCACCATTGCCCAGCTGGAAGGAGTTTTGGGCAAAGGCCAGTATTTCAAGTTTTGTAGAATTGGAGGCTAACTCAGGAGACTTGAGCTGGAAAGGCTTGTGGAGAATGAGAACAAACAGAGGAGGCCTTGGCACATTCATTCTGTGATCTCTGAGACATGGCTTCACTTAATTTCAATCACATTCTCTCATGTCATATATGCATGTATATTACCTATATAAAGAGTTCTAGATTTCTAGTCTCTACTACAGCCTCTTAGGAACAGGCTCATATACTTGTTAAATATTACATTTATTTATTTACTGTTTGTGTATGTGTGTAGGTTAGAAAACAAATTGGTAGGAGTTGGGTCTTTCCTCCTACCATTATGAGTCCCAGGGACTAGACTTAGGTTGTCAGGTTTGATGGTAAGTGCCTTTACCCACAGAGCCATCTTGCTGGCCCCATTTTATTTTACTAGGTCAGAGAACAACTTTTGAGGATTGCTTCTCTCCTTTTAACATGTAGGTTCTGAGGATGGCAAACAGGTTACCATGCTTTTGTGGCTAGTTCTCTTACCTGCTGAGTCATCTCAACTGACCTACATGTGACTTTGTGTTCATTTTTTAAGATAACAGGCTTATGTAGCACACATTACCAGAAAATTTATGAATATAGCCAATGATGATCTTGAACACCTCATCTTGTTTCTACCTCCTGTGTGCTAGGATTACAGGCATGCATCACCATGTTTGGCTACATACATATTTATGTATGCTTGATTATATAACGATGGCTTAGCCACCATCATGCACTCAGGGTATCATTGTCTCTTCATTAGTTTCCTACTAACAGTCATAGTCAAACACAGACACACACACAGACACAGACACAGACACACACAGTTAATGTCACCAGTACTTTTTCTCATTAGGTCAGTTTTACCACATGTTGAACAGAACCACCATCACAGGAACTATTTCCTTTGGCCTAACATTTTCTTACATGTAGTCACCAGTAAGTCCCATGCAGTTTCTTGCACATATACAATCACCATTTCTCCTCTCCTTTCTCTCTTTACAGCCACTTAAGTTACATCCCCCCAAATTCTTTATTTACTGCTTGTTTGTTACAGTCTCTTTTGAAGATTGTCACCTGAACACACAAAGGCACATTACCTCACATCTTCCTCACATGATTATTTCTTCTCAGTCACTTTTTTCCATGTTGACTCCTTTATTCACAGGGTTGTGTTTTGTTTTGAGACAGGCTTTCACTCTATAGCCTAGGCTGGTTTTAAACTCACTACATAGCTAGGCTAGGCTTGACTCATAGTGATTCTCCTACTTCAGCCTTCTGAGTGCTAGAATTGGAGATATGAGCCACCATGCCAGCAAAGTATATCAGATATGTACAACTTCTCAGACATTTGGCCCACCCACCTTTTCAGTCTCACCATCATTTCTCCTCCAGTCCACTTCTGATATATGAGGCCACTAATTCACAATTGCTATAAGGCTTTCATTAAGCCTCCTGCAATCAGTCTCCCATGCCCTAGTCAATCAAACACACCATCATTTTCCTCTTAGAGTCAACTATCATGGATACATTTGTACACTTAATAGCCTCTAAGTTTCTCATATTCCCTGATCGTGGTCATACAGTAAGCAGTTCATTGGCTCGGTCTCATTTTGTTTTCTATACATATGGTTTGATTCAGTTTTATGAAATGTTTCACAAACTTACATACTTCTCAGACACCATTTGGTTGTCAAGTTTCTCTCTCACAACTGCTGACTATGAGTCCTTGCTACTGCTGGTCCCATGTGAACAGTCCTTCTTTTCTCCTCAAAGACAGGTTTGTGTTTCAGCTCCTCAGTCTCACCAGAACCTGTAGGGAAGCTGCGATTGTTAATTGCAAACCAGCTGTTACCCACTACTTACAGGGTAACATATTCAGTATCTCTCTCTCTCTCTCTCTCTCTCTCTCACACACACACACACACACACACACACACACACACACACACCAGCCTTTTAGACTTAGCAGCCACAACCAATCCATTTCTCCATCTTTCCTATGGTTTCTATGGAACATTTTACAGTCTCATACCTATGTCTTATCAGTCACTTCTTGGGCTCCATGATCATTTTCTCTCACACAATCAACAACTTTTCTCCTTCTCTCCCTCCTTTTTTTTTGAGACAAGGTTTCTCTCTGTGTAACCCTGGCTATCCTAGAACTTGCTCTATAGACTAGGCTGACCCTGAACTCTGAGATTTACTTGCTTCTACTTCCGAGTGCTGGGATTAAAGGCATGTGCCACCACCACCTGGGTCACACAATCAACTTCTTAAACATATATTTCCATGACTTAATTTCATACACAAACCATTTCTCAAATGCTGAGGGCTGCCTGCTACTAAACAGTGTGACTTTTCACCTACAAATGGTTGGGA
Organism: Mastomys natalensis; assembly: GCA_021653895.1. Classification (NCBI taxonomy): domain Eukaryota; kingdom Metazoa; phylum Chordata; class Mammalia; order Rodentia; family Muridae; genus Mastomys; species Mastomys natalensis. The sequence goes on along the minus strand of JAJTUV010002612.1, from coordinate 191,544 downwards.
CTGGAGAAATGGCCCAGTCAATAAAACACTTGTTTTGCAAGCATGAGGGCATCTGTTTGATCCCTACAATATAGGTAAAACTTCCAGGCATAGAAGCACATGCTTGTAATACCAGGATTGGGAGGTGGAACCAGGTGGATCCTTGAGGCTTAATGGTCAGCCAGTGTATCCCAACTGGTAAAATCCTGGAAAAGGTGAGACTTTGTCTCAAAGGAGGGGACACCACACACAAGACCGTGCATACATATGCACAAAAATGTTTGTGGTTACACTTCTGGCTTGTCACACACAAATCTAAAACCTTTCAGTTTCTCTCATCATACTGGTTACCAATCAGCAGTCTGTATCAGTCTCTGACATATGCCATCATTTTTCCTCTCTCACAGTCGATCTTTGCCTGGCCCTTATTGTTCTTCACATACATTTGTGGCTGTCACGGCTCATTTTGGCAACACCAGGAGAAAAAAAATACCAACAGTTTTCAGCAACACCTTTAAAAATATATATTTACAGGAACAATTCCCCATTCTCTGGGACTCTTAGAAAAAAAAGGTCCATTTTGGGGAAGCAAAACAAACAGTGGAGACGAGTATAGCACCGTCCCCCAAATCACCAACCCCCAGGTCTTCAGGCCTGGTCTGGGCCAGTGCTGACAGGAGGTGAGCCTGGGAGTCTTTTGATCTACCCCCCTCCAGCCTAGATTAATATAAGATAGGCTCCATGTCCCCCAGTTTCTCCCTCCCAACTCCAGGGACACTTAAAAGGGCCCTTTTTGTACCCGCCTGCAGGAAATTGGGGGGCTGGGAGGGAGGGAGCTGAAAATACACGTTTGATATCAAAAATAAACACTTGGGGGTGGCAGGAAGACTGCCTCCAAATCCCTTACTTCCCACCCACCCTCCTACCCACCCATCCGATATAGGAAGAGGTGTTTCCCTCCCCTATTGAAAAAGCCCCGTTTAAAAATAGATTATACTATCAAAATGGAGGGGGGTGGGGGACAGAGACCTGGAGTTCTGGCTGGAGGGGCCCCCCAGACGGGGACCACCACCCCCAAAAAAACCCTCCATTGGGAGGTAATAGGCAGGGCCCCAGGAAATTTGGCAGACAAAGGAATGGCTTCTCAGGGGGAAGAACAACAAAAGGAATATTCCTCCCTGGCCAAAAGGTTACTTGAGAAAAGAACAAGCTTACTGAGAAGAAGGTTGGGGAGGTAGCAATTCCTATTTTAACAGTGTTGATTCCCTGGCTACCACTCCCAAACTATTACATCGTACAAGTGCTCCCTGGATACAGCCAGGAATAATAAAACAAAACAAACTAGCTCTTTAACCCATGTCGCAAAATGAAGACAGGGCACCCTCAACTCCCCAAGGGCAGGCTGAGAAATAAATAAAGAAAGGTTCTTCTCAAGCCATACCCTGATTGTCTTGTTTAGGAAAAAATGGGGAGGAAATGGGGGAGATGTCTTATCCACTCCCTCTAAAAGGTTGGGCCAGCTTCTTCCCAGTGGCCTTCAAAAAAATAAATAAATAAACCGCCCCACCACTGAAGTAGGAGACGTGTAAGGGCGACCACTGGGAGGCTGCCAAAGAAGAAAGAATTATCTGTTTTGGGTGGAGGGGTTAGTGAAATATCCTCTTTCCCAGGAATATCCACCCCACCACAACGAGCATAAGTCAGTTGAACTATGTTTCTCCTTGAGATGGCTAACTGGAGAGTTCAGGAGCATAGATGGATGGACTCCAAAAAAGGGGTGGTGGTGGTGGTCATGGCTTCTGGGGCCCTGGGGAGAGCACCACGGGGGTAGAGAGGCCATCCACGCTGATGGAAGGGATGTGCACCTGTGCGCTGCCACTGGACGGAAACTGGGGGAAGAAACAAGGAGAGTCATGCATAAGAACCATGCTAGTAACTCTTAACCTTCCCAACATAGGAGCAGGGAATCCTACCTGGAAGGAGAGCTTGGCTGGACTACGGGGTGCAATTGGACTCAGAGTGCTCCAGAAATGGATGCTGGGGGGCAGCGAGCTGGGTGTCAGCAGCACCGGGGTCTGTGGAGATGGAGTGGCAGGAACTCAAGTGAACAGATGACACGTATGAGAAGATGGAGAGAACCTACTTTTAGCACCTCTTCATGGATCTCCTTCAGACTTCCATGGTTACTTCTCAAAAGTTCATAGACCTAGAGTATAACTACTAAGACCATGCCTATGACATTCCTCAATCTTTACACCTAGGAGTTCACCTCCTGTTACTGAGACTTCAATGGGCAAGACTATCTCACCTGATTCTTTCCATGCACTGCTCTCAAATCTCGTAAGTGACCACCAGAAGAACTCAACTTCCCAGTCTTAGATTCCATCCATATACCTCACTAGGAAACCCAATATACAAACCCCGTGGAAAGCATTAGGGAGTCAGGCTGCCACAAAGTCCTCAGACCTGCCCTTCTTAATTAGGACTATCACTTCAGCCTAAGCTCAAGAGCAGCTTATAAGTTATCAGTGCCAATGTTACTCAGCTAGGCACTCACCAAGGTATGTGTGGGGAGCAAGGATGGCGTTAGTGCTGGCCCCGGTGCCTGAAGACCAGAGCTTGTTCCTGATCCTGGAGTCCGTTCCGGTCCTGGGCCACCCAGCAGGCTTGGGCTAAGTGGAAGTTCCAGGTCCCGGGGCTTCCGGCCCTTCTGGGGTTGGGTGATCTCAGTAGTGGAAGTGGAGAGGCCACACACCTGTGCTGTATTCTCTGTTAGGATGGCTGGGAGTCGAGCCAGCAGGCCTTCCGAGGGTGAGACTTGTGGTTCAGCTTTGACCGTTTCTGGACTGAAGCCTCCAACCCTCGCAGCTTCCAATTCTTCCTTAGGCCCCTCCACTTTGACTTCTGGGGGCTGTGGACGACCAAAACCTGGGTCCAGACTCAACTCTTCGGATTTCTGGTTTGGGGCCTCTGGTGGGGTTAGGATAACCTGGAAAAGGGATGTGCACAAAGGGAATGCATAGAATTGCTTGTGTGTAAAGCCTTTTTCTGTGGGTCATTCAAGGATGTCTCTAGAAAGACATTTGGTACTGGGGGCAAGGCTGTACATGCAGCATGTTCTCTAACTGGTCATGGGATTTAATAGAAGTGGAGATCCTTTGGGGCAGAGGCCCTGGGGGGACTCTAGAGGTAACATTGTCATCCATCCTCATACCCACATTAATCAGAAACTCTGGAAATGGGCCCAAGCAACCTTGAGGCCACTCTAGTGATTATGGTAAGTGCTAAAGCATGGCAATCAGGAGAGGCATAACTCTCCTTCTTATCTATTTTTTTGAGGGAACTTGTATCCCCTCTTCCACCACTATGTACAGTACCAGGACACCTATCTCTATTCTGAGTTTCGTCCTTCATTTCATGCATCCTTCTTTTCCAAGCCCTTTCCTAAATTTCTAAGTTCCAGTACTCACCTGCAGGGCAGACCAGCCTCTTCTGCCTCCAAGCAGGCTTCTAAGGGGTTTGGACTGGTGCTCCTGCTCCCTGAGGCAGGTGCTGGTACTCCTGCAGGGGTAGTGTTGGGAAGTACTGAGGCAGGCCGAGGATGAATGGGTGGCTGTGGCTGTGGCTGTGGCTGCAGGGACTGTATTGTGAAGGTAGAATAGAGGCCCGAGCGCATGTATTCATTCCGGCTGCTTCGTGCTAAGGCACCTTGGCCTGTCATTCCTGCACCCTTTGGTGTTCCTGGCTTTCCAGTGGCAGTGTCCCCTAGGCCTGCATGGACAGTAGCAGGGGCCATTGCTACGGCCGAGGTTACAGACACCTCAGGCTGGGGTGGGCAGTCTTCAGTGGAGCACCCTGCAACCTCTGGGTAGGACACAAACTTGTAGACAAACTTCTGGCCGCTCACCTTGCGGATGATATTCTGAGAAGTGGAGAACAGGGTGAATGGAGGGTCTTGAGGGCTGTTTCTCTTCTCCTGATGTCTTTCTTTCCATTTGCTCCTATTTCATTCATCTCTTTTAGGCTCTCCTTTCTTTCCCCCTCTGTGCATCCCTCCCCAGTTTCAACTCCTCCTCTGGGCTCCCTTTACCAATTCTTTCTTTACTGTCCCTCCCACCCATCTCCCTTTAATTCTTTTTCTGTCATTCATCTTCATCTGTCTAACTCCCCTTTCCCCACTGACTACATTTCATCAGGGACCAATTTAGGGGAATAGGTGAGATCTATGGACCTGAGTTTAACAGAGCCAGGTTTTGAGAACATTAACAGGACTGCAATAGTAAAATGAAGTAACTGATACATTTTGGAAGAGACTAAATTAGTGTAGACAAATAGGAGATAACATGATTGATACAGAGGGCTTTTCTAAAAATTTATTGACTGACTGACTGACTGTTGGGGGAAGGGGAAATGAGGGTTACTGACTGATTGTGGGGTGTTAAGTGTGGCCCAGCACATGTAAAGGTCAGAGGACAATTTGCAGAAGATGGTTGTCTCCTTCCAGTATGTAGGTCCCAGGGATTGAACTCAGGTTCTCAGGCTTGGCAACAAGAGGCTTTACCTGCTAAGTCATCTCCCTGGCCAGAGATAGTGGATTTTTAAAAGCTAGGGATGCTGATATGGAGCAGAGAAAGTGTGTTGGTTATTTGTTTTTGTTATCTCGACACAAGCTAGAGTCATCTAAGAAGAGAAAAAAAATGCCTCTATCAGATTGTCTTTAGGCAAGTCATTAGGCATTTTCTTGCTGTGGGTGGTGCTTTCCTGGGGAGGTGGTCCTGCACTGTATAAAAGAGGTAGCTGAACAAGCTATGAAAAGCAAGCCAGTGTTTCTCCATGGACTTGGCTTCAGTTCCTGTCTCCAGGTTCCTATCTTGACTTCATTCTATGATGAACCTTGCTAAGCCATCTCACTGGCAAGAAATAGAGGATTTTTAAAGATGAAGTAAACCCTTTCCTCCTCAAGTAGCTTTTGGTTACAGTGTTTATCACAGCAATAGAAAGCACACTATGGCAGAAATTGGTACCAGAGACGGCTTTCTGCTGTGACAGACCTGACCATGTTGTTTTGGAAAGGGCTGTGATAGTATCTGGAACTTTGGGTTGCAAGAGCTTACGGTTTAGAGCTTTAAATGAGATGCCGAGGGAACTTGGAAGATAATTCTGAGAGCAGTGCAGATGGCTTGTGAAGCTTCAGAGGGAAGTTTGTGAGCCCTTCGGTCCCTATAGGGGTCATTTATGTGATATTTTGTATTAAGACTGTGGTTTTCTGGTTACCTGGAACTGAAGGATAAACTGTGATTAACAAGATACCAGCACCACTGAAGCAAAACCTTTGCTTTACTGGGACAATCAACACTGATTAGCAGATGCTGACAAAAATCAGCTGTGAGGAAGGAGAGAGCAGCATCAGAGGTGAAATCTTTCAGAAAGTGTTTCTCAGGGTCAGTACACAGAACCTGTGGTCCAGAGGGGGCAAGTATGCATATTATGCTGGTAGCTTGAACTTGGCAATATGTAAGAAGAGTCTTCCATATGGTATTTGACATAAAAACCGCATGCCTAGGGGTTTGTGGAGAACAGCTGAGGCCTGGTACTTTTGAGAGGCCAGGAGAAGTCACTGGTGAAGATGAAGCCTCAGTTTCAATAGATGTTCCAGATTGAAAGGGTCATGGAGAGAAGCTAGGGCTCAGTACCATATGCTAGGGTTGGAGTCCCTGCAGAGAGGCTAAGAGGCCAGTGGTGAAGGTGCATCCTCAGTTGCAGCCTACCGGAGAAGCAGCAGGACTGTGGGAGCACTGCTTAGAATGGTGAAAGTGTGATATGGAGCTACTTTCAGGGAGATGTTGCAACTGGAGAAATGGAGCTGCCCAAGCTCTTTCGAGCCTAAAAGTCATGAGTGAGTTCCAGGTGCCAGATGTTGAGCTGCAGGAAATTTAATAAGGACAGTGCTAGAATTTGGTCTTGTTTTGATTTGATTGTAACTGGCTCTTTCCTCTTGGAGTAAGAGAGTACTTAATTTAATATTTAATATATTATATTTATATATATTTAATATATTGGGGTGTCAAGATGACAAAAAGGGTCAAATATCCTGGTTAGCTTTTTGTGAAGTTGATACAAACTACAGTTATCTATGAAGGACTTTCATTAAGAAAATACTGACGCCAGCAGTGGTGGCGCACGTCTTTAATCCCAGCACTTGGGAGGCAGAGGCAGGCGGATTTCTGAGTTCGAGGCCAGCCTGGTCTACAGAGTGAGTTCCAGGCCAGCTGGAACTAAACTACGCAGAGAAACCCTGTCTCAAAAAACCAAAAAAAAAAAAAAAAAAAGAAAGTACTGACATCAGATTGCTTGTAGGCTAGTCTGTGGGGGCATTTTACTGATTACTGATTGATGTGGTAGGGGCCACATACTTAGGGTGGTACCACCCTTGGGAAAGTGGTCATGGGGAGTATAAAAAAAGCACAGAGTGATCCATGGGGGAGCAAGCCAGTAAACTTGCTCTTGACCTCTGCTTTAGTTTCTGCCTCCAGGTTCCTGCCTTGAGTTCTTCTCTTGGCTTCCCTCAATGATGGATGTGACATGGAACTGTAAGAGAAAACCTTTCCTTTTGATCATCATGCTTATCCTAACAAGAAAATAGACTAGACAGAAACATCACAAAAGAGGACAGATGATGTTTCATTATTAGTATCATTCTGGATATTTAAGCTAAAGCACTAAGAAAATGAGGTAACTGGCAGTAATTAGAGAAGAGAGTGAGAACCTGGTGTAACCATGGGAGGGGGATAGCAAGGTTTGCTTGGGTGGGTCAGAAAACATGCTTTGAGGTATCTTAGACACATGATTTGGAGGTTTTTCAGGATGTCTTGGTCTCAGAGGACAGAACGAGGCATTATTTTGGAAGTTTGAACTGAAAGAGTAATATATGAAACTGGAATATATGCCATAAACTACCAAGGACAGAAAGCAAAGGTGAGAACTATTTGGGGAGGGGGCATGAAAGATATGGGGCACTAGGCATTTTAGTGAATGTCTTAATGTTGGTCATAGGGTATCCTTGTATTTTCAAAAAACGAAGGAAAAGGGATAATTCTTAATATTGTTTTCAATGTTTACACTGGAGAAAATATGAAATAATTAGTGTAAAATACTGGGGGGAATACAATGCAGACCTGGGAGTTTGAGAGTGTAAGATGAGAAAAATCTAAAAATTGAGCTGCACTAGTAAGATGATGAACTAAAGCAAGTGATATAGATACTGATGTGCTGTTCTAGAAATCTAAGAGGAGTGGGTTTGAGCTGGCACTACAAATGTTATTTTCTGGAGCATTTACTTATAGCAAAGATTTGTAATCTTAGTACTCAGGAGATTAAACATGAGGAATGCAAGTTGAGGCCATCTTCATCAACAGAAGAGAGCCGGGCCTCAAAAATAAAAACAAAATAAAACAAGTGATTTAAAGATATTGGGGAATCTAGAAAATGGAGTAAGGAAACTTGTATTATAATGTCAGGATGATTTTGAGTCTAGGAACAAGAACATTGATTATTCTGTAGTAAAAGAAGATTATATATAGAGTAACTAGGGGAACTTAATATTGGTCTGAGGGTTCTGAAAAAACATATTTATTATCTCCAAGCATGCATGGAACATGCATAGAGGATAGGGCAAAATTAGTAAATTTTAATATTGTCTTCAAAGCTTTAGCTATACTAATTGAGACAACAAAATGAAATCTATAGGCCAGAAGTATAATTCCAGGAACTGGGGGTAGAAGTCAGGAGGACAGTGAAATTGAGGCTAGCTTAGGTTACATAATTTCCAGACAAATCTAGACTGCATTATAAGACCTTGCCTCAAAAGGAAAAAAACTAGAGTTTTTCTGACAGTAATTTCAAGGGTTTCCATTCCTGGTCTTTGAGGCCATACCTTATCATAGTAGTACCGCAAGGCCCGGCTAAGCTTGTCATAATTCATGTTGGTCTTGTTCTTCCGCAGTCCCCATAGCGGGCCACCTCCTCTGCATCCACCAACTTGAACTCACCACCATCCCGTGAGGTCCAGGAGATGATGTGGCCATTACCTTGTTCTCTCAGAAGCTGCAGCAGAAACTGCCACAGGTCACAGATGGGTCCATCACTAGGAAGGGACTCACGCCATCCCGGGGGTACCTGGAAGACAGCAAAAATGATTCCTTTCTTGTTTCTTTTGCCTCCACATCTGTTCCTAAATTCTCACTACTATTCCCTAAACTGTCTCCTAAGCTTCCTCATGTACATTGGATATCCCTTGTATCTCACACGTGCGACAAAAAAAGAATTAAAAAAAAAAACTATGTGAGAAAGTCTCTGTGATTGTATATAAACTTTGTGTGCTGGTGCCCAGGGAGACTAGAAAGAGGGTGATGATTCCCTGGAGCCAGAGTTACAGGCAGTTTATAAGCTGCCTAATGTGGGTGCTGGGAACTGGACTCTGCTTCTCTGGTGAGAGCAGCAAACACTTTTTATATTGAGTCCTCAGTCCAGCCCTGATAAATGTGAATCTTTAGGAGCCAGAGGGAAGACAGAATACAACCTGAGCCCCAAAGAGTTCCATATCCTAGTTACTTCAGTCTATGACTAGGTTATGCTATATAGCAAAAAGGAATTCTGTGATGAAATTAAGATTACAGACCTTAAGACATAGCAATCAATCTGGTTTTTATTTGAGCCAACCACTGTATGAGCTCTTTTAAAAGCAGAAAAATGAGGCTAAAACATAGTTTAGGGGCAAAGGCAGGAGAAGGACTTTCCCTGCTATTCCTGATTCTGGAGAAGGCTCTAAGACAGGAAAATTGGGCAGCTCCAAAAATCTGGAATGACCCTCAGGCCTAAAGCCAGTAAGGAAACGTCGTACTAAAACTTAAGGGACAACTTGAATGAGCAGGAAACAAACCTCTTTAGAAAGTATTAAAAGTCCTGCCAAGACCTTAATGCAGCCTGGTGAGATCATGTTGGATTTCTGAGACTATCAATGATAAATACGTAATTTTTTTTTAAAATGATGAGTCTTACTATGTAGCCTAGGCTGGTCTTGCACTTTTGCCTCAGCTTCCTGAGTACTGGGAATACAGGTGTGTACCAATGCACCTACAGAAATGTATACTTTCAAGGAGATAATTAGAGATAATTTATATAGTGGGACTAGAAAACTAGTGAAATGTCCATGACTTGACCACATTATCTATCTACCTACCTACCTACCTACCTACCTACCTACCTTCCTTCCTTCCTACCTACCACCCCATCAACTTTTCTAGGAATGTAACTTTTGGTAGCCCCTTGCAAGCACTGTTCACTGTACATGGGGGCTCCTTTCCTCTTTTGAGCAGTTTGTCTTCCAAAAAAAAAAAAAAAAACAAAAAAAAACAAAACAAAGAGGGCCCACTGAAAGATCCTTTGCTTTATGGAGCCTTCTGAATCTGAATACCTACTCTTTTTGCCCCTCAATCCCCGATTTTTTCAACCTGTGATTGTCCCTGTATGGTTTAGGCTTTTAAAAAATTTAAAATAATTTATAATTATTAATTATACATAATGGATTTCATTAACCATTTCTAATAACTTTGATCACGTGTACCTCCATTCCCCTATTGTGTTCCCCTCCCTTCCTACTGATTACCTTCTTCTCCAACTAGGCTTCTTCATCTTTATGACTTTTTTTGTGAGCCATGAGTCTCATAGAGTTGCTTACAAGGGCAAGGTAGGGTTTGTTTTCAGGAGCATAGACACCTTACCAGTGGCCATACCCTGAAGTAACCATTAAAGGCCTTCAGGTTCCCAGGAAAGAATGGGGGTCACATGAATCCTTTTTTTTTTTTTTTTTTTTTTTTGCCATTGTTGCTACTGTTTTGTGATAGGGTCTATGTAGTTCAAGCTGTCCTCAAACTCCTGATGCTGTTGTCTCTATCTCCTGAGTGCTGAATTACACTATTCCAGCATACAAGGCAGCTACTTCTTTTTGCAGTGCTGGAGATCAATCCAGGGCCTTATTCATGGTAAGCACAAGTTTTATCACAGAACTTCACCCTAAACCCTTTTAAAAAAAATGCCTTTTTAAAAACAAGCAGTATTTACTCTTTAATATTATGTCAGGCACTACTCTAAGCAGAAAGATATCTTGCCTACTGCATAATCAACCTAATGTTAGACTTTATGGTTTAAATCCTGAATCTGCCAGTTATTAGCTGTGAGATCCTGGCCAAATTCATTAACGTTTTTGTATCACAAATTTTCTCACCTGTGAAACAGGGATAGTAATAATACTCATCTATAAAATAGACCATGTATCATTATCATTGTGTGAATTTTAAATATAACATGCTTGGGAAATAAGCTTAAATATTTTATAATTTGTTCACAAATCTATTTTCTGCTATTCCTAAATCAAACGCTCTAAAAACAAAGGCTTCTTTTTAATTCTTCTGGCAACAAAACATGATTGGAAAAAAAGCAAGGCCCATTTTGGGTTTTATTGATTGATCGTTGCTTAGTATGAATGTTCATACATTCTGGTGCAGAGATTTAAAAGCAGCTGGTGACAGAGCTGGCTGACGGTGTTATGTAACATATCATATGTGCACCATGCTACCTTTCTAAACTAAAAAAATTCACAATTCTGAAATACATCTGGTCTATGGGGTTTAGATAAAGGCATGCATGGGCTGTTATTTTTGTAGGCACTGACTCACTTATCTCTCATCCGAACTCAGAAAAATAAGCATTTTTTTCCTTTTGGAAGGAGATATTCTTATTACAATATCACTAATTTTACATAAGGCAAACGATGTCCAAGTGACTTTGCTATGCCACACTGTTGTGACAGTTCCTGCATTTGACCCAAGTATCACACTCCAGGGGTCTAAGTGGTTTTGTTATTTATTTATTTTTAGAGATAGGGTCTATATAGCCTAGGGTAGTCCCAAACTTGCCATACAGCTGAGGATGACCTTGAACTTCTATGTTACCTGCTTCCATCTCCCAAATACTGAGATACTTGGCATGGATTACCATGACCAGCTTCAGCGTCTGAGCATTTAACCACCTGCACCAGATCCTTTGTGTACATATTATGGCTTCCAGTAGGTGATTTTATGGGATTCCTTAGTGTTCAAACAAATGAGTCTCTGTTTCTTGGGCCTTCTCTTGGCTCTTTTTGTTTTATTTTATTATATTTATTATTATCCATTAGAAGCCTGTTTTTTCCCCCCCCCTTGCCTCCCTCCCTCCATCCTTCCTTCCTGTTTTTATTTTGAGACAGGGTCTATATAGTACTGGCTGTCCTGAAACTAGCAGGCTGCCCTTGATCTCAGAGATCCAACTGCCTCTGCCTCCTGAGTGTTGGGATTAAAGGTACTCCCTACCACTGCCCAGCTTTTTGTTGTTGTTTTTGTGAGACAGGGCTTCTCTGTCTTGGCTGCCCTGGATTAAAGGCATGTACCACATCATGACTACCCTGCTGCCTGTTTGTTTTTCAATGGGAGGGGAGGTGGGAAAGAACTGGGAGGACTAGAGGTTGGGGGTAAACTGTAACATATATAATATATATATGGGGGAGGAAGAGAGAAATCTATGTTCAATAAAAAAAAAAGCAAAACAAATATCACCTCAACAGAAGGATGTTCACTGTTCACCTGTATACCCTCTCCTATAAGCAAACTGGAACTATCCTGAACCTGCTTAAGTCCCTGCAAGAACCGGACTTAATCAACCAGCTGTCCACCTGCTGGGATTGTTGGATTAAGGAATAAGAATAAACCTTTTAAGGTTTTGAAAACCTATGATTTAGATTTATAGCTTTATTCTTTAATCTGCATGAAATTACAGTATGATCCTCATATGTCTGAGCCAGTTCAAGGTTCATTTAGCAGAAACAGTGTTAGGCAACTGTCCAAATTACAGTGCTGAGGGACAGTGGATCAGAGTACCCTCTTCAGAGCTCTAAGGGACTAAATATTCCCAACACCAGATTCTTTCAGAGGCCTAGAGAGTGCAGTGTGACTCCTAGTGGCAAAGACAGGCAATTTCACCACCTCCTCTGAGCTATACCAGAACCCAGAAGCTGAGTGAAATCTACCCAACTAGTGTCTAACCTATCAAAGACACGGGCTGAATTTGATTATTGCTTCTTTCACATAGGCCCTACCAAGAATCCTAGTCATCTTCCCTTCCCAGAAGGTTTTCCTTCACTCCTCACCTCATTCGCTGGGTGACTCAAAACAGCTTAGGACACAGCAGACAGGAGTCCCTGCATGTTAGTATAATCCATACATTCACAGGCAGTAAGAAATGTCTCAAAAAAGAAGAAAACAAAATAATAACACCCTCCAAAAGGTAGACTGTATTACTGTCTCCATTTTGCAGACAAGTCAGTGAAGTGTGGAGAAAGATGTTAAGTAACTTGCCTAAGGTCTCACCCTTGGATGAGATGCTGGATGTTGGCAGTCAGAGTTCAAACTCAGCATCCCTAGCCACTCAAGGCCAGTTCTGTAAGGAGAAAACATAAACGGGCAAGATCCCAGAGTGACAAATAGGCACTTCCCTGAGGAAGTGATGTTTGGTGGAGGGGAGGTAGCAATGTCATATTGAGTCCATGAGAAGGATAATTCTGGTAAAGGGAAATGTCTATATAAAAGCCTCAAGTGTCTACTGAGGCACACAATGTTCCTTGCCGGTAGAATTTTTCTTCTGCATGATCCAATGCACAGATAACTTGTTTGTCCTTGCAAATTTGTTCTGTCCTGATCGTCACAGTCTCATAGTTTGCCCTGTTCTGCCTGTGTGACTTTGAGCAGTTATTCAACCTCTCTATGCCTTGTTGAATATCTATCTGTAAAATAGGATATTTTACACTCAAATCAAAAATAATTTAAAAAAAATGAAGGTTCAACGTGCCATATATAAAGTACTTAGAAAAGTGTCTGTAGCACATGGTAGAACACAATAAACCTTAGCCCTTAGTTGTGTATCATCTTTCTCCCCCCACCCTCAACTTTCTGTAGGACTCTACCAACTGGCTTTCATAATTTCTAGTGACCTTGTCTTTTACCTCTTCCCCTCAACCTGTTTCTAGTCACATTGGCTTTTGAACATGGTAGCCATAATCTGGGCTTCAGGGTCTTTGCATTGAGTGTTCTTTCTGGTACACTCTTCCTTTATACATTATGGCTTCCTCCTTTGTTTCTTTCAGGCCTTAATTCATGAGTCTCATTTCCAAGTGTAGCATGCCTTGTCTCTAAGATTTCAAACATCTTGATACTCTAGTCCCTATTTGCCCCACTTCCATGTTTGTTGCTTAGCATTTGTATAATGTGATTTTTCAATTTTACCTATTTATACAGTCTGTTTCCTCACTTTTAGTAATGCCTGCTTTCTATGTACAGGGATTTCTGCCTGTTTTTGCTTCTCCATATCTCCAGCATCTAGAATGAAGCCTGGTACTCACTAGGTGCTTAGTAAATAGCTGTTAATATTTAAACAGTCACAGCTAACATCTTAATTCCCACATTCCCCTTTCTTCTTTTTTATCTGCAGCCCCCCCTTTGGTGATGTCTGGGATATAATTTTCATTGCAGTTTTGTGACAGGATCTCACTCTGTAGTTCAGATTGGTCTGAAACTCGCTATGTCAGCCAGGCTAGTTTTTATTTCCTGTAAATTCTTCTCTTGGTCGTCTATGCTGGACATATATATAGCTGTGAGCCATCATGCACAGTCTAGATACTACACCCCCCCACACGTTAATTTTTGTGCAACAGATTATTCCAAGCACCTACTGTACAGAAGGTACATTTTTACATGAAGATAGAACACTGAATAGGCAGATAAAGTCTGTAAGTCCTCACAGGATGTCTATTCTGAGGAGGAGAGTCAGACATGTATATAAGCTGTATAGCGTGTCTAACCATGACAGAGTACCAAGGACAAAGCAAGCAGGAAAGAGATCTGAACCCTGCTGGGTATGCAAAATCAGATGGTCAAGGAGAGGTGGCTGTTGACTACTTTGTTTCACACAAAACATCATTGGAAACATTTTATATATGTACTTTTATATATTTTATCCCAAGAACCAGTTTGACAAATACATGTTTTACTGAAATAACACTACCCAAGATGCAAAGACATGAAAGCATTCTCTGAAACATCTTTTCTATTTGTGCCTTTTCATATCACCAACATCACATTTCTGTTAACAAATCCTTTTGCACTCATTTTATTCACAAATCAAAAGGCATTCTTAGAAATGTCTTTAGTGTGTTCCCTGCACAGGGTAGTGAAAAAAATTCCTTTGGGTATAGCAAGTGTACAGGAAGTTAGCATACAGAGATATGGGAGTAGTGTTAATGGAGAAAGAAGAGCTAATGCAAAGGTCCTGAGGCTGGCCTGTACTTGCTGTTTTTTGAGAAGCAGTGAGGAGGTCAGCATGGCTGTAGCATGGGTCTGAAATGTGGAGATGAAGGACGTAAGGTTAGAGAGGTGACTTGTTTAATTAACCCACATATTTTTTATTCACACTGGAAGGGATTAGTTCTGACGCCCCCATTTTAGCTCAGTACAGGGAGAAAGTAGTTAAGCCATTCATGTAGAGTCATGCCACTGCTGGGACTTGAGGTGATGGGTCCTGAGACCAGGGTAGAATGGAGACAGCTCTGTTGGCAGAAATTGGAACTAATTTGGCTGTTAAGGAATGTGCCCTCATATGGGATGCAATGAGGTGAGAGAGGGGCATGTCAAAAGTGTTCCTCTATCTAAGTAGTTATTGGGCTATCTCTGAGTAAGGTTTTTAACCTCCATATGCCCTAGTTTTCTCAGTTACCTGTCTATGATGAGGTATATGTCTATGATGAGGGCTATGATGAGGAATAAACAAGCTGGAGACTATAGGACACTCTGCCTGATACATAGCAAGTATAAAGTACAAAGGTTAGATCCAACAGTCATTAATATCAGTACCACTACTGTACTTGAGAATTGTAGCAAAGTAAAATGTCTAGTGGTTAAGAGTGTCTATGAGGAAACATGGTATACATTGAAAGTCCCTGGGTTTCACAAGTACACAGGACTTCCTAAGAGATGGGGCAGAGAAGATTGACTCAATACATGGAGAGGAGGGAAATAAAATACAAAGCCTATCTTCTTTGGGGAGGGATGCAAGCTCTGAGGATATGAGAGAATGTAAACACTGAGGTGGCAAAAGGCTTCTGAACCCCTTACAAAAGTGAGATATGGTTTAAGCTGATTCCTATACAACCACAGAGAGGAAAAGCTGTCACACAATGATTGATTAAAATGAAGGATAGGACAAGGCCATAGACTGGGCTGTTGAAAATGAAAAAAAAAAAAAATACAAAGCACCAAACTGACCCACTCCAGTCTTTGGAAGCAGCCCAAAGATTGGAGTCTACAAATAAGGGAGAAAAGTTAGGACGGTGATAACTAGAGGGATATGAATGCAAGCATGCAAACTAATTCACGGTAAGATGGGGGCAGTGGGAGGAGGTGGGTAAAGTCATGGGCTTATGCACTGGGGACTCAAGGAGACAATAATAGAAACTTAGATGGACTCACTGTTGAACAAATATGGGGTATCTGGACTGGGTAAAGTGCCACAGATTGATTCACTGCAATAAACATGAGGGGTTCAATAAACAAGGCCACAGAAGGCTCCTCTTAAATTTGAGGCTAGGGGAAATGTAAACACTTTAAGACACAAGTACTACTAAAGGGGGACTGGACAATGCAACAGACTGGTTCCCAATAAGTGGGGGTTGGGGCGGGCAAGACCACGGACGAGTCCATTAAGTTGGGGTGGGGAAAATCCTAAGCTCACAGACCGATCCATTATACAGACGCAGGATGTCAGACCACGATCAGATCCACTATAAAGGGCAAAAGGAGCAGGCAATGCACACACAGGGGCAATCAGTTGAAGGTAGTGGAGCCGAACACCGGCAGGCTGGGCCAAGCCACATCCCTTGCGCGGGGGCGAGGATACATGGGGTCATGGACAGGGCCCTTCACCTTGTGGGCCTGGGGCTCACCTGCGTGTGTTGCAGCGGTGGCAGCGGCAGCTCCGGGGGGCGGGGGCTCCATACGAGGCCCCACCGCCCCCCAGGCCCGGGTTCCAAGGCGGCGGAGGTGGTGGTGGCGAAGGCAGAAGCAGCAACCAGAAGCCGCCCCTGCGTTTCCCCACCGCTCACGTGGGCCCTCGTGGGAGGAGCCAAGCGTCCTGCTGCTCGCTGATTGGACAAAATGCCAAAGATCCTAAGCACTGCTTCCTGGCCTGGTGGTGGTGTTGGAATCCTAACAGAGGTGACACGATTGGCTTAAAGGGGATTGATGGACTGCGGGTGACCGACTGAATCTGTAGAGGTGCTGGGCGGCGCTAGTGCCTCATGCCGATTGGGTCAAAGAGGACTGGTTAGCCAAGTGCCAAGGTTGGGGCGGGGCGGTCACCCAGTTCACACCGATTGGCTTAAATGAGATTGATGGCAGACAAGACAGTCCCAGAGGATGGTGGTAGATGGGCTCTGTTTTCAGCTGATTGGTGGAGACTCCCAGACAGCGGCCAAAACACCAAAGTAGGTGGTGCTGCACACCACACCGTACAGCGGAAACAGGACTTATATAGAAAGGGGAATAGCAGCAGGGTAGGGCTCGACTTCACGTAGGCGGGTAGGGTAACGCTATGGTAATTAGCTAGGCAAGACGAATTTAGAATTCAGCAGAGGGAGGAGGCCGGAATGGCTGCCAGATATGCAGAAGAGTTGAGAGGTGGAAATTAACTGTCTACAAGGGCAGAGTCAAGCTGCAGTCAGTTATAAGGGTGGTTCTTAGTTATCTAAGACTGAATTTAAACCTAGGCTGTACGGGCTGCAGCAGGGAAGGCAGGATCTCTGCCTACTGGTGGAAACTAGAACTATTTAGAACTATTGGAACTACTATTTAGGAACCAAATCA
The DNA here is from genome assembly GCA_021653895.1 of Mastomys natalensis. NCBI lineage: Eukaryota > Metazoa > Chordata > Mammalia > Rodentia > Muridae > Mastomys > Mastomys natalensis. The sequence continues at coordinate 174,565 of JAJTUV010002612.1, read as the reverse complement.
TTGGGCGGTAGTGTTATTTAGGGTACCTGGATGACCACTGGATTGTTGAGACAATAAACCTTAAGATCTGAAGTAAAAAGCTGACAGCCAGGAAACAAATCACTTTGAACTGGAACTTTAAAAATTTGTTTCAAGGGTCTCATATAGCCTAGGATTACCTTAAACTTAAAAAAAATCCTCCTGCCTCTATCTCTTGAGTGATGGGGTCACAGGTGTGCCACACACCCAGCTTATGTACACAGTATTGGGGACTGAATTTAAAGTTTTATGTGTGATAGACAAGCACTCTACCAAATGAACCTCATCATCAACCCATGAATCAGTCCATTCTTTATGGTAATACAAAGGGCACAGATACAAATATCTAGGAAAAGGAATTCAAGTGTGAGGAGTAGGGTCACAGTTCAAGAGGTGACAAAAGAGAGTAAACTCAGGAGGAAAACACAAGTTGGAGGCAAGACCTCTAGAGTGTTTTAGAGGTTCTACAGAAAAGATGGGTCTTCCAGTAATTTTGGTTTCTAGGGCACTTAGTCAATTAGTGAGAATTAGGGGAAAAAAGGGCTATGTGATTCCAAGGCATTCAGGCTCTTTAATATTGGATGCTGGGAAGATGCAGTCAGTGGGGAGATGGTTCTGGGAAATTCTGCAGGCCTTGTAGTTCTCTAAGTCCCTGTAAAAGAGGACAACATATACTGAACAGAGGCTGGGTCCAGGTCCTTTCCCAGGTTTGTTTGTTTTTCACTTCTTTGGTTTCAATTTAGAAGGAAAGATGACCCTCCCTTCTTTGGCTTTCTCCTGTCTTCAGGTTATCACCCTAAAAATATTGGAAGGGTGGAGTGGAGTGAGCTGCTCTCACCTCTAGCATCATGTGGATATGGGCCTTGATATTCATGGAGTCCTTGGTGAGGCTGTTGCTGAGCCTAGAAAAAAGGAACAAGAAAGGGCAAAATGGGCCCCATTTAGGGCTGTGAGGATAATTCTTCCTCATCACTTCAAGAAATGCTTGCATCCTGGATGACTTACACCTGCCCTGATCCTATGCAGAGATGTCTGGCTACCACTTGGAATTTCCCCATTTAAAGATTGAAGGGAATAGGGCCAGTGCGGTGGTTCAGCTTGTAAAGGTTGATTGCTGCCAAGCCTGAGAACCGAGTTCAATACCCAGGACCCACATAGTAGAGGAGAGAACTGACTTTAAAAAGTTGCCCTCTAACCTTCACATGTACTCAGAAAAAATGTAGTAACAACTTTTAAAAAACGATTAAGGTGATGAGGGAAGTGTGTGTGGGGGTATGGGTCTATGATCAAACTATGTGATACACTTGAAACTCTTTATGAAACCAATCACTATGGCTATATGATGATAAGAAGTAAAAATTATTGAGTGCCTTCTGTATGCCAGGCAGCTTTAAATAATAGCAGAAACAGCAGTAAATGAAACAAAATTCTTGGTCTTCTGGAGCTCCTTTAAAAAAGATTTATTTTTAGTTTTTAATTATCTATCTGCTATATGTGTGGGAAATATACCATAAATGTAGATTCCCACAAAGGTTAGAAGAAGATATCAGATTCCCTGGAGCTTACAGGTGGTTGTGAGCTACCTGACTTGGGTGCTGGGAACCAAACTCAAATTACTCTGGACAGCAGTATGGACACTTAAGCACTGCTGAGACTACAGATGTGTAACCCTACCACCTAGTGGGGGTGATGTGGAAGATAAGTGTTCCACCACAAAGAAAAATCAATACAAAGGTGCTGAGGTAGGAATATGCTTTGTATGGTGCAGGCACAGCCAAAGAAGCCATTGTGGCTAAAGAATAAGAGGAGGAGCCGGGCGGTGGTGGCGCACGCCTTTAATCCCAGCACTTGGGAGGCAGAGGCAGGTGGATTTCTGAGTTCGAGGCCAGCCTGGTCTACAGAGTGAGTTCCAGGTCAGCCCGGGCTACACAGAGAAACCCTGTCTCGAAAAACCAAAAAAAAAAAAAAAAAAGAATAAGAGGAGGATCCTAAGAGGTAAACTCAAGAGAGGTGAGGAAGGAGGCAGAGGGTGGAAAGTCTACAGTACCATGGTAAAGCTCTTAGCTTTTACATTAAATAAGGTACTAATAAGGGGAAGGTTGAGAGTAGAGGACAGATGCAAACTGATCTGAGAAATAAACTTATTAGGGTTTAAAAGAATCCACCTGGCTGTTAGGCAGTGCACTGACAGGACAAGAAACCCAAATGTGAAGGCAGCAAGTGTAGTGAGGAGGATAATGCAATAGTCCAGGTGAACAACAGAGGTTCAGATCATAGGGAATATAGTTGAAGTAATGAGAAATGTCTCATTTTGAAGGCATTTTGAAGGCAGTGCCAAAGGATTACAGCCAAGAAAGGACTCTAGGAAGAGGCTAAGGCATAAAAACACCTGGGCAAATGGAGATGCCTGGAACCACCCTAGCCCTGAACTGTTGAGTTATATAAATCAGTCAACTCCTTCTGTCCAAATCTGCTTGAATCAGGTCTCATCTAAGAGAATCCTTATGTATACAATCAGTCAAAATGAATACAGTGGACAAAGGAAGAACTTTTTGGAGAATAAAAAAAAGAACTGAAGACGGAGTGAGAGTTAAGCAGTAAAAAGGTCTTTTGCACAGAAAGACCAAGAGGCACAAAAGAGATTTGTAAGAAGCGGTCAGTGTTAGAAATTAAGTGAACCATCCAGAAAGATTGTAGAAGATAATGTGGAAGCACCAGGAGGGGCTGGGTAGTACAAGGCTTGATAACATGATAGGAATTATGCTGATCTATTTGCTAATGCAGGACTCAGTTTGAGGGGGTAAATGAAACTAAATACTGCATGAAAAACAGGCAACGGGATAGAAAGTTAGGTTGGGAAAAAAAACCAGTATGAGTCCATCTATATACTACTATCTCCCAAATTTATATTGCCAACTATCTTCAAAAACCTACCTCAGTGTCGAAGTCCCTTATACTTTATAGATCCCACACTGAGATCCAGCTCTTCCCTCCTGGTCTGTTCTTCCATCTCAGATAGAAGTAACATCATCTTTCTGGATGCTTAGCAAAAATCTAGACCTTCCTCTTTTTGCAGAAATAGCATTGAACTCAGTGCCTCATACATTCCAGTAATGCAATCTACTACTGATGGACATGTATCTCAGCTTCAAAGCTCTTCTCTGTTTTTCATTTCTAGTCTGCCATTCTATTCAACACAATTGCTCCACCCCAAGCAAAACTTCCAATCTCCATTATGTACTGTTTGTAGCACTGTCAACATGTATTATATTACATCATACCCTTACTTATTGTCTCCTTTGATCAAAATGATAGCTGTGAGGACAGATTGTGGTCTGTTTTTGTTTGCTATATAATGAGGACCAGAAAAGTATGTGATACAGAGTGGGGGCCCAACTGATGTTGAATGAATAAAGACTATTCAAAAGACTGGAAATCCTTGAAAAAATACTTAAGTCTATGGTTAGGATAGGATGTGAACCATGAGTAGCATTATTGCTGGAGAGCAAAAACACTTTTTCTTAGCCATGTACCTAGTTGATTTATTCATTCATAACAGCTAGGAAATGGAAACAACCTAAATGTCCTCCACCAGATGAATGGATAATGAAGATGTGCTACATTTACAAAATGGAATTCTGTTCAGTTATAAAGAAAAACGAATCAAGAAATTTACAGGTAAATGGATGGAACTAGAACATATTACACTGAATGAGGTAACTCAGACCCATAAAGACAAACATTGAAGATTTTCTCTTTATTTGTGGATGCTTCAAACCTTAAGATGTGAGTATATTAGTGGAATAACCACAGAAACTAGGAAAGTAAAAAGGGACCAGGGCATGGGGAAGAGAATGAACAGAGTGGGATAGTAGGTCACAAGTGCTATGATGGGGAAATTGGAAAAATGGGAGCAGAAAAGAAATACTGAGGAAGAGGGAGAAGACACATAAAAAAACATCAAGGATGATTGAAAAAGCCATAGGGAAACACTATTTTATGTTTACTTAAAAATACATATAAAACACACACACACACACACACACACAAATTAAAATGAAGTTATACTACTTGGGGTGATAATGCTTTCTCCAAAAGCTATACACTATCTGACAAAAAACCCAGTGGCAAGTATAGCTAAGCTGGCCTCCAATTCAAGATCCTTCTGCCTGGACTATTGCAGAGTTGTTCGTCAGGGTAATTCAAGAGACTCCCAAAACAATATAGGCAATTTCTGTTGCTCTTGGTTGCTTCCTAGAACATGAAGGAAAGACTACCACTGAAAATACCATATTTCTTAGTCATAAGACTTAGGAGGAATCAAGTTGGAACTAACCTGGAAGCCTCCTCCTTGGAGACTCTCATAGATGCTATGCAAGCTGCCAAGGGAGAGGATCAATCTACTAGTCCTACCCAGCTGTAGAGCCTATGAACCACAACAATAATCTGCCTAGCAAGATATTACTAGCAAGATGGTACAAAAGAAGCATTTTTTTTTTATCTTAGTGGGGAGCATCATTTGTGTCATTTATTGGAGTTAAGGTTTGCTTAATAGGGAGGAATTCAGGCCTGGTACTATAGATCTAGCCAACTACCCATAGCTGGAGTGCTCATAGACCTGATAATCTAAACTAATATAATTTCTGTTTTCTAAAACCATATCCTTTCACTCACAGATAAATGTAGCTGTCATCCCTCATTTAAAAAAGCTTCTTTTTGGAACAGATGGAGACTATTACAGAGATTCACAACTGGTCAAAATGCAGAGCTTAAGTGACTGTGAGGTGCCCGACCCCAACTGATATATCTGTAGTCCAACCTCTACACCTAAGGCTCAGGGAAAAATCATAGAGAAAGAGTGGAGAGATTTTAAGAGGCAGAGGCCCAGGATGTCAGCTATTAGGATACTTCCTAGACATGATGGGGAAACTGTACCCATGATTGCCCAACAATATGGTAGCCTGAAAAAGACCAGCATGACAACAATAGTTGACATGTTCCTATGGAAAGGGGAAATTACACATGGACCCACCTCTAGATGAAGCACTACAAGTGGTCAATGTCTGCTGAAAGAGGGAGAATCAGTCTCCTTTAGGGCCAAACTCCCATACAGGTTGCTTAATCCCAAGTTGTCATCCCTGGATACATGTTCATATAAGCAAAGCTAAATGGACTCAGTACGTGTGATACACACACACACACCCCACCACCAAGTAAGCAAGTTTTAAAGAAAGAGTTCATCTACACAGACTCAAATTCTAATCTAGGATGGTGAAATGTTGAGATGGCTCTATTGGTTATAATAGAGCAATATGTATATGTGGTCAAGCACACATTTCATCACACTGGTAGAAAGCAGGTCAACAGATTAGAAAGACCAGGTAAGGAGTCTGCTAACTTCAAACACCTTGTTATTTTATGAAAAAAAAAAAAATCAATTCTCATAAAAACAAAAACAAAAACAAAAAGACAACCAAACAAAAAAACCCCTCTGTGACATAAGAGAAAAATTTGTTTGATAAAAATTGGACGTGTTCTAAATGGTCATAAGTTAAAAATCACAACGATCAGCCGGGCGGTGGTGGCGCACGCCTTTAATCCCAGCACTTGGGCGGCAGAGGCAGGCGGATTTCTGAGTTCGAGGCCAGCCTGGTCTACAGAGTGAGTTCCAGGACAGCCAAGGCTATACAGAGAATACAGAGAAACCCTGTCTCGAAAAGACCAAAAAAAAAAAAAAAAAACCACAACGACCTTGATCAAATTATATGCTAATTAGTTTGATCACCAAAATTTAAAAATCTTAGCAGGTTTCAGGTCTACTAACACTAAAATCTCTGGAAAGCTTAAGAGAATAGCTAGTGGAACCATACAGGAGACAACTCCAGAAAAATGAATCCAGGAATAAACATGGCCAATGAGAAATTTTACATTGCAGGTGTTCATGCTTGTGAGTGGTTCTTTATCTAAGTGTACTGTTCCCTGCTCCCTCATACTCATTTTTCCTAAGCTATGCCACATATGACAGTTTTTCATGCATGCCAGATACACTGTCCCTTTTGTCAAGAATATTCTTTCAAGAACGCTAGGAGTTGCGATTTTGAAGTTAGGTCACAAAAGATCTTGTTGAGGGAGCTTGTTATTTATGCAAGACAACCAAGAGTTGAGAAAAGAAACCACATGGGGAAACTGCTGAAGATAGATACCAGTAGCTACTGAATCCTACCAAAGGTGGAAAATACTTAAAGCCTGTATTAGGGCTGGGGAGATGGCTCAGTGGACAAGAACATTTGCTGCTCAAGCATAAGAACCAGAGTTGGATTCCTAGTACCAATGTAACACACACCTCTGACCCCAGCACTGGTGCTTGCTAAAGCCAAAAAATGGCAAGCTGTAGGTTTGGTGCTGAAGCCAAAAAATGGCAAGTTTTAGGTTTGGTGGACGCCCTGTTTCAAGAGAAATAAGGCAGACAGCAATAGACGAAGGCATTGTCTCTGCATGTGTGGTTATAGGCACATGAAGTTCAGAGAGCGGATCCCAGGAAATGAGCAGAAAAATTAGCAGATAGTTAAGTGAGAAGCAGCCTCTTTGACTATTACTGATTCTTAGGTTGAAATCTCATGGATGTGGTCACAGATGTTTGTACATATAACAACATAGTACTAGAATGTAAGCTTCTAAGACTCTTCTGTTTTATTTACTGCTGTATTCTAACACTAACCACACAACCTGGTATACATAAGATGCTCAATAAATGTGTGAATAAATAATACAAAAACTGCTTATTGAGTATCACACCCTGGCTGAACTTTGCATCCTCATTTTTCTTAGCCCTACCCCTGAAAAGGAAGGTAATATGGTTTTCTAAGTACCATCCCAGGTAGCCACAGGGAAAAGGGTAGAGTGTTAAAATTTGTGATGTCTACTTATTAATTTTTTTCTGTTTGTTTTATATACAGGGATTTGTTTTATCACCCAGAGTGGCTTCAAACTCAGGATCCTCCTGCTTGATCCTCTAGAGTCCTGGGATTACAGGTGTGAATTACCATATTTGGTTTTTATATATTTTATGTATGTGTGGTGTGTGTTACAGACAGGACCTAGGGCTTCACATATGCTAAGCAAATGTTCTTACCACTTCCCTGTTCCCTTAGCCAATGTAGGTGGCTTTAGATACTATCCTCCTGGAATAAACTCACTCTGTGAGGAGAGAACTCTTTCGGTCAATGAACTTGAGAGCTTCAGCCAGTGTCAGTTCCAGGAAAAAACCATATCCCAGGGCCACATAGATTCGTGAAGTATCTGGGCTGAAGAAAGAGGTTGGAGGGAGTGGAAAAAGTCTTTATTACCATTTAGCATACTGTATAGTTTAAGGTGTTTTCTATTCCCTTCCTATTCCCCAAAGTGAAGGCTCTGTAAGGGCAGATATTTTGTGTTCATTTCTGCCACACCCACAACATGTTGCTTATATCCTAATGCAATATAAAAGCTACTAGAGCCTGGTATACAGAAAATACTAAGAAATAATTGTTTCATGAAAAAGAGGAGAGAATACACTCACACCATTGTGTCAACGAAGAAGTTACAGCCCAAATCCACCTGCATATATAACTCCGAGTGATTAGTTTCCTATAGGGCCAGGAGAAAAGAGGTAGGTGTCAGTGGCCAATTTTTAAGGCAGATAAAGATTTTGTTCTGGGGGCTCTCTTCCCACCTCCCTTCTTTGTACACATACACAAAGTGGTACCCAATTTAAAAGCCTTTACCTGGAGTCGCTCAATGACATTTCTTAGTTGAAGGTATACAGACAGCTGCTCATATACCTTGTCTCGATGGTCCAGCACCTTTCTGACATGTAGAAATACAACAGTGAACATTAGGCAGCCTTATTCCTCTTGAGATGCTGCATATCATGTCCTGCCAGGCATTTTAAGCCAGGTGTGGTTGTTCATGGATGTAATCCACGGGCTGAGGCAGGAGGATTATGAACTCAAGACATCTTGTGCTACACAGTGAGATCCTGTGTCCCCCTCCCCCAAACACACACGATGGGATGGGGTATAGATGGAGACACAGCAGGCATTTCAATAAATACAGGTCTGGCTGTAGTTCATCCTGACCTCTACCTTTTACTAGTAATGTGACTATAGAAAGTAGGAAACCTGTTTGGGATTAAGTTTCCCCACATAGAAAATAGAGATGGCAGTATTAATAATTCTAATGACATAGGAGTCATTAGAATCACGTGTTTACTACAAAGTGTTTTAAATGCTAGCCAAATGGTAAGCATTATATACTTGCTACCTGTTAGAACTACAAATATTGCATTTTACTCAGTGACTTATGCCAATTAAAATGTCACATCTTCACCCTAAATGTACCTCCCCATCTCTTTTAGCATACCTACACAGCTCTAGTTCTGAATACCTAACTTTCTATTCACATTAGGAATGACAGCAATAGTAATCATCCAGTTGTTGAGTCTTTGGTGTATTTCAGGTACTGTAGTCAAATTCCTTTTCCAAAACAACTATTCAGGTTATTTGTTTTATTTCCGAAGACAATATCTGAGTTTCTCAGCCTAGTATTGAATTTGTAAGCACACCAAACAACCCTTTCCTCTCAGCCTCAATATAATAGTAGTTGGGTTTATCTGCATTTTTAAAATGTGTTCTTACTAAGATTTATGTGTTTATTTTGTGTACATGTATGGGTGCCATGGTACACACCTGGAAGTCAGAGGTCAGCTTTCTGGGAGTCTTTTTCCTTCCACCAATGGTCCCAGAGATCTACCTTAGGGCATGGGGTTGAAGGTAAGCCATCTTGCTGGCCCTAGTTTGCTTGTTTTGAGACATACTCTCAGGCCAGGCTGTATACAACCTCGAAAGGTAGGTGAAGATTACCTTGAACTCTGGATCATCCGCTTCTGACACTATCCCAAGTACAGAGATAGCAGGCCTGTGTGACCACACCGGGCTTTGCTTTTTTTTTTTTTTTTTTTTTTTTTTTTTTGTTTTTTAGGTTTTTCGAGACAGGGTTTTTCTGTGTAGCCCTGGCTGTCCTGGAACTCACTCTGTAGACCAGGCTGGCCTCGAACTCAGAAATCCTCCTGCCTCTGCCTCCCAAGTGCTGGGACCACTGCATGTTTTTTTTTTTTTTTTTTTTTAATAGAATCTTATTCTATTTTCAAGGCTGGCTTGTAATCCTGGCTAAAAAAGTGAATTTTCCATCTTTCCACTAGAGGTGGCATACACCATGGAGCCTGAGCCAGGCTTTATTCTGTCCCACCACCCCCTCCCCTTGAGACAGTCTGTAGCCCAGACTGGTCTCCAGCTTACAAAGATCCCCCTGCTTCTACCTCCCAAGTGCTGGAATTGAGACATTTAAAACTCAAACACCACGTTAAGAAGGCCTAATACACTTTTCCATTTCACACATGAACAAAGTTCATAAAGTCTAGAGGCGAAGTAAGGTACAACTTGTTCATAAATATTGGTTAAATAGTCTACTCAGAAACACCCTGGGTTCGGAATGACTATGTTAAACCAACAAACAAGATCAGAGCTCTGCTAAGGGGACAAGTTCCAACCAAATCTCAGCCCAGAAGTCAACCTTTTTTTCCCAGAAGTCTTGGTCGGCCAATCCGAAAATTTGGTAGCCTTTCTGTCCCACCCACCACGTAGAATTTCTCAAACATCACGCCTCCCGCGTTGTCACTCACTGTAAGTCTCGCTGCAGTACGTCACTGATAAAGGCCTCGTACCGCAGCACTTTCTCCCCCACCGTATCCAAGGCCCGCCGTTTCGGGGGCGTCGCCATGATGGGCTCCTGGGGAGTGAAGAGGGGGGACCACGTTGAGTGCTCCAGTTTAACTTCACAAAGTTCTCTCCAACCTCTCAATGTTGGGGATAACTTCTTTCGGCTCGTGCTACATAGGTCCGTCTCCCCAACCCTACTTTAGGACTCGTTCACTTACCAGTACACAAGCGCCGCGCTTTCCTTAGGGCCACCGGAGATAACTGTCAGTATGAACCGCGATTTCCGGATGGCGCGGATGGATGACGTGTTTCCAGCAGGCAGCCAACCAAATCGATGGGGAGGGGCTGTCTGGCGTTCGAGAAGACACGCTTAAGGGAAGAGCTGAAGGCGGGGTCGAATGAATCCTTGGAGGTTGCAGGATCTTACCGAGCTAGACCAGCCGGCAAGCGGTCGGCCTGCAGGCGAATAGTCGCGAGCTGGCGGGAGACTGGTTTGGGTGACGTTTAATGAGATTTGGCGAGTTCTGAGGGAGGGTGGACTTACAGGAAGGCAGGGAGAGGGAGTTAAGTGTTTATAATTTCTTTATTTGAAGTGTGTGTGTCTGTTGACTAATAATTTGAAGTTTGTATGTGTGTGTGTGCGCGCTTTGTTACTGGAGTTACAGGCAGTTGTGAGCTACCAGGATGTGGGTGCTGATAATGGAGTTTCACATTCTCTGCAAGGAATGTGTTCTTAACTGATGAGCCATTTCTGTATTCCCCCCCCCCCCTCACTCTTAAATTTTTTCCCCTATTTTTACGTGTTTTGTTTGCATGTTTATGCACCACATGTGTGCTGTGCCCACAAAGGCCAGAAGACGTGGGATTCCCTGGAACTGGAGCTAATGACAGTTTGTGTGCACCATGTGGGTGCTGGGAATTGAACCTGGGTCCTCTATAAGAATGGCCAGTGCTCTTAACTACTGAGGTATCTATATAGTCCCTATTTTTTTTCTTTTAGAAACATTTCTATTTTTTTGAGAATTTCATAGATGTATGAAATGTCTTCTCATCATCTCCACTCCCTATTCCCTCCAACTCCTCCTAGACCCCTCCTACCACATTCCCTTCCCAATCTCATATTCTCTTTAAAACAAAAAAACCAAATCAAAAACAAAAAAACTCACTGAGACCACTTAAGCATTTAATAATTTTAAAAGCACAAGAGTGCCTATAGACTAGTAAGGATTATGATACTAATCTATAAGGAAAGCAGTATATCCTGTGGGAATCTGTCTGTTTGATATATATCTATATCTATATATCTATATATATCATACATAGTTTGGTTTTCACTCTTCATAAAGGGAATGAATAAGAGCATATAAAAATGTTTAAACGGAGACAACTTTTAAGAAATTCATTTTGAATGAATTTCTGCTTGGTGACTTGCAGTTCATGATGAGGCTACAGAGAAACCTTGTCCCCCAAACCAAAACCAAAGTTTCATGTTACATGTATTTATAATTAAATTTGATGTGCTTAAAACAGGGAACTCTAAATATTAATCTTTATTTGTTAAGGAAAACAGTTTAAATAGACTAGAGTTGGGTCTGTGTTGTCTATTAACATTTCGTGTATTTTTTTTTTTACTTGAAAGATACTTTTAGGTTATCAAAATGGCTAACTGGTTCAAAGCTACTGGCTAACAAGTCTTGACAGCCTGAGTTCAATCTGCAGGATGGCTTGTAGATTACTGCTGTTCCCTGACATGGAGAAAGCACACTTCTTTTTTACAATGGGAGGTAATTACTCTAGAAGATTCATAGCTGGTTGAACTTCAAGGAATGTTTCTGTTGCTATGGTATAGCTGCTCGAGGTGGTAGAAAATGATAATCACCTATATTATTCTAAGTCTTGGAGAACATTGTAGAAGACGGGGTGGAGAGAATGTGAAAGCTGCAGAAAGGGAGCATTGTCTCACTATTTACAATGTTGGGCATGACCATTGCTATTTTGAATAAGAGCAGATGTAATCACTTAAATGAGACTTTTATGAGACCAGGCCTATTAACATTTCCTCTTGGAAGTAGAAGGGAGGCTTATGAGGTTCATGTGCTTTCAAGATTCTCATGAAACCTTCAGGAGACTTTCATAGGATCCAGCCTATTAATATATTCTTTGTTAAGAGAGTAGAGAGGCTCATGAGGTCATGGAGTCAAAAGATCCTCACAAAGACCCTACTTTCCTCAAAGGAAACAAGTGGACTGGGGTGGAAATTTTTGGTAGTATAGCTTCCCCTATGTTTTCTGGGCAGCTGAGGTGGCATAGCTTCATCTGAGTCAGCCAAGCTGCAAATGAGATCTTCCAATGCTCTAGCTTTTTTGAGTTGTCCATGCTGCAGGTGGGATTAGTCAATGGGATAGCTGCCTATGAGTTGCTCTGGATTTCTCAGTTGTGTAGATGCCTTTGTGTCACCCATGCTCCAATAAATAATCTCAATAAATTAATTTTTTATTCACCAAACTGGACTTGGACAGGATCCTGTTGGCCCATTGGTACCCTCTCATCTGGAGTGAAAAGTTATTTCCTGGTGGAAACTATGATATGGGACATTCTGTTCTCTCTCTCTTTTTTGTAGCTAGTGTGAATGGGATTGATTTCATGATTTTTATCTCAGCAAATTCATTATTGGTATATAGAAAAAAATCCACTGATTTTTGAATATTGATTATATCTTCTGCTACTTTGGTGAATTTTTTATCAGTTCTAATAGTCATTTAGTGGAGTCTCTAGGTCTTTCTGCTTATTGATAATGAGGTAAATAATCTTTTCTTAGGCCTAGATGATAGATGTTTTGTCTTCCTGGGTCTTTTGTGTGGAGATTTTTATCTAGTCAGGAATTGATATGGGTTTGGTATTTTTGTTGCTATAGGTACCCTTAATTTTAGAATTTTTTGGTGGTATCTTGTCTTGTCTTCCTACTTGACTGTGGACTCTCCCATTGTTCCTATTTACAGACACAATTTTTCTTATCCTCTCAGCCACATTTCAGTTTCTTTTGATTGTTAGTGAGATGCTCAGACTTGATGTGAGGAACATCTTTGCTATTCTAATTAAGCTCCATCTTTGACAGACACTGTGTATCAGTGTTTAGGATAAAAGGTAAAGCTTGATAGTCCCCACTCTTCCTTTCATTTACTTATAGTAAAGTCTATCCAGTGTTTGCAGAGTTTGCTTTGGTTCATTTTCCCATGGAGACTAAATCTTTTCTGTGAGAAGTGAATCTGGATGGATTTCACAGTGGTCTCCTTAAGCCAGCACCTTGAAAAGAGAAGACTTTTTTTGACTTTTCAATTGTAAGGTTCCTAGAGGTAAAACCTGAAAAACCATTGAAATGTCCAGTGTCTGCAGTTCCTAAGAACTTTACGCTGTCACACTAGCCTACACATGTTGTTAGACTTCCCCGAAAGGCAGTTCTAGGCTAGTGAGCATGGATATCCTTTGGTAGCTGGTCTGATGCAAACCTGAAGATTTCTATATCCGAGTCATGACACCAATGATGTGTTTATAAAAAGATAGAGAGATAAAGAGAGTATGTTCAGTGGGTGTGTGGAGAGGTATAGGGGAAGGGGATGTCTCAGCAGACCCATGCAGAGGCATCTCTTCCCCCTGAGGGACCAGCCACACGATGGTATAGTATAGAATAGAGTTTATTCAGGGCATGGGGAGAGGAGCCAGGAGGGTAGTAGATGTAGGGGGGTGGAGAGAGAGAGAAGAGGTGAGGGGAGGGAAGGGGAGAAGGGAGTAGAGGCTGGCTATGACTACATGGAGAGAGGGGGAAGGGAAGGGGAGGGGGAGGGGACAGAGAGAAGCTAGAGGCAAGAGATCAAGAGAGCAGAGAGGAGGGCAAGCAGCCCCTTTTATATTGGGCCAGGCCTACCTAGCTGTTGCCAGGTAACTGTGGAGGTGGAGTTTAGACAGAATACTAACACTTGTTCCTTAGCAATGTACTAAAAGTTCTAGTGTAAACTTTCCAGTAGCTTATATGACATTCAGCACACATGTACCCCAGGTAAGCAGATTCTCAAGTCCTGCTTTCCCCCATACTCACCTGCTTCTCTTCATATTTTACAGTAGTGTTTGCTGTGTGACCTCAGTTTTCTAATGGGCACAATAAAATTTACTAATTTCCAACTTGTCTGGATGTTTTTTGAAAGGACAGGAAAATTTTCTATTCCACTCCTGTTTGACTCCAGTCTGAAACTGGAAGTCTTCTAAAATATTTAGAAATTACTGCCCTATAAACATGTCATTTCATGTTACATACTTTAGGGCAATTCAGTGGTCTTTGGGGACCAAACCTTTCAAAATTTAGAGATCCTCCTTGGCAGTATCACTTACTTTTCTGTGTTAAAAAGCAATTATTTGGGTTACATCCCCTAAAATCTGCTTCCGAGGCTGTAGTCTTGCACAAACATGGAAGTATAATAGATGCTACAGCAAAAATGGCATAACTAATGTCTTAGTTAGGGTTCTACTGCTGTGAACAGACACCATGACCATGACAAGTCTTATAAAGGACAACATTTAATTGGGGCTGGTTTACAGGTTCAGAGGTTCAGTCCATTATCATCAAGGTGGGAGCATGGCAGCATCCAGGCAGGCATGGTGCAGGAGGAGCTGAGAGTTCTACATCTTCATCTGAATACTGGCTAGCAGAATACTGGCTTCCAGGCAGCTAGGATGAGGGTCTTAAAGCCCATGCCCACAGTGACACACCTACTCCAACCAGGCTACACCTTCTAATAGTGCCACTCCCTGAGTACAGCATATGTAAACCATGACAGCTAAATTGTATGTTGTCAGACAGGGAATATGGTAGAGATTTTGGGGTGCTTACTTGTAGAGACCACCATCTTGGAAAAGTATCCTTCATATGTAGATAAGGATGTCACCTTGCTCATTTCACTAAAGGGGATGGGGTTGAGATATGCCTCTCTGGATTAGAGTATGTTTGGATCTGAGTTTTAGGATCTTTATTACTTATAGAAACTGCAGTGACCCTCTCTATGATATGAGAACAAGACAGAATGTACCTCCTAAGAGATTTATATATAGGAAAGGGGTGGAAATTCAGGATGGGCCTATCCTGTTTAAAGTGATAGCACTGGAAGAAGTGGGGTAAATCAGGTAGGTACAGTGAATCTCTTGAGGTTACCGTTAGGGAAGAGTCAGAGTTCTTCTGGTAAGGAAACTAGTGGTTATGAGGGAGTTCAGGGTGGGGAAAAACACTTTAAAGCAATACCAGTGGGGAAAAGACAGGAGACATTGCAGTGGTAAAGTTTTGTCCATGAGTGCTACCACAAGGTGATGGAAGGAGAATCAAGGAGAAGGGGAGCAAACAACCCATAGGACTCTTAGGGCTATATCTGCTATTCATCAAACATTTACCCATTTCATACATAGTTCTGAGTATTTTACATATATCAACTCATTGTTTTCCTCTGAGGTGTCTGACTTTATAGCACAGTTACAAATAATCTGGACTGCTGTCTCCATGTCCAGACTAGAAAGGAATATACCCAGGGTTTTATTTTCACATTTCAATCTTGGTCCATCTAGAGTAGGTATATATGTTATAAGGTATGGGTCCAATTTAATATTTATATACAGCTTTATTTTGCAGCTAGAGTCTTGTCATATAGCCAGGATGGCATTGAATTCACTGTGTAGTCCAGACTGGACTTGAACTTAAAATCTTTTCCCCAGCCTTTCAACTTCTGGCATTGCAGAGGTAAGACGCCAAGTCAAGCTTAATCTGTTTGGAAATGTCTGTGCTTAATGGGTAGAATAATGCCTACTAAAATATATATAGCCATAGAATCTGTGAATGTGACCTTAGTTTGAAAAAAAAATACTCTTGCATATATAATTAAGGATCTTGAGGTGGGGGCCATTCTGAGTTAAATAAGTGGCCCCTAATCCAATGAAAAATATTCTTATAAGACAAAGAGGAAGACATAGGAGATGGTGTGAAAACTGACAGACAGACATTAGAGTCATTGTTATGATTTATATATGAAATGTTGTCTCTAAAGGCTCATGTTTTATGCTTGATCCACCACAGGTGACACTATTGAGTAGTGATTGGATCATGATAACTTCTTCAATGGATTAATTCATTGATAAGTTTATAGCTGAATTGCTCATAAGAAATGGAGCCTACTTGGACAAAGTAACTCCCCGAGGGCATGCGCATGTGTATATGTATACACATATATATATGTGTATATGTGTGTGTGTATGTATATACATATATATATATATTCCCTATATCTTTCTTTTCTTTTTCTTTTTTGGCTGCCATGAGATAAGTGGCTTTTCTCCATGATGTCCTTCTGTCATTACTTTCTACTCTACTAACAGGCCTAAAAGGAAAAAAAAACAAGTTGATCTTGGAATGTAATATCTGAAACTGTGTGAGCTTAAAAAAGTCCTTCCTCATTTGTTTTTTTTTCCAAGTCTAGTCACAGCAATGAAAATGATACTAGCATGCTAATATAGTTATAAATTAAAGGGTTGAGGTCATAACTTAGTGGTAGAATGCTTACTTAGCATGCATGATGTCCTGGGCTTGATTTCTGGAACTACAAAAATATAAACTGAGGCAATCAATGGTTGCTGATGTTCTTAGGTCGGAGAGAGGCATAGAATAGATTTTGAATAGAAAGGGGATAGAATATATTTTCTTCAAAAGGACTTGGCTCTATGATCTCAGGAGTTTGGACGCATGAACTATAACAGAATAAAATTTATTGGTTTAAACCAGTTGGTCTGTGGTAACTTTTTACTGCTGTCTTAAGAAATGAGTGTATTTATTTAAAAATTCACCTTTGTCCCTCATGATTTGAGATGATATTTTAGTTAGACACAGACTTCTTTACTGACATTTTACACTTTCACTGGCTTATATATTCATGTATCATGATTACATGGTCTTTTTTTTTTTTTTTTGGTTGGTTTTGTTTTGTTTTTGAGATATGGTATTGCTATTTAGTCTAATCTGGTTTGAACTTAATCTGTAGTTCAGGTTTTGAGCTAGTTACCCTCTTTTGCCTTTTGAATGGCGAGATTTCAAGTATATATATATATATATATATATTTTTTTTTTTTTTGGTTTTTCGAGACAGGGTTTTTCTGTGTAGCCCAGGCTGTCCTGGAACTCACTCTGTAGACCAGGCTGGCCTCGAACTCAGAAATCCGCCTGCCTCTGCCTCCCAAGTGCTGGGATTAAAGGCGTGCGCCACCACGCCCCGGCTACTTCAAGTATATTTCACCATACCCAGCTTCCACACTACTTAAATTATAGAAGCTTTATAGAATGTTCATATATTTCATGAAGTTAATCTCTGCCATTGATCTTTATTTAAGGATTTGTAGTTATCCTTTTGTGTTTACTTTTTCTTATGCATTTTAGGTGAATTTCTTTCTGAGTTGATTCATATAACTATACTATACTGTTTGAAGTATTTATTAGAAAAACATCAGAAGGAGGGCTGTGGGAGATTGCTCCCAATTTTTCACTCTTCTTCATAGCCATACCTTTTGCCCTTGACGTTTTGTTTGTTTTTTTGGGGGTGTGTGTGTGTGTGATTTGCTTTATTAATAGTTCCTAAGTAGAGGAGATATGGCATTTCCGAGTCTAGGCCTTGGATTTGTGGTCTGCATTGCCCTCATCCTCTTTGCATCACTAGAAGAAGACATGTGCCACAGATATGTACCACCATGCCTTGCTTGAAGCATGTTCTCTTGAATTAAAGAGTATGTCTGTGGGGAACCCTGCAGGTGTCAATGCAGGCAGTGATCCATGTACGGATGAGAATGAAAACTTCATTCAGATTGACTTCATCAACCTGGATTAGATTTGGGGAATCTAATGGCAGGTGGTTCATTATAAGCATATTTCAAACACAGTACAATTTGGAAAAAGGTTTCCAGGCAACAATCAGCCCAATCCAGGTGCACAATAAAGCTTAAAGTGTGACTACATGGAAACTCATTTGCAAAGTACATGTAATCATGAGGGTGGGTTCTACAACTAAAAGACCTAGAATCTAATGTGGTTTCTGACTAAGATAGTGTAGAGGTCAGCAGGATGTAAAATACATGTGGCATCCTTATTAAGGGTAGGTTCTTTCTCTCTGGGAGCTGGAGAGAAAGTCTGAGATAAACATTCTGGGGGATTAGGGTGAGGTTGGCCTCTACAGCTAGCAAAATGCTCACCATATCATTAACAGTATCAACTCCTAGGCTTCTGGGCAGGAAAACGGGTATTTTGTCTCCTCAGTTGAGAAGAGGGCCCCTATGTGTTTAACATTTCTGGTTTCCCTAGCAATCTGTGGGCATAAAGACATTTGTACCCCCAACATCTTGTACCTTCTAATTTTTAAAAAGAAAAACAGCCCCAGTAGAGGCCATGACAGAATCCATTGCCTCCATGGCTAGTCTAAAAAGTATAGGCAAACATAAGAGAATTATAAGAAGACCTAACAGAGGACCAAGAAAGAGGAAAGCCATCCTCAATTTCCCCATCTCTTAATTTCTGCTAATAATTTTGTGAGAAAATGAGTATAATGTGGTCTATTCCACATAAACCTTTACAAACAACCCTTAGCATGAGGAAACAATATTGTACTGTCTCCTATCACAGGTGTGTTTTTTTTTATCTTCCCTGACAAAAGGCATTGGATTATGCATTGACAAGAGTTAACATGTAATACAATTAATTAAATATAACAGCATCATTTTTGGGTTAGCCCTTCTTGTTTCCTCAAAGTATCAGCCTGATGACTCAAAGTCCTGATGTCTCCCCAAGTTATCAGTTTACTCTCACCTTGGAACATGACCTCTTAATGAGTTTGTCATCTGCCTTTAGATGTTTTATTTATCTGATGGTCTCTTGGTGTCTTGGTTAGATACATCAGATCAGGAGCTATCTGGGACTTCATTTTCTGAAAAGACACAAGTTGCTCAGTGTTAACATTGGGGATTTTTTTCATTGATTAGATTCTAGATCATTTCATTTAATGTATAATTTAGGTTGTGTCTCCTTTAGGACAAAGTGCTTTGGGGCAGCAAACAAAGCATTATCTTTTAGCATGTGAGGATTTAAGTGGGTGCATATAATATTCTCTGTTTATTAGAATTTGCCATTTCAGTATTTAATGATGTCATTCCACAAGAGCTTGACCCTGTGGATAGTAAGGGTTTTTCATGATTAGTATTAAAAATTTTCAAATCATGTGCTAGCATAAGTGGGCCCATTATTATTTTAATTATTTTTTAGTTGTAATGAATTTTGGAAAGGATATACATAAAGGGCTATTTGTCAAAGTTAAGGTCTAGATATAATATAGTGGTATATATATATATATAAAAAAAAATATATATATATTTTGTTTTTGTTTTTGTTTTTTTTTGTTTTTTGGTTTTTCGAGACAGGGTTTCTCTGTGTAGCCCTGGCTGTCCTGGAACTCACTCTGTAGACAGACTGGCCTTGAACTCAGAAATCCGCCTGCCTCTGCCTCCCAAGTGCTGGGACTAAAGACGTGTGCCACCACTGCCTGGCAATATAGTGGTATTTTTTTTTGAGCTTTCAAGGCCCCATGCCGTTCTTGGGGCTGTGCTCTGCAGCCAGTGTGTTAGGGAGAGGCATTGTGCATGTATGTAGTGTATTTTGAGCATAGATCTTTACATACCTGACAGCAGAGAGTGTCCAAGACATAGACACCCTTATTCTTAGATGTCAAGCTGATATCCATTGACTACTAATTATGCATTAGAAGTTTGGAATACTATATAAAATTTGTCTTTATGCTGTATAAGACAATGCTTTTAATAGAGGATAGGCTCCTGTGAGCCTCTTTTAACTATTTTCTTAGGCAAATTCTGATCTTTTATCAGACAAAAACAAACAAACAAACAAAATTCATTTAATTAACAATGGTCATTAACTTTTCAATATTTAACCTTAAGGCTTTCTTAATTTAAGATTTTGGATCTTTAAAATTTAGGACAATTTTAATTATGATCTTAAGAAGACTTCTTTATTAGGTAACTTAAAAGTACCTGAGAATGAATAGAAAATCCTGAAGTAGAAAACAATTGGATTTTCCCATGTGAGCATGAAAATTTATATCCAGCAGATATTGTATATGAAGCAAAATTATGAACAGTGTCAAAGCATAATATTTTCATGGATGAAGAAGTTGCTGGAAGGCTCTAGTTTTTTACCACATTTCATAGGCAATTTGATATAACAGATTCTCAGGCTATACCAAAAATAATTTTAGGTGGAAAAATTTAAAATTATCTAGTTCTTACTGATTGCATTTTTGAGTTTATTTCTCTTTGAACTCCAAGGAAATTAGAAAAACATGTAATTACGTTTGCATTATATTATCTAGAAGAAATATTTTTGAATGCTTTCTTGATTCCAATTTACTTGTATTTTTTTTTTTGTAAATCCATCCCAATCCTGCTTATGTTGCTATTTTTAAAATTTGTTTTTGTTTATGTTGTATAAAATATAAATTAAAAATTAATTTTTAGTAATCACAAATATAAAGGAATCAGGGTGGTTTGGGTTTTCAGTGACTAAAAGAACTGAATTGAGGGGAAAAATATTCATTTTTGTTTTATGTTTGAGAAAAAGTCTCTTTATGTAGTCCTGACTTAGAACTTGCTCTGTAGACCAAGCTGGCCTCAAATTCAGAGACCCATCTGCTTCTGCCTTCTGAGAGCTGGGATTAAAGGTGTGTGCTATCACGCCTGGCATCTATTTTTTGATGTAAAGGACAATATAGGATACTTTATTTTGCTAATACTGTGAGCATATCATTAGATGGGTGTGTAATCTGACCAGGCAACTGTCTATTAAGTATACCCGATTTTAAACATCTTTATATGTTCTTAGTTACTTACATTAGGCTTAACTTTGATAGCATTTACAAAAGGCGAAAACTTGCCCTTGTATGTAAATTAAATTTGTAACAGCATAACTACAAACTTAGTTCTGAGCACATTAAAGAATTTGATCATTTTTAAGGTGACTGACCATTGATATGCATTTCTTAATTATCCTTAACACTTTATAACAAGTTAGTAGATTTTAAAAGATTGGGAGTTTACAGTTTTATCCTTGTTGGGTTTGAGCCTTAAAAAATTTGAATAGAAGATCCCTTAGCATCAAAATAAAACTTTAACTCATAGATATTTTCTTAAAGACAAAGAGGTTTTATATATATACATAAAAATATATTTTATTTATTTACATTTCAGATGCCATTCCTCTTCTCCATTCCCCCACCCATTAATTCCCTATCCCATCCCTCCTCCTCCTTTTTTGCCTTTATACTGTTTACATTACATGCAAGTATTAAGGTCAGTTCTAGGTTGAGGAACTAGCAATACAACAGATGCAAATAGTCCAGGAACAAGGAAGACAATAAACCCAGATAATCAAAGAACATGCACGGCAATAAACAGAGTCCCATGATCACTCCTGTGATCACTATTTCTAAGGGCTTATCAGGATGATCAAAATATCTGAGCATACTTCTCTGTCCTAGGCCAAAGTCATTTTCGTGCCTGAAGCCTACTTCTTTGTTCTAGCTTAAGTTTTAGAATCCTGCCTGAAATTTCTTCTTTGTTCTAGCCTAGGATTTAGATTTCTGCCTGCAATTACTTCTTTGTTCCAGCCCAATGTCAGATTCCTGCCTGAAGTCCATTTCCTAGTCCTTGGCCTATGTTATATTTCTGCCAGGCAGCCCCAAAAGCTCTCCACATCTCCCCCTTTTTATTGCATAAACTAGACTGAGCCTGTCCTTAGGTCATTCTAACAAGAAAGCCTTCCTTACCCGTCGTGGAATATATATTATCATAAGCAATGCACTACTGTCTCAGGTTGGTAAGGCTCTGTGCAGAATCTTAGCTGTCCTTGGCTTGCCAGCCTGTTAAATTAATAACTTTGTCTGGGGGGGTCCATTTTCAGTTTCAAGTCATATACTTTGGCTGCCAGCCTGTTGATATAGTTAGAGACAAGTGTTAACACGATGGGCAGGAATAAAAGTATTCCCAGGACAAGAAGGGCTAGCCTGATGAAGCTATGTATGCCATTCCTGAAATTTGACTAAAATGGAAATCATGACCTCAGGCCATGGATAATTTTATCAGTATTATCTGTAGCATCAAAGCTCAACAGAGCAGCATTCTTTAAATTCATAATCTCACTATGCAAAGTTAACACACCCAGAGAGGTATTAGGATTATGCCAAATATCCTACAGGTATCTTTAAACTTTTTTCTAATTATAATGACAATCACTGTAAATTTTAGAAGTAACACTACTCCATTGATATTTGTCATGACACTTGGGATGGCTTCTAACTCTTGAACCCTGAACCTCCTTCAGATAATTTGAATGGGTTATAGAGCATCATCTGTTGTTCCAGATACGTATATAAATCTTTTTGTATACTCAATACACTAGTAACATTTTTGTTTTGCTAGATGGTTGACAAAAATAGTTGTCTTAACTCCTTGTGTCAATGCTATTGCAGAAGCAATGGTGCTAGCAATTAATGAAATTAAAGCTGTTATACCAGCAATAATCAAGCCTGCTACCCTCTTGCTTCTGCTTAAAGTCTAACTTACTTCTTCCAGCACTTTCAAGCTTTTTTCAGAGAATCAATGTTTTCTAATACTCAGGGCAGTAAGACAAAAGCTGATTGATAGATCCCTGTAACAGACATGCCAGGTTTCAACACACTAACACAATTGGAAATTATATAATCAATGCAACTTACAATAAATACTATAGAAGAGACAAAACCAATTTTAGCTTGACAATTAAAAGAGCCTTAAAACATACACTAACCCTTGTTTGAAGTCCAGATCCTGTCCCAACTTTATCTCTTGCTATCATAACATCATAGTGAACTACAGCTAACTTCCAACTATGTCTTTGATAATGTCCAGATCCAGCCTTCCAAATGTAGAGTATTATTTCCAATATTGGATTGATTTCTAGACCAGTACATGATTGAGTCCTAATGGCTGTTCACCTTTAAGAAAAATACAAGAGACATTATAATTTCTCTTTTTGATTCTCTATCCCACAAAGTCTAAAAACTTGAGACAAAACAGCTTGTCCCATCTGGATATAGTCAGTTTTTATCACTATTGCTCTCTATTACAGCTTAAAGTCAGGGATGGTGATTCCCCCAGAAGTTCCGTTATTTTTGAGAATAGTTTTCACTATCCTGGGGTTTTTGTTATTCCAAATGAATT
Organism: Mastomys natalensis; assembly: GCA_021653895.1. Classification (NCBI taxonomy): domain Eukaryota; kingdom Metazoa; phylum Chordata; class Mammalia; order Rodentia; family Muridae; genus Mastomys; species Mastomys natalensis. The sequence goes on along the minus strand of JAJTUV010002612.1, from coordinate 151,460 downwards.
TGAGATTTTCTCTTTTTAACTCTGTGAAGAATTGAGTGGAATTTGATGGGGATTGCATTAAATCTGTAGATTGCTCTTGGCAAGATGGCTATTTTACTATATTAATCCTGCCAATCCATGAGCACGGGAGATCTTTCCATCTTCTGAGATCTTCTTCGATTTCTTTCTTCAGGGTCTTGAAGTTCTTGTCATACAGGTCTTTCACTTGCTTGGTTAGATTCACACCAAGGTATTTTATATTACTTGTGACTATTGTGAAGGTGTCATTTCCCTAATTTCTTTTTTTAGCCTGTTTATCTTTTGAGTAGAGGAAGGCTACTGATTTGTTTGAGTTAATTTTATAGGCAGCCACTTTGCTGAAGTTGTTTATCAGGTTTAGGAGTTCTCCGGTGGAAGTTTTGGGGTCACTTAAGTATGCTATCATATCATCTGCAAATAGTGAAATTTGACTTCTTCCTTTCCAATTTGTATCCCTTTTACCTTTTGTTGCCTAATTGCTCTGGCTAGGACTTCCAGAACTATATTGAATAGGTAGGGAGAGAGTGGGCAGGCTTGTCTAGTCCCTGATCTTAGTGGGAATGCTTCAAGTTTCTCTCCATTTAGTTTGATGTTGGTTACTGGTTTGCTGTATATTGCTTTTACTATGTTTAGGTATGGACCTTGGATTCCTGATCTTTCCAAGACTTTTACCATGAAGGGGTGTTGAATTTTGTCAAATGCTTTCTCAGCATCTAGTGAATGATCTTGTGATTTTTTTCTTTGAATTTGTTTATATAGTGGATTACATTGATGGATTTTTTATATTGAACCATCTCTGCATTCCTGGGATAAAGCCTACTTGATCATGATGGATGTTTGCTTGATGTGTTGTTGTATTCTGTTCGTGAGAATTTTATTGAGTATTTTTGCATCGATATTCATAAGGGAAATTGGTCTGAAGTTCTTTGTGGGCCTTTGTGTGGTTTAGGTTATGAGCATAATTGGGCCTTCATGGAATGAATTTTTCCATGAATGAATGAATTTCATTTCAATGAATGAAAATGGTAGTTTTCCTTCTGTTTCTATTTTGTGGAACAGTTTATAGAGAATTGGTATTAGGTCTTGCTTGAAGGTCTGATAGACCTCTTCACTAAAACTGTCTGGTCCAGACTTTTTTGGTGGGGAGACTTTTAATAACTGCTTCTGTTTCTTTCGTGGTTATGGGACTGTTTAGATGGTTTATCTGGGCCTGATTTAACTTTGGTAACTGGTATTTGTCTAGAAAATTGTCTATTTCATCCTGATTTTCCAATTTTGTTGAGTATAGCCTTTCGTAGTAGATCTGATGATTTTTTAATTTCCTCAGTTTCTGTTGTTAGGTCACCCCTTTCATTTCTGATTTTATTAATTTGGATACTGTCTCTCTGCCCTCAGTCTGGCTAAGGGTTTGTCTATAGTGCTGATTTTCTCCAAGAACCAGCTCCTGGTTTTGTTGATTCTTTGTATAGTTCTTTTTGTTTCTACATGGTTGATTTCAGCCCTGAGTTTGATTACTTTCTGCCATCTACTCCTCTTTCATTTGTTTGCTTCTTTTTGTTCTAGAGCTTTCATTTGTGTTGTCAAGTTGCTAGTGTATGCTTTCTCTAGTTTGTTTCTGTAGGCACTCAGAGCTATGAGTTTTCCTCTTAGCACTGCTTTTATCGTGTCCCATAAGTTTTTGTATGATGTGTCTTCATTTTCATTAAATTCTAAAAAGTCTTTCATTTCTTTCTTTATTTCTTCCCTGACCGTGTTATCGTGGTTTCCAGGTGTATGTGGGCTTTCCATTGTTTTTGTTGTTAATGAAGCCCAGCCTTAGGCCATGGTGATTTGATAGGTGCATGGGATTATTTCAGTTTTCTTGTATCTGTTGAGGCCTGTTTTGTGACCAATTATATGGTCTGTTTTGGAGAAAGTACCATGAGCTGTTGAGAAAAAGGTATATTCTTTTGTTTTAGGATGAAATGTTCTATAGATATCTGTTAAATCCATTTGGTTTATAACTTCTATTAGTTTCACTGTATCTCTGTTTAGTTTCTGTTTCCATGATCTGTCCATTGCTAAGAGTGGGGTGTTGAAGTCTCCCACTATTGTGTGACGTGCAATGTGTGCTTTGAGCTTTAGTAAGGTTTCTTTTATGATTGTGGGTGCTCTTGCGTTTTGAGCATAGGTGTTCAGAAGTGAGATTTCATGATGGTTGATTTTTCCTTTGATGAGTATGAAATGTCCTTCCTTATCCTTTTTGATAGCTTTAAGTTGAAAGTTGATTTTATTCCATATTAGAATGGCTACTCCAGCTTGTTTCTTAGGACCATTTGCTTGAATAATTGTTTTTCCAGCCTTATACTCTAAGGTAGTGTCTGTCTTTGTCACTGAGGTGGGTTTCCTGTATGCAGCAAAACACTGTGTCCTGTTTGTGTATCCAGTCCATTAGTCTATGTCTTTTTATTGGGGAACTGTTTGGGTGAATATTGCTGCCCAAGATCTACTCAGTGCTCGTGTGCAGACCAGAAGGAACCAGTGCCCCTGGCCAGGAGTGAATTCCGGGGTCCCAGTGGTCCCAGTTACTCCCTGTTTGGGGCGGGTGTTGCTGTCTCCTTACCTGAGATACTGCCAGTGTTAGAGCTCCTGGAGCCCCACCTCTCTGGGTTTTGTGGATTGGTTTGCAGAGCTGAAGCCCAAGATCTTCTCAGTTCTTGTGTGCAGACTGGAAGGGTAGATATATATTTTTAAGTTAGTATCTGCTAGCGTGAATAGACCTAAGGAATTGGGATAAACATTCTGGGAGATTTGGGTGAAATCTACCTCTGTAACAAAAGGCAGGTGAAGTCTGCTGCCACAGATGGCACAAAGGTCACCAGATCATTAAAAATATCCACTCCCAAGATCCTGGGCAGAAAAACAGGTATTTTATCTCCTCCACAGAGAAGAAATCCCTTTTAAAAAAATTACTTTTAGTTTTTTACAGTCCAGTCATTGCCCCTTCATGGTTCACCCTCCCAGAGTTCCTCATCCCATTCTTCCTCCTGTCTTCAAGAAGATGTCTCCCAACTCCCGCCCGGCCTCCCCATTCTCTGGGACCTCAAGTCTCTTGAGGGTTAGGCCCTTTTTCTTCCACTGAGGCCAGATCAGGCAAATCTCTGTGTGTGTGTGTGTGGGGGGGTGTCAGGGGGCTCGGACTAGCTCTGTTATGCTATCTGGTTGGTGGCTCAGTGTCTGAGAGATCTCAGGGATCTGAGTTAGTTGATACTGTTGGTCTTGCTATGGGGTTGCCCTCCTCCTCAGCTTCTTCTAGCCTTTCCTTAATTCACCCACAGGGTCCTAGACTTCAGTGTAATGGTTAGGTGTAAATATCTGCATCTGTCTCAGTCAGCTGCTTGTTGGGCCTCTTGGAGGACAGCCATGTTAGGTGCTAGGCTCTTGTCTGTAAGCATACTATAGGATCAGTAATACTGTCAGGCCTTAGAGCCTCCTCTTTGAGATGGATCCCAAGTTGGGCTGGTCACTGGACCACCTTTCCCTCAGTGTCTTATCTATTTTTGTCACTGCAGTTCTTTTAGACAGGAACAATTCTGGGTCAGTTTTTGCCTGTGGGATAGCAACCCCATCCCTCACTTGATGCCTTCCCTGTCTATCTACTGGAGGTAGACTATACAAGTTCCCTCTCCCCACTGTTGGACATTTCATCTAAGGCCCCTCCCTTTGAGCCCTGAGAGTCTCTCACCTCCCAGGTCTCTGGTACTTTCTAGAGTGGTTCCCCCCACCTCCAGGTTGCATATTTCCATTCATTCTGATTGCCCTCGTGGCTTTTCTCCTGTCTCCCCCCATACCTGATTGTGTTCCTCTTTTCTCTTCGCCACCCCCTTTCCCACCCAAATCCCTTCCTCCCTCTGCTTCCTGTGATTGTTTTTTCTCCCTCCAAAGTGGGATTGAAGCATCCTCACCTGGGGAGAAGACGCCCTTTTATGTTTAACATTCCATTCCTCTTTTCCCTAATGAGTAGGCTCAAGGACCTTTGTGTCCCCAACATATGTCTATCAGTTATGATACTTAGTTGCCTTAAAACTCAATCTGTTAATACTGATAGTATGATAATAATAAAATGTCTAAAACTTTCTAGGAAATAAAAATACCCACGATTTTAAACTTCTTTTAAGATGGAGTTTAGTATCAATTTATATTATAATTTTTAAAATAAATCTTTACCAAAAGCATGACATGGTTGCATGCCTTCAATCTTAACACTTGGGAGGCACAGGCAGGTGGATTTCTGAGTTCGAGGCCAGCCTGGTCTACAGAGTGAGTTCCAGGACAGCCAGGGCTACATAGAGAAACCCTGTCTAGAAAAACCAAAAAAAAAAAAAAAAAAAAAAAAAAAAAAAAAAAAAAAAAGAATGGCTCCATTGTCTCATATATTTGAAGACTTGTTACTAGGAATAGAACTCTTTGATAAGATTAGAAATATTAGGAGGCATGGCCTTGTTTGAGGAAGTGTGTCACTGGGGATGGCTTTGAGGGTTCAAATCTCATGCCAGGTCTAGGTTCTTTCTGCTTATGGAACAGGATTTAAAGATCTCAGATACTACCTCAATGCTTGTCTGAGTGCTACCTTGGTACTTGCCATGATGATAATGGACTAAGCCTCTGAAACTGTAAGGAAGCCCCAATTAAATGCTTTATTTTATTTTTTTTTTCTTTTTCTGCTTTCTTTTATAAAGTTGCTGTAGTCATGGTATCTCTTCACAGCAATAGAACAGTGACTAAGATAGGAGTTGGTACCAGAGACCTCTGTGACAGGACTGATCATGCTGTTTGTTGGAGGATAATTTGACCTAAGACACTACGAAAAATTCACTGAACATAAGTGAGAAGAAACTAAGGGTTTTTGTTGTTGTTTTGTGTTTTTAGGCGACAGGGTGAGAGTATCTAAGTGTGACCTCCATAAACATCAGTCATGCACGTGGTGCACACATATGTGGCAGAAAAACACTCATACACTAAAATAAAATTTTAAAAAGTGCAATTAAAATAGTAAATAGCATAGGGAAATATAAGAAAATGTTCAGAAATTGACCTTAGTATAATATTTATGGGACAATAAAAATGATGGCTATTCTGTATGTCAGCTTGACTATACCTAGAATTAACTAAAACTCAAAAATGGAGGGCATACCTGTGAAGTATTTTGCTTAATTTGAAGTAGGAAGATCCACTTCTAATATAGATCCTTGAGGTAGAAAGATATACCTTTAATCCAGATCTTTTGAATTGGGAAAACATGCTGTTAATCTGGATCTTGAGTTAAGAAGACACACCTTTTATATCCAGATTATTTGAGCTAATCTGGGCTGTAGCTTCTGCTGGAAACCTATATATGGACATGAAAGAAGGAAGCTTTTGTTCTGTGCCTGCTTGCTCTTACCTCACTAATAAGTCCATTTCTTTACTGGTATTCAGAATTTCAGCATATACTGAAGACCATCTGAGACATCTAGCCTCATGGACTAAGCAACTACTGGATTCTTGGACCTTCTGTTCACAGCTAGCCATTGTTGGGTTATCTGGATCACAGCCTGTAAGTCATTCTTATAAATCCCCTTTCTCTCTCTTTCTCTCCCCTCTCTCTCTCTCTCTCTCTCTCTCTCTCTCCTCTCTCTCCTCCTCTCTCTCTCTTCTCTCTCTTTCTTTTCTATGTGTGTGTGTCTTCTCTCTTTCTCTCTCTCTCTCAGTGTGTGTGTGTGTAGGTCATTCTGTAAGTTGTTACTCTAGCAAACCCTGACTAATATAATATGTGACACCAGTGATATTCAATGAAAAGAATTTAAATACAGGATAATTTATTGTGTAAATAGAGGTACATTTCATTATTGAGGAGAGCAGTTAGGAATGGAGTAATAAAATAAAAATGTGCAGAAGGAATTTAAATGTCCAGTAATAGGTAAAAAGGTTGCATGAAGAAATAAAATAGAACAACTTACCAAGGTCCGGCCTCAGTGTGAAGAGGGTCCTAAGAAGGGAGGATATGGGAGTGGTGCTTATTCAGTAATCACACGGAGTCAGTGTGGATGCAAGCTGTCAGTTCAAATGCTCTCTCTTTGCCCAAGGATTCTCATCGTTTTTCCTTCTTTTCCTTTCTTCCTTCTTTCTTCTCATTCTTTTGCCTTGTCCATTTTCATTCTGTTGCCGCCTTCCATCTCATTCTTTTGCCTTCTCCTGACCAGAGAGCCCAAACCCAGTCTTTCATTTATTAAAGCTATATCATCAAGGCTTTGATAATTATTAATATTTTTTTAGAAATCCTTTATTTTACATAAATTTTATGAATTCAGATCTTTAGTCCCAACCCCCGCTTCTTTAAAACAGAAACTAAACAGAAAGAAGAGCAAGAGCACATTTCCTTATAGGTTTACACAGCCTCTTCTTCACAGGTAGCTGGTACAGCTCTTGCAGTTTCTTGGTACTGCAGGCAGCAGTCTTTTAGTAAATATCTTCATGTAAGAACAGAAAGGTGACAGACTACTAAGGTTAAAATAATTTCTTGCAAAGTTTTAAAATTTATGCATATAAAGCAGTTAGCTCTTTCTAATATCTGACTAGGGATCTTCATCTCCAATCCTTCAAGTAGCTAGGGAAACAAAGTACTAATTTTTTATATGCTTATACATCGTCCTTTAATTCTTTAATCTATGTTTCCTATCCTAGCACTCTCCTTCTAATACTATTTGTTTTTAGATCATATACAAGCCTTCCTCCTATAAATGAACCCGACTATCATTTACTTGTATTTTATAGATTCCCTTCTTTTCCTATCCATGCCTTGTCTTCCTGAGACCACTTTAACTCTCTATCATTGATGTCTATAAGTTCACCCTGGCTAATTAATACAGCTGTCATTGAACCTAAGGGTACGTGTATCTCCTCGTAATTCTAAATTCAAGGCCAAGTTTGGCAATGAAATGTTTCTACAAAGGACCATGTAGATTTTTATGGCCTCTGTGGTTGTGTTGTCTAGATCCTTTCCCATGGCCCTAAAGGCCAAGCAGAAGGCCTGTTCCTCGCCCTCCACAGCCTCATGACCACCTCCATCCCTCATTTCTGAGAACCACATCTGTTTCATTTAGTATGGCGTGACTAGCTCTGAGTAATTGGGAAAGTGTATTCTCCAGAGAGAGAGAGAGAGAGAGAGAGAGAGAGAGAGAGAGAGAGATTGAAAGTAAAATAGAAAAGACAGAACCAGCTTCAGGGCAACCAAAACCATCAGCACACGAAGGGATCAATGGCCTGGTGATATTCCAGGGGTAGGAAATGTGTTACACCTCCCCTTATGTACCCATGCTGGACCTGGCAACAACCAGACAACTCTTCAACCCTTAGAAGGATAAAAGATGCAAAAGAAAATCAATCAGTTTGGGGAAGAGTTGAAAAAATGAGATATTTATTCATTCCTGCTGGAAATATTTTATATACATGTATATATCTATAATATATATTTTGAGAGAGTTTAACATTTTGATAGTTACTAAGCAATGCCTATTTTAAAAATATAACATCTAATAAAAGGTTCAAACATAGAAGACACTCAGATAAGCAAAGTAAAATACATAAGTCATCATAACACTATGTTTAAGGGAACAAGGATAGGAGTTCAAAAAGTGTAAGACAATTTTGCACACTTTCGATTTCCACATGAGTGATTTTATTTTATTAAGCATGTAACAAACAGAAGTAAAAGAATAGCTAACAAGTATCAGATAGATAGCAAAATATCATCAAGTAAGGTACTTACAATATGCAGTGAAATTTAGTGGGAAAGACCTGTTGAAATGATCATGCTGGAATTCGCAGTTGAGAAATTTCCAGGCAGAGCAGAGTATTCTTTCCATGGATGAGTTTTCCTGCTTTTTGCTCCTACTGCAAGCATTTTAATACTATGGAATAAACAACAGGAATTTCTGTTAGAATTGGAAACGTTTTAGCTATTTTCAAAGGTGCAATGTTTTAAATTTTCTTATGTGTTTGCCTTTCTCCTTTCTCTATGTCATAGAGGCAGAGGGTCAGCTTGACACAGACAAGGGTCTCAGAGGACACTTGAGATAAATGTGCTTGAGTCTGAAATAAGGAAACCAATTTCTTCTCTTTAACAAGCACAAACAGTACATGGTAATTTACTAATATAATTTAACAGCATACCATTATGCCACACAACTTCAACAGACATTGCCTGAAATACCTCAGCTCAGATTCAAGACTATTTCTGTGCTATATTACTTTCTAAAAACCATGCATACAAAGTTTACTGTTCTTATAAACCATAATGGTTTAATTATAGAAAACAAAGATATAACATTTTCCTGCCATCATTCTTCTGCATGCAAATATTAATACATCGCCCGGGCAGTGGTGGCGCACGCCTTTAATCCCAGCACTTGGGAGGCAGAGGCAGGCAGATTTCTGAGCTCGAGGCCAGCCTGGTCTACAGAGTGAGTTCCAGGACAGCCAGAGCTACACAGAGAAACCCTGTCTCAAAAAAACAAAAAACAAACAAACAAACAAACAAACAAAAAGTTAATACATCTTTGGATTGTATTGTGTTAGAATGCCAGATTTTGAGTTACTGACTTGATTTTCATGAAAAATCATTAAGTGAAATTTGGCTTGGAATTAAGACAGCATTTCCAATGACCTTCAAAGCGGTCCTAAACATACTTTTTGCCATTTGTATTACATATTTATTCAAAGCAGTGTTCTCAGAATTGATGATTATAAAATCAAAATATTGAACAAGTCTAAAAAAATAAAACCAAGGTGTTCTGCAGTATCAAATATCCAGCCAAGATTTAATTCTTTGTGTACAAATAAACAAGTACATCCATTTTACTACTATATATATTTTTTATCTTTATAAACACTTTAAGCAAAAAGGGAGGAAAGGGTTTATTTTCGCTTATATATAAGCTTGTCTCTTCAAAGGAAGGCGACATTTACCTGTCTTCTACCCAGAATGCTGGGAAAAGATGAAGTTTACAATTTGGTGGTCTTTTACTCTCTTTAGGCCAGGTTTCACCCAAATCCCCCAGACTGTTACATTTGTTTATTCCAGATGCACCTTGAGCATTGATTCTAGGCCATAAATCCCATCCTTTTGAGAGATGCCATGTTTACTTTACAACAGCCTAAGTGATTTCTGTGTTTTTAGGGCCATAACAATCCTGAATCCCACAGGTATCGTTTACCTCAGCCATTCTCTTTAGACCCTTTATATGTTTTCCTCATTCTCCCTAGAGCCTTTGCTTGAGCATTGTTTTTTTTTTTTTTTTTTTTTTTTTTTTTTTTTTTTTTTTTGGTTTTTCTAGACAGGGTTTCTCTGTGTAGCCCAGGCTGTCCTGGAACTCACTCTGTAGACCAGGCTGGCCTCGAACTCAGAAATCCACCTGCCTCTGCCTCCCAAGTGCCCAGCTTGAGCATTGTTTCTAAGTAAACAGAACCCATTTTTTATGGAAGAAGCCATATGTACTTTGTAAAGAATTTCAATGTAAACATGTCTTAAGCTTTGTTGTTATACATAGGAAGGACTGTGTATACACAGGAACCATTTTCCAAAATTGTACTATGCTTACATATGGATAAAATAAACCAATTGGAGTAAGACTCCATAAATTTGAACCAATGACTGCTTACTAAAGTTGTACGGAACCAAGTTTCATTTTTGCCGGTCTTTGGATTGTTTCACAGCTGACCGTGATGCTTGCAGGGACCCCCTAAGATTTGAAGTCTTAGAGAGGTAAAAGCCTACATGGAAGATGATATTCCAATGGCTCCTGTACTGTTTGTATGAAAACCATAGATGTAAAATAGATTATTATTTATGAATTTAAAAACACCAGATTTAGCCTAAAAACTTCTGGACTGGCAGCCATTGGAGATCAGAGAAGTTTACCATCTCACTACCTGCAGCACAGGTAGTTGAAGTTCTCAAGGTTTTCAGGTTATTATGAAGGTGACAATGTTCAGTTGATTAGGCATAAAGATATACAAGAATCACTAACTGTTTCTAATGAAGTCTAAACTGCCATAGACTAGATTACATTCATATAGTACATAAAATGAGTATCAGACAGCAGTTAGTGAAAACCAAACAATGTTAGATACCACATTCAAGGCCTTGCACGGACAATTTGTAGTTATCTTCACCAAAATCAACTGGAACAAGAAACTCAACCCGAGATTGGCAAAGAAATACAAAATGCTTGAAGGCTGACTATAGGCATCTTAAATGCACAAGGAAAAGGGATTCAATATGCTGTGGTCATATGATAAATAGGTAATTTATAAATATAAGCAAAAGAGATATTTTGCTAGTTAACAAAGTTAACAGATTTCTAGCCTATAACATTGAATCTATAATATTGTGTTGTTTTTTGTGTATGTATGCATTCTCTGCCTTGTAATTTTCTGTTATTTCTATTTGTAAATCTTTTAAAAACTTCTGCTACATTTAATATCAGAGAGATCTATCCTGAAGTCATTTTACTGTTTAGAAAATGTTCCCAGCACTGATATCTTCTTCTAATTAAAAAAAAACTTTATTTTAATTCTATATGTATGAGTGTTTTGCCTGCATGCACCACATGTATGCCTTGAGTCCACTGAGGCTAGAAGGTGTCACATCACCTTGAACTTGAGTTACACGTGTTGTGAGCTTCCATGTAGGTCCTGGAAACTGAACCCAGGTCCTCTACAAGAGCAGCAAATGCTTTTAACTGCTGAGCCATTTCTTCAGCCCCAACCTGTTCTAATGTATGCAAATAGCTTTTCAGTCCTTTTCTCCCACCAGCCTACCTATGTTTCAAAACACTTCAATAATTTTTACTGATTCACCAACTGTTGTGACACTCTAGCTAAATAGAAGTCACATTTCTTTTCCTTTTCACTGTTTTGATCATTTATAGCATCTCATAACTAGTTTCCAAATATTTTGGTTTAGGGCTTTTGGTTCCATTTGGGAGACAACGTTTTCTAGAAATTCCATAATAGCTAGCTTCCTGGGAACTTATTTTTAAATCCAAAGTCTTTATCCACATTCCCTCTCTGCCTACAAATATTTTCATCTTTTTATTCTCTCATTGTCTCTTTCCTGTCTAGTACCACTGTAGTTATAGACATCTGCATTTTTGGAAGAGTTTTGCCAAACTATGTTTCTGTTTAATATTGAAGAAGTGCTGACGAACTATGGATATGGTATAAAACTTGAAAATGCAGATGTTTGAAGAAGTAATAGGAATCTGATTTTATTATTAATATTATTATTATTATTATTATTATTTAACCTTTTTACAGCAAATTATGAATAGAGGGAAAATGTCTTTAACAAATGTCACCTATTAGAAAGACAAAATAAAAAAAATCTTAAAAAAATCTTTACAGCTAATATAGTAATAATTGTGAGAAGCTCAATGTTTTCTCTCTAAGACTGGAATAATGCAAAACTGTCTGTTCTCATGGTTCTTATTATACAAAGTATAGGTTAAGGAGCCTCAACCTGAAAAACCTAAAATCATAATGATCTGAAGTCAGAAGCAGCTTGAGCAGCAATAATATTCTCACAAATATGGAACATTAGCAGCATAATAAAGCAAGAAAAGAAAAAAAGTGTAGAGATTAGAGAAAAATAAAGCTGTCTTTATAGGACAGAAGTACCAAAACCCATGGAATCTACTGAAATATATGTAAAAATTGCTTAGAGTTAGCAACTGAGAGCAGGCACACAGCCAAGGACACACACAGGAAGCTGCTAGAGGAGGATCACAAGTTGAAAGACCTTTCTCAAAAATATAATAAGAGCTGATAAGATGGCTCAGCAGGTAAGAGCACTGACTGCTCTTCACGTCTGAGTTCAATTCTAGCAAGTACATGTGGCTCAGGACCATCTATAAAGTGATCTGAGCCCTCTTCCTGGAGCAGGTACATGCAGACAGTTTACTCTTTTCCTTTCCTCCTTTCCTTTCCCTTCTCCCCCTTCCCCCTTCTTCCCCCTTCCCCCCTTCTTTCCCCCTTCCCCCTCCTTCCCCCTTCCCCCTTCTTCCCCCTTCCCCCTCCTCCCTCTCCCCCCTCCTTCCCCCTTCCCCCTCCTCCCCCTTCCCCCTTCTTCCCCCTTTCCTCCCTCCTTCCCCCCCTTCCCCCTTCTTCCCCCTTCCCCCTTCTTCCCCCTTCCCCCTCCTTCCCCCTTCCCCCTCCTTCCCCCTCCTTCCCCCTTCCCCCTCCTTCCCCCTTCCCCCTTCTTCCCCCCTTCCCCCTCCTTCCCCCTTCCCCCTCCTTCCCCCTCCTTCCCCCTTCCCCTCCCTTCCCCCTTCCCCTCCCCCCTTCCTTTCCCCCTTCCCCCTCCTTCCCCCTTCCCCCTCCTTCCCCCTTCCCCCTCCTTCCCCCTTCCCCCTCCTTCCCCCTCCTTCCCCCTTCCCCCCTCTTCCCCCTTCCCCCCCTTCCCCCTCCTTCCCCCTTCCCCCTCCTTCCCCCTTCCCCCTCCTTCCCCCTCCTTCCCCCTTCCCCCTCCTTCCCCTTCCCCCCCTTCCCCCTTCCCCCTTCTTCTTCCCCCTTCCCCCTTCTTCCCCCTTCCCCCTCCTTCCCCCCTTTCAGGAGACAGCTATATCAGGCACCTGTCAGCATGCACTTCTTGGCATCCACAATAGTGTCTGGGTTTGGTGACTGTATTTGGGATAGATTACCAGGTGGACAGTCTCTGGATGGCCTTTCCTTCAGTCTCTGGCTCCACACTTTGTCTACATATTTCCTCCTGTGAGTGTTTTGTTCCCCCTTCTAAGAAGGACCAAAGCACCCACACTTTGGCCCTTCTTCTTCTTGAGCTTCATATGGTCTGTGAGTTGTATCTTGGTATTGCTAGCTTGTGGGCTAATATCCACTTATCAGTGAGTGAATATCATGTGTGTTCTTTTGTGATTAGGTTACCTCACTCAGGATGATATTTTCTAGTTCCATTCATTTGCCTAAGAATTTCATGAATTCATTGTTTTTTAATAGTTGAGTAGTACTCCCATTGTGTAAATGTACCACATTTTTTGTATCCATTCCTCTGTTGAAGACATCTGGGTTCTTTCCAGCTTCTGGCTATTATAAATAAAGCTGCTATGAACATAGTGGAGCATGTGTCCTTGTTATATGTTGGAGCATCTTTTGGGTATATACCCAGGAGTGGTATAGCTGGGTTCTCAGGTAATACTATGTCCAATTTTCTGAGGATACACCAGACTGATTGAGTGGTTGTATCAGCTTGCAATCCCACCAACAATGGAGGAGTGTTCCTCTTTCTCCACATCCTCGCCAGCATCTGCTATCCCCTGAGTTTTTGATCTTAGCCATTCTGACTGGTGTGAGGTGGAATCTCAGGGTTGTTTTGATTTGCATTTCCCTGATGACTAAGATAATGAACATTTCTTTAGGTACTTCTGGGCCATTCGATATTCCTCAGTTGAGAATTCTTTGTTTAGCTCTGTACTTCATTTTTTTTTTTTTTTTTTTTTTTTTTTGAGACAGGATTTCTCTGTATAGCCCTGGCTGTCCTGGAACTCACTCTGTAGACCAGGCTGGCCTCGAACTCAGAGATCCACCTGCCTCTGCGTCCCAAGTGCTGGGGTTAAAGGCGTGTACCATCTACTCATTTCTTTTTTAACTGTTTTGTTTGTTTGTTTGTTTGTTTGTTTCTGTTTAAGATTCTGTGTACATTTCTCCAGTATCTTCAGATCACATTTGGAAATGAAAAAGAATATTCAGAGAAGTCACCAATGTTACTTCTCATGTTGTCTTTAAATGATCTACCATTTCTGTCTACCTTTTAGAAACTGTTCTTGCTGTGTTATGTCACCGTCACTCCCCACCCTACCTTGGTCTTTTTTTGAACTCAGTTATTTGTTGGCTAGTCTCTTCTTTTTGAGATTTATTTATTTTTTATTTTTTGTGTATGGATGTTTTGCTTGCGTATATCTCTGTATGCCACATGTTTACAGTGCCTGAGGAGGCCAGAAGAGGACATAGATTCCCTGGAACTGGAGTTAGACACACTTGTTAGCTACCCTTTGAGTGCTGTGAACTAAACCTGGGTCCTCTGGAAGTGTTCTTACCTTCTCTATCTCTTTGTGTTTTTTTCCTTTCTCTCTCTTTTTTTATCTTCTACCCCTCCCTTTCTTTCTGTTTTGATTTTTCAAGACAGGGTTTCTCTGTGTATATAGCCTGGGTGTCCTGGAACTTGCTATGTAGATCAAGCTATCCTCCAGAGATCTGCCTGCCTCTGCCTCCTGAGTTCTGGGATTAAAGGCGTGCACCACCACACCCAGCTGTGAACATGAATTTTGAAGTCAGGTAGACTGGGTCTAACTTGTAATCACTAATATTCTGTTTCTGCACACATAAAATGAAAACACAAAAATGATTAATATGTAGGTGAAAGGTTTTGTGCAAATTATATGACATATCTATGTGCTTTTGTATAATACATGGGTCCTTATACAGGATAATTATTTGTTACCTGGAATGCTTGAGATCAGAAATGTTTTGAATTTTGTGTTTCTTTTTCAGATTTGGACCACTTTCATTTACATGAAGAGGTATCTTAGGAGTGAGATCCAAATATATAATCGAACTTTGTACACATTTCAGCCCTCTGTTACATCTTAACTTGAAGGTAATTTATACAGTATTTTTGGCAGCTTTATTTTGACGGTGATTCTTAACAGTCACATGTAGAATTTTTCATCTCTATATCATGTCAGTGTTCAAAAAGTTTTCAATTTTATTGAATTTGGGACTTTGAGATTTGAGTCCTGGCTGCTATGTGATCTATTTTTAATTGTGCCAGTCTTAGGCTAAGTCCTGTCTAGACATCATTTCATTTTAATTTTCACAACCACCTGAGATAGCTTTGACTCATTAAAAAGTGAAACTCAAGAAATATTTTGTGCTGTCACACCTAAATATTGGCAGAGCTAAAATTTAAATTTGTATTAATCTTAGTTCAAATCTCATATACTTCCTCATATTTCCCTTTAATTAATAAGCAGAATTAATGTTTCTGTGACTTTGTCTACTGTACAGTATCCAGTAGGTTGAACTGTACTTTGATACTACCATAAAATGTTTAGTTGCAAATGTGGTGTGAGTCTGACAGTGTCCTTTCAGGTATCTTTGAGTATCTTCTGACCCTAGAAGATCCTGTTCAGTCTGCAGACTTCAACAGAATCGGAGAACCTGGACAGAGCGGAGTAACCAACAAGAGAGCCCAGGGATAGCATTAACATGGTGGTTACTCAAGACCTGACTCAGCAAGGGAGACATGCCACGGCATGTGAGGTGAGGGTGACCTAGAGGTAGGAATTTTTTTATCCTGAACTTCTGAGCCATATAGAAAAACATAATTTGTTGTGCATGTTTTTCAACCCTGATATGGTTTTTATAACCATTTGAAGTTACAGTCCTAGCTCTAGTAGGCTCTACGGGAAGGTATATCAAACCTTTTAACAGAACACTTTATTATTTTAAATGTATAGGTTTATCACCTGCATGTACCATAGGCACACAGTGCCCACAGAGACCAAAAGAGGTGGCAGGTCTCCCGAGACTGCAGTTCTGCTTGTGAGCTGCCATGTGGATGCTGGAAATCAAACCCAGGTCCTTTGGAAGGCAGGCAGATGCTCTTAATCATGGAGGCATCTCTCCAGCTCTGACCCTAGCCTTATCTTCTAAATCTTCTATTGTACATCATTAATGCTATTACAATTTTTGTTTAAATAACTTTAAATTTTTAGAACATCCCCATAAGTACATCACTATTTCTATTTTACAGTTTCAGTGATACAGTATCTTATCACTCAGAGAGTATTAGGAATAGTTTAACTTTTTCAGAAAGGGTCTTACTGTACTGCTCTGGAACTCACTCTATAGACTAGGCTGGCCTGAAACTCACAGAAATCTGCCTGCTTCTGCCTCATGAGTGCTACGATTAAAGGTGTGTGTTACCATTACCTTCTGAATGCTGGAATTATGGGTATATGCCACTACATTTGGCTTTATGAAAATTCTTGTTCATGTTTCCTCATACACATGCCTCCTTAAGTATTACATATGGTTAGGTGACTAGGTCATAAGCTAAATCCATTTTTAGAAAAGATTTTCTTGTGAATATACATATCTCTATAACAGAAATAAATGTATAACTGAGTGATTTGTATCCTTAGAAAGAGTCTACCGTCCACTTTGCAGAAATGCCCTACTCTAAAAGTTTACTACCTTGATCTTTGTGGTATTATGAGAAGTGAATCACAGTTTACAGAGTGGGAGATGATATAATCACAGGAGACTTATACCCTGAATATATAATGAACAACTAAACAGCAAGAAAAATAGACTATGTGGTAGACAGAGGCCTTAAATGAATATAGTAGCAAAGAAAGTTATCCAAATGGCTAATAGTTGCCTTAGACGGTGCTCAGTCTCAGTTGCCAAGAAAAGTGTAGATTTAAACCATATTATAATACCATACATCCCATCCTGAATGGCTTATGTCAAGAAGCCTGATAATGACAAGTACCATGACAAATGGCAGGATGTGAAGCATCATGTGTATCATGCTGCTGATGGAAGTGCAAATTGGAGCAGGTTGGGAAACATTTTAGCCTTACTCACTAAGTGAATGTAGACTATACAAAGAAACAATTCTATTTGACTAATGTGCCTTAGGATGCATACTTGCATCAATGAACACTGCAGTATTACTTGTTCTAGCTAATATGTGAAAATGATGATAATGTCCATCAATGATAGAATGGATTAATAAATGGAGCATAATATTGAGTCAAGGAGGACAGGCCTAAAGAATGCATTGTGTTTGTCTTAGTTTTTATAAACAAAACCATACTGAACAGTGGTATTATCATATTATCAGTGGCAAAACCAGAAAGCAAAGCGAGGAAACCCTACCTGAGATAGGATGTGAGTTTCCATGTGTATTGATGAGGGGCAAGGAGACACTGAAGGCTTATAGGCAAGGAGCTGGTAATGTTCTGTTTCTAGATTTGGTGGGAATTAGATGAAATATTTCCCTTGAATAATTAGCTAAGCTGAATTTTTACATTTTATTTTCGAATGTGTATTCTGTTTCATGATAGTAGTCTGTAGAAAAGGGAAAAAATATAACCTCAAATTTTATGGAATAGAGTTTTTCATATATCCTTTATAAATGGCAGCTATAGATTTCTTTTCAAATACAAAACTTCCCATCTGCGATTGTAGCTGTATGATAAAGCATACTTGGTATGCTTGTTAGTCTTATGTCAACTTGACACAAGCTAGAGTTATCTGAAAGGAAGGAACCTCAACTGAGAAAATGCTTCCATAAGCTCTAGCTGTGAGGTATTTTTAGTTTCTTAAAAAATTATTTTTACTTTTAAAATTTATTTATTCTTTTCTCATATATTATAACCTAACCATAGTTTCTCTTCCTTCCATTGCTCCCAGTTCCTCCCCTCACACCTCCCTTTTTCCCTAAATCCACCCCTCCTCTGCTTCCCTTCAGAAAGGAGCAGCCTCCTAGGGGTATCAGTTGAACATGGCATTACAAGTTACAGTAAGATGAGCCATATATCCTCAAATCAAGGCTGAATGAGGCAACCCAGTAGGCAAGACAGGTCCCCAAAAGTAGGCAAAGGAGAGAGTGAGGAATTTTTTAATATTAGTGATAGGTGGGGGAGGGCTCTGCCCATTGTGGGTTGTGCCATTCCTGGATTGGGCAAGCTATGGAGAGCAAGCCAGTAAGCAGCACCCTTCTGTGATCTCTGCATCAGCTCCTATCTCCAGGTTCCTGCTTGTTTGAGTTCTTGCTCTGACTTTCTTCAATAATGAACAGTGGTGTGGAAGTGTAAGCCAAACAAAACCTTTCCTTC
The DNA here is from genome assembly GCA_021653895.1 of Mastomys natalensis. Taxonomy (NCBI): domain Eukaryota; kingdom Metazoa; phylum Chordata; class Mammalia; order Rodentia; family Muridae; genus Mastomys; species Mastomys natalensis. Next base: position 133,500 of record JAJTUV010002612.1, on the reverse strand, counting down.
CCCCTTGATTTTTGGTCATTGTGTTTTGTCATAGCAATAGAAACTCTAAACTAAGACACTTGGTATGTGTAAGGATCTGGATTTAATCCAAAGCTTCAAGCAAGCAAGCAAGCAAGCAAGCAAGCAAGCAAGCAAGCAAGCAAACCAAACAAAACAAACCCCCAAATAACCAAAAAACCCTACATCTTTTAACATATGTTTTTCTTTAGCAATTAATATTGGTGATAGATGTTAGTACAATGATTTCCTTAATTTCTTTTAAATGCTAAATTGTATCCATTATGTGGCTATATTTAAGTATAGAAATGGATCATAAATTAATAGGAATTTAAGGGATTCCCAATTTTTTGCAATTACATACAGTACGAGGCAAATATCCTTTTACACACATTAGTTAACACAAGGAAGAGAAGAAGAGTATGTTTAAAGAGATCCCTTTTCCTCTGTTTCTCTGTCTGTGTGTCTCTGTCTCTGAAAAAAATCTCCACAATAGGTCAAGCTTGCTTAGAATTTGTGTCCCTTTTGCATCTGGCTCTGAAGTGCTGAGATTTTAGGTGTGTACTACCATGGCTGGCTCTATTTATTTATGTGTGTTACTAGATATAGAAGCTAGGGCTTTGTGCATGCTAGGCAAGTACTGTACTACTGAATAAAATTTCCTTTTTTTTTTTTGAGACTGGGTCTGAATTAGCCTAGGCTGACTTTGAAATCACTCTAGCCCAGTCTGGCCTTGAACTAACCCAGTCTGCTTCAGCCTCTCAGGTAGGAAGATTACAGACTTACACCATTAGGCCCAGGTCCATGCTTCTTTTTGTTTTTTGTTTTTTTTTAAGCATATCATATGTATGAGTATTTTGTTATATATATGTATATGTTACTATGTGTTGCAGAAACTAGATGAAGATGTTGTGAGTCATCATGTAGGTGCTAGGAACTGAACCTTTGTCTTCTGGAAGACAAAATATTTGTTAACCACAGAAACATCTTTCTAGCACCATGCCTGGCTTTAAACATTTCACAAGTAGAGTTACCAGGAAAATGATAATTACATATTCAGTATTATTGATAGGCAAAATTACCTATAGTGTGGGTTTTATCCATTGTGTGAGTATCTGTTTTTAACAGTACCCAAAATAACATAATATCTTGTCATTCTATTTGTTTATTTATGAAACATGGTCTTAACTACATAACCCTGGGCTCACTTAGAACTCATTAGGCTGACCTCAACATCGTCATCCTCTTGCCTCATTTTCTGGTTGCTTGAATTATAGGCCTGGCTCACCATACCTGGTTCATATGTTTTTTTTTTTCCCTTTTGGGCCAATCTAATAATTGTTAAACTAAATTGCTAAACTATTAAATAACAGTAACAGACTTATATACAGTTTTTCATCCCATGATTGAGATTGAATTTATGTGATTTGTTTAGAGAGCCATTTACAGGATTTTTTCTGAGCTGTTTTAAAATGTCTTTAATCTAAATAATCATTTAGGCTATTGCCATTTATATATAAGGGTGTTAGCTCTTAGTTCTTTGTTATTGTGTGTGTGTGTGTGTATACAGGTGTTCTTAAGAGACCAAAGGTATCACATCCTCTTAGAGTTGGAGTTATAAATGGCTGTGAGCTGCTGTTGAGCATGTATTCTGGGAAATGAACTTTGGTTTTCTGCAAAAATGATACATGCTCTAAACTGCAGACTGATCTCCCAGCCCTGTGCCTTTTTTGTGTGTCCTAAACATTTTTCTTAGCTTCTTATTGATATTTTTGTGCGGTTAGAGATGGAACCCAGGGGCCTTATACTTGCAAACATGTTATCCCCATGAACTATACCTGTAGCCCGTCACTTGTCCCTGAAGTGAAAAGTTTGTTTTCTCCATTTCATCCAACTAAGATTTTCATTCTTTAATGTCCTCCAAGTTTTGTGCTAATGTTAGAAAGACCTTCCTCATTGTTCAGCAACTATATTTGAAAGCAACTACCACAACAGCAAAGTCCAGTTGTGCTTTTGTTTTAGTATTTTTGAGACAGGATCTCTATAGATAATCTATACTGACCTTAAACTCACAGTTATCTTGCCTCAGCCTCCTAAGTACTAGGATTACTCCTGGTTCTTTGACTTCTGTAAGTATCTAGTTGTTTTTTTCCCTAATGTAAAACCGTAGCCAGGGATACATCTTTTTATATTTTAATATTTAAAAACTTATTGTAATTCAAATCTATTCTCACTGTGCTACCCAAACTCCTGGGCTCATGTAATCCTCTCATCTTAGCTTTGCTGATTAGTTAAGAATATAGGCATGGACCAGCATACCCAGTTCTAAATTTATTGTTTAGAGTAGGATGTGGTGGTACATATGTTTAATCCCAGCATTCAGGAGTCTGAAGCAGAAGGTTTGCTATAAATTCCAGATAATCCCAGGCTATATAGTAAGTACCAGGCCAGTCAGGACTACATAGCAAGATCTTCTTACAAAATCCCCCAAATTTATTAATTTAATACATTTAAGCCGGGCAGTGGTGGTGCATGCCTTTAATCCCAGCACTTGGGAGGCAGAGGCAGGCAGATTTCTGAGTTCGAGGCCAGCCTGGTCTACAGAGTGAGTTCCAGGACAGCCAGGGCTATACAGAGAAACCTTGTCTTGAAAAACAAACAAACAAAAAAACCCCACATTTATTTGATTTATATAACAATTGTATTATTTATTCCATTCTGTATGCTGTTGTAATACGTATGTACATTGTGTAATGGTGAAATCAGGGTGAAGATATCTAGCTCATCAAATTGCTCTTCCAAAAGCCCTAAGCTTAGCTCACAACTTCCTAGAACTCCAGTGCCAGAGAATCTGAGAATTTCTTATGGCCTTTATGGCACTGCACTCATGTGCACATGGGCATACACACCTAATTATGGTAGAAACTGTATTTTCTTTCTGTTGGGACTTCCCATTGATGATTTTCAGAATATTTTGAATTTTATTTTGGGGACTGGATATTGTTAAGTTTTTGCCACACACACACACACACACACACACACACACACACAGACACACACACACACAAACTATTTTCCTTGTGCATATTTGAGTTTGTTGCTCCAGTATTCTGATATGTTGGTAGTAAGATAGATACTTTCTTCCTATTGATACCTTGTGATACAGATTTGCATGTCCTTTGTGATAATTTCTCTGACTCTTAGCTCCATTTTTCTATATAACATGTGAATGATATGTTTACTAATTTCAATCCTTATTTTTTAATATATGTTGTATTATTTTTCCTTGTTTTGTGGGATTTTTTTTTCTAGAAAATTTTAAGTTTTTGTTATTTAAGTGGTTATTTTTGTAACATTAACTATAAAATATGAGTATATTCTAATTATTATAACAATTCATTGTGAGTAATGACAAGATCAATATACACTTAGGACAACTTTTCTGTCAACTCTTTTTTTTTAGGTTCATTCATTTTTTTTCCAAATTTTTTTTTTTTTTTTTTTTGAGACAGGGTTTCTCTGTGTAGCAGGGCTGTCCTGGAACTCAGTCTGTAGACCAGGCTGGCCTCGAACTCAGAAATCCACCTGCCTCTGCCTCCCAAGTGCTGGGATTAAAGGCGTGCGCCACCACCGCCCGGCTCATTTTTGTTTTTATATATGTATATGTGTGCTGACAAGTATATCATGTGTGTGGGTGGCAGTAGAGACCAGAAGAGGGTGTCAGATTCTCAGGAGCTGGAGTTATCGGTAGTTGTGAGCCACCTGATATGAGTGCTGGAAACAATCCCAGCAGCCTCTGGAAGAGCAACAAATGCTTTTAACCATAGAGCCATCTCTCCAAATCTCTGTTTCAATCCTTTAGTGATACAAATTATATAATGAATTTTCTCTTTCCCATATTTGGGCCTCTATTAGAATTTTAAATAGTTGTTCATTTCCAGATATTTTATTTACTAGTCATAATCCTTTCTCTGCCCCTATTTGGACCAGAACTGTTAAAGATTTTCATCTGTTGTGTTTATTTTACTTTTTTACTATTTATTTTTTTGTGCTGAGGATTTAACTTAGGGCATTGCTTGACAAGCACTATACCATTAAGCTACATCCCTGGCCCATTAAGATTAGCATCACATTGTACAAAGTAATAGGTTTCATAATACTATTTTCACTTTAATATGTTGCATAATTTTGCCATATTCATCTTCTTTAACTTCTCTTGTCCCTCCTCACAGTTTTTCCCTTTTTTGCCAAATATTTCCCCTTCTATTTTCATGTTATTTTTCTTTATTGAAGTCTACACATACATTTAATTTAAAAAGTTCCCAAGTTGTTATTTTCAAAGTTCTTCACTTCAAATATGAATCCAAAGAAAATTCACATGCTACATTCTGTTATATTTCCATGCAGAGTCTAACATTTTACCTCCCTTGAAGTCTTAACAAATTACTCTACCACAAGTTTTCTGTATACTGGCAAAAAAAAGTCCATGGAACTTTTGGACTAGAGAAGAAAGACTTTATTATGCTTCTAGTAATAGTAGCTAGACTCTTAGCATTTGTTCTAGCTGACCAAATCGCAATTCCTGGAACAAGCAACACACAGTGGATTGTGTAGGTGACCTGAATCTTTTATACTGAACACTAAACAAGCTTGTACTTTTTTCTTGACAGAGTTATAATGGTATTCTAAGACTCTTTGCTATGTGAACATCCCAGAATGGAGGGCATTGTGACATACAAACAATACACTTCTTTGGTACTGGTTTTGTTACAGCGCTAAACGGTTCTAATTTCCTGAGTGATAGAGGTTCTAGGAGTGTCCTTTGTTTTAATAGTTGGTCTTTGATCTTGGCTCTTGACATAGAACTCCTAATCATTTCAAAATTTCTGGGTTATGGGACTACCTTATTATGGTGAAGTGACTCTTGATAGACACTATGATGACCTCTCAGTATAGAAAATGTTCACCAGAAGGTCAACCTATGATCAGAAATTTCATTTTTACTACCCATTTCCCAAGGAGTAGAGAAGGGCGGGAGCCTAACTTACTAATTATGTCTATAATAATGAAACCTCTGAAAATCCCTGTAAGATGGTATGCAGACAGCCACTGGGTTGGTAAATATATAGAGGTAAGAGAGGGTGGTGCCTTTGGAAAGGACTTGGAAGCTCTGTGCCTCCCTTACATGTTATTTTTGTGCACTTCTTATTGTTGCACATTGTCTTAGTTAGGGTTTTAGTGCTGTGAACAGACACCATGACCAAGGCAAGTTTTATATAGACATCATTTAATTAGGGCTGTCTTACAGGTTCAGAGGTTCAGTTCTTTATCATCAAGGTGGGAACATGACAGCATCCAGGCAGACATGGGGCTGGAGGACCTTAGAGTTCTACTTCTTGTTCCTAAGGCAGCTAGGACAAGGGTCTTAAAGCTGCATGCCCATAGTGACACACTTCCTCCAACAAGTTACAGCTACTTCAACATGGCCATACCTCCTAATTGTGCCACTCCTTTGGCCAAGCACATTCAAACCACCACAGTTCAGTCCCTGGCCCCCATAGACTTGTTCAAACAAATGAATCTATGGGGGCCACACCTAGCCATAGCATAATGCAAAATTCATTGAATCCAACATCCAGAGTTCCCATAGTCTGTAGTAGTCTCAACAATGTTAAAAGTCCAAAGTTCAGAGTTTCTTCTAAGATTCATGCAATATTTTAACTATAATCCCATATAAAGTCAAAAATACTCCACCAAAGAAAGACAGAAAACCACCTGGGCAAACTCCAAACTCATGTCTCCATGTCCAAAGTCAAAGTGCTCTTCATATCTCCAACTCCTGTTTACTATTGTTGGCAGATCTGGCATTCAGCAGCAACAAACATCATTCTCTTCAGCTGGTTCCATTCCCTGTTTAGCAGCTTTCCTTGGCAGGTAACCTATGGCTCTCACATCTCCAATATCTTGGGGTATCCAAGGCACCTTAATGTTACAGCTTCTTATTCCAATGTCTGGGATCCACACATTATCTTCTGGGATCCTCCAAAGGGTTTGAGTCACTTAGCTCTGCACTCTGTAGCACTCTAGCCTATGGTTGAGTCCTCTCCACTGCCACTGCTGTTCTTGTTGATCATCACATGGTACTGGCATCACTAATTTGCTGGAATCTTCCACTGCAACTAGGCTTTACTAATAGCCTCTCATAGACTCCCTTCATAGTGCCAAGCCTCAACTTCTTTGCATGACCCCTTCAGCCCTGGACCATCAACTGCAGCTGAGGCTGCACCTTCACCAATTGCCTTCCTTGGTCTCTCACAGTGCCAAGCCTCAGATGCTCTTCCATGACCCCTTCATGCCTTCAAAACCAGTACCACCTGGGTGACTCTTACACAAACATTACCAAGTCCAATTGCAGCATCTCTGTAACACAACTGGTCTCTTCTTAATCACAGGTAATTTCTTAGCTCCAGCTAACCAGCATCAATTGTCCCAGTAGTCCTTTCTATTCTTGACTCTAAAGCCAGAGCCATATGGCTGAAGCTTCTAAGTTTTGCTGCTTGCTAGATGTGGAACATGGCCTCCTTATTCTATTATACTATCACCAGCTTTCTGTTTTCCAACTCCTTCATTGCCTAAGATTGGCTGTCCTGGAACTTGCTCTTTAGATTGAACTTGAAATCAGAGATCTTCATGACTATGTCTCTGGAATGCTGGGATTAAAGATGTGTACCACCACTCCTGGACCTAAGCTTTTTTCTGCTTGGAACTTGCTCTATACCAGGCTGGCTGTGAATTTAGAGATCTGCTTGCCTCTGTCTCCTGGGATTAAAGGTGTATTACACCATATTTGGATCTAAGCTTAGCTGGGTGGGATCTTGCCCCAAAAGTCACCACTCCCTTAATCTGTTTATCTTCTTGAACATGGGATTCGGCTCCATTTCACTTCCTGGTGTCCCTTTATTACTTGAACCATACATTTTATATTTTTTCCATTCTCAACTTGTTCCTTTTCGTTAAAACACTCTTCTTAAAAGTGAACTTTAATAACCACACAACAGCATTTATACCAGGCTTCCTTTGTCAATGCAGTTAATCTGAGTCTCTTCACCTTAGCCTCAGGCAGACTCTTCAGACAAGGGCAAAAAGCAGCCACATTCTTCACCAAAATACCACAAAACCAGTCTCTAGGCTGGAATTCTTCTCCATTGAAACCTCTTGCACCAGGTCTGCACAGTACAAATTGCTCTCAGCACCAATGTCTTCCATATTCCTACTAGGATGGCTCATTAAGCCCCACTTAAAGCATTTCACTGCTTTCCGAAGTCCCAAAATCCACATTTCTCCAAACAAAAGCATGGTCAGGCCTATTATAGCAATACCCAGTCCGTGGTAACAACTTCTGTCTTAGTTAGGGTTTTACTGTTGTGAACAGACACCATGACCAAGGCAACTCTTGTAAGGACAACATTTAATTTGAGCTGGCTTACAGGTTCAGAGGTTCACTCCATTATCATCAAGGTGGGAGCATGGCAGCATCCATGCAGGCATGGTACAGAAGGATCTGAGAGTACTACATCTTCATCTGATGGCTGCTAAGAGAAGACTGGCTCCCACATTGTTAGGAGGAGGTCTTATTGCCCATCCCACAGTGACACACTTCCTCCAACAAGCCCACACCTACCCTAACAAGGCCACACCTCTTAATAGTGCCACTCCCTGGGCCAAACCTATTCAAATCACCACACACATCTATATACTTTGTAATATTTTTGTGGTTTTAATAGGAGTAGCCCCCATAGGCTCATAGACTTGAATGATTTGTCACCAGAGAGTGCCAGTATTAGGAGTTATTATTGGATTAAGTGTGGCTCTGTGGGAAGAAGTATGTTGCTGGGAGGTGGGCTTTGAGGTTTCAAATGTTCAAGGCAGGCCTGGTGTCTTTTTTACTTCCTGCTGCCTGTTGATCCAGTTGTAGAGCTCTCAGCTACCTCTTTAGCACCACGACTGCCTGCATCCCACCATGCTCCCTACCATGATAATAATAGACTACACCTCTGAGGCTATAAGCCAGCCCAATGAAATGTTTTCCTTTATAAAAGTTGCTATGTTTATGGTGTCTCTTCATAGCAATAGAATAATAAGACAACATCCTTTGGAATAAACAAATAAATAAATATGTTCCCCTGAGTTCAGTTTGTTTTTTTAGCAAATTATTGAACCTGAAGAGGAGCTTTGTAGGCACTCCAATTTGTAGCTAATTTGTCAGGAGTAAAGGAGTTGTAGACATGTGGTTGGTATCTGAAGTGGGTTGCTCTTGTGGGATTTAGCCTTAATTTATGGGGATGTTTGCTAACTCTAAGCAGTTAGTTCAGAATCGAAGTGTAAGATACCCTTTGGAATATGGAGAAAATTGGTGATTGTAGAAAACACACATTTGGTGTTAGAAGTGTTCTGTGTGAGTGAAATTGAAAACAGTTCAGGACAATCATTGCCAGTGCTTAGAATACACATAAAAGTGTGAAAGATCTATGGAGAAGTAATACCAGCCCCTCATTTCTTTATTGCCTTGGCTTCTGCACATACTACTTCATTGGCTGTTCTGATTAATCTGACAGAGATTATAGGTAGCCACATCTTTTCACTTTGTGTGCTGGGGCACTTAATTGAGGCTGTAATCAACATTATTCCAAGTAGCAGGATAGGTACAATCCCTAGTATATATATTTCTTAACCATGAACCACTTACTTCTTTCCTCAGGATAGCCTTAGAAATAATGGAGTCAAACATTTATGGATAGAACTCAGGAACCAAAATATATCCTTTTTTCCCACTTTAGGTTGATTTTCTTGGGTATTTTGTTGTAATAGAAAACCAACACAGGCATCTCTCTTTTTTTTTGCTCATAGAAACTTTATTTGTATTAGCCAAAAACTGTAAACAATATAGATGTCCCTCAACTGAAGGATGAATTTATTTATTTATTTATTTATTTATTTTTAATTTATTTAGTTATTTAAATCACATCATAATTTACTTATTTACACAGGGGTTATAAACACAAAAAGGCAGGATGTGGGGAAGGGAATGGCACCGGAGCATAGGTGTTCAGGGGGAGTACAGATACCTTTCAGAACAGGGTATCAGCTGGGTGAAGGTTCAGGGGACAGGTCACTATGACTCTGCCTATGATCACTTATCCTTATCTAAGTTGGTATTGTCCACCAAGGCTGCCTATTTATAAGACCTATGACTACTTGGGCTGGTAAATTTCCACAGAAGCCACCTGTTTACAATAGCCTGCTGTTTCAGTGTTTTCCCACAGAGATCCAAGACTTGGTGTTAGCATGCATGTATGTCAGGACTATTGCTGACTTTAGGCCTATGGCAGATTTTAGGCCTTTAGTGTATATGTAGGGCTGCTCCTGACATCTCCTCCTTTCTCTAAGTATAGAAGGGCCTTGGCGATTCTATTCTTGTGAAGGTGGGGATAGAGGCCTGACCTCCAATAATTGAAGGGGACCTTGTAATGGTTCCAGTCCTCCTATTGCTGTCCAGTGAGACATGAGGGTCATACCCATCCCAATGTCTTTTTCCTGGAGAGGGAATACTTTTAACATCAACCCCTATGCAGTCAGGCTTGTCCCTCAGGGAACCCAGATAGATATTTTAAACTTTTATTTATATTCCCTTGCAGTGCTTAGCCTCGCAGCCTAAGCTAGAATTCAGATCGCCAGACAGAGAGGGTTCTGGGTAGCCCCTCTCTACTTGGTCTAGGGGTGGAAGTCTCTTCTTTTAGGTTGGGTGGAGATGGGTTTGAGGAACACTCTGCATAAAGTAACAACCTCATCTTGAGTCTCGTGGTCCTCCATAGCTAACTTATGATAATGTATCTGAATAGGTTTTGCTACCAAATTATCTATCTGTTGTATCACAAAGTTAGTCAGCCTATTTAAGGCCCGGGACTAAAAGAAATCAGCAGAAATAACCCAGTTAATGGTCCAAGATGGGAGGAAGTGGGGTTGACAACCATGGAGAGGTTGAAAACCAATCCTTGTACCAGCTCTCATCTTTCTCTTTCTCTTTCTCTCTCTGTCATTTCTCTGGGCCTTCTCTGACCTTTTTCATGTTCTCTTTAACCATCCCTGTCTTGTCTATGTAAGGACGACATTCTTCTTTAAGGGCTGTACACAGTCATGAGCGTACACAGTCTTTTCTATTGTAGAAGAATAAATCAAGTCCTATAAAGTCCTTTGCAATTTTTGGAGATCAATTCAGACATCGAAACGAGGGATTTCTTCAGATTAGTGATGTCAATCTCTAGCTGTTTAGTGTCCTTGTCAATGGCCCATCAAAGGTCTGAGTAGTATAAGTCTGGAGGCCAGCATCAGGATTAGAGCTTCTACCAGCAGACATCACGGGTGTTTCCTTTTTACCTGTTCTCAGGCTGGAGGATTAGACCCTGGGAGCTCTGGTTGAATCTTTGATACTCATTCTAAAAGGACAAAAGCACCCTCACTTTGGTCTTCCTCCTTCTTCTTGAGTTTCATGAGGTCTATGTATTGCGTCTTAGATATTGTGAGCTTTTGGGCTAATATCCGCTTATCAGTGAGTGCATACCATGTGTGTTCTTTTGTGACTGGGACATCTCACTCAGGATGATATTTTCTAGCTCTATCCATTTGTCTAAGAATTTCATGAACTCATTGTTTTTAATAGCTGAGTAGTACTCCATTGTGTAAATGTACCACATTTTCTGTATCCATTCTTCTGTTGAAGGACATCTGGGTTCTTTCCAGCTCCTGGCTATTATAAATAAGGCGCTATGAACATAGTGGAGCATGTGGCCCTGTTGTATGTTGAAATACCTTCTATTACTGTGAAGAGACACCATGACCAAGGCATCTCTCTTTAAAAAAAAAAAATGGATATTTTATTTACATTTCAGATATTATCTGCTTAACCCATTCCCCCCTCACCCCCTATCCCATCGCCCCTCCTCCTGCTTCTATGAGGATGTGCCCCGACCTACCCCCCACTCCCACCTCCCCACCCTCAAATTCCCCCACACACAGCATCCAGCCTTCATGGGACCAAGGATTCTCCTCTCCCACCTATGCCCGACAAGGCCATCCTCCCCTACATATACAACTGGAGCCATGGGTCACTCCCTATGTGTTCCCAGGCTGGTGGTTTAGACCCTGGGAGCTCTCTCTGGTTGGGTGGTATTGTTGCTCTCCTCTTGGGGTCACAAACCCTTTCATTTCCTTCAGTCTTCTCTCTCACTCCTCCATTGGGAACCCTTTGATCAGTTCAATGGTTAGCTGTGAGCATCTGCCTCTGAATATGTCAGACTCTTACAGACCTCTAAGGAGACAGCTATATCAGGCTCAAGGCATCTCTTAAAAAGAAAATATTTAATTGAGGCTGGCTTACAGTGCCAGAGGTTTAGTCCATTATCATCATGGTGGGAAGCATGCCCATATCCAGGCACACATGGTGCTAGAGAAGGAGCTGAGAGTTCTACATCATGATCTGAAGGCATCCAGGAAGACTCTCCTCTGTTCTGGGTGGAACTTGAGCATAGGACCTTAAAGCCCACCCACACGGTGACACATTTCCTCCAATAAGGCCACACCTAATCCAACAAGAACGTACCTCCTAATAGTGTCACTCCATGTGGGTCAAGCATTCAAATACATGAGTCTATGAGGGACAAACCTTTTTTTTTTTGTTTTTTCGAGATAAGGTTTCTCTGTGTAGCCCTGGCTGTCCTGGAACTCACTCTGTAGACCAGGCTGGCCTTGAACTCAGAAATCCGCCTGCCTCTGCCTCCCAAGTGCTGGGATTAAAGGTGTGTGTCACCACTGCCTGGCAGGACAAACCTTTTCAAACCACTACAGACATCTAAACTGATTCTATTTCTTTGCTATTGTGAATACAGTACCTATAAACATGTATATGCAAATATCTGTACAGAGTATATTTTTATCTCTTTAAAAAGGTTTATTTTTAACTATGTTTATTTGTGTGTGTGCGCGCGTGTGTGTGCGTGCATGTGCGCGTGTGGGTGTGCATGTGTGTGAAGAAGAAAAGGTCAGATTCCTTGGAATTGGAGTTACAGGTCGTTATGAGTCAGCCAATGTGGTTACTGTGGTCTTAACTGCTAAGCCATATCTCTATCCACCTAATTTTTATTTCAGCTTTTACATAGAGAGAATATTACAATAGAGATATGATGGAGTAAGGTTTTGGTTTATACTTTTGTAGGGAGGGGTAGGCAAGTTATAGGTGGAGACATTTACAGGAGAAATTCTTTTTGTAAATTAGTGGAATATGTCTACTTTTGTGTCTGTCTAGTTTTAGGAGGACAAAAGTTTGGTTAATCATTCATGAGACAAAGAACAGGGACTTGAAGGTCTGGTAGGCCTTGTCTGCATGTATAGGCAAAGCAGGGCAAGATAGGGGTTCTCAATTATATGAGGAGACTTGTGTGTAGTTCTTGGTATTCGAGCAAGGAGAGTCAGTTCCAGTGGTTCTGTATCCATGCCACTAGTTACATAATATTCTGTCCCATAGAATGACTGATTTATGACTGGAGGAGGAGGGGGTGTGGTACAAGCCAAATTTAGCCTTGGCTGGGAGGTCTTCCATCTTTCCTCTTGCCAACATTTTTTGACATGATAATTTTGTAAGGAGCAATGACTTCACCCTCTCTCCACCCTCAGCTGGACTGCCACCTAGAGGATTACTTACTTTTTTATTTAACTTTTAATTTATTCTTAGTGAATTTCACATCTTCTGTGTCTTCACATCTACCCTCTGCCCTTTCAATACCCATGCCCCCCAACAAAAGAAAAACAAATCTCCTATGGAAGGTCTAGTATGTCACAGTGTGTTTCACCCTTTTGTCTACACATCTTTACTTGCAAATGCTCATTGCAATGAGTCACTGGTGTGATTTGAGGCCTCTGGCCTCTGCTACATTATCAGTACTAGATCCTCACTGGGACTCTTCTTGGATATCCCATTGTTGCCCTGTGTCATGAAGATACTGTGGCTTTAGAACTGCAGAGTGAGCTCCTTCACGAGTTCTAGAAGTTCATAGATTGGGTGGATGTTGGGGTGGGCCAACTCAAAACTGTAGATCTGGGTCTGAGTGGTATCTGACCTGGTCAGCCTGTTAGGTCTCCTGCACCCACCCCACCATGGTGAGCTTTCCAGCACTGCCATGGCTAGCTCACCTAATGCCACAGCCAGGAAGTGGCAGAGGCCAGCTTTCCTGATCTTATACCTTTGGGGCTGGCTTACCCACACCATGCCATCTATTATGCTGCCTAGGCAAGGTACAGGGCCTGCTCTCCCAAGTGCTGCAGAAGGCTAGGGTTGGGGAAGATGACTTATTTCTGATGTTGTTAGTAGGAGAGAGAAAGAAACTTATAAACACGAATATTCAAAAGAATCTTCTTTTTTTTTTCCTTTTTTAATTTTTTTTTTTTTGCTTATTCACTTTATAACCCGTCCCAGTCACCCCCTCCCACAATCCTTACCCATCTCTTGTTTTCTGAGTACCTCCTTCTCCTGTATCCCCAACCCTGCCACTTTAAGTCTCTGAGAGGCTAGGTGCTTCCTCTCCCATTGAGGCCAGATGAGGCACCCAGCTAGAAGACCATACTCCATATACAGGCTGCATGTTTTGGGATAGCCCCCACTCCAGATGTTTGAGACCTGCATGAAAACCACGCTGCACATTTACAACATATGTGCAGGGAGGCCTAGGTCCAGCCCATGGAGGTAGATCTGTGTAGACTAGGTATGCTCCACAGTTGGTGATTCAGTCTCTGAGAGCTCCAAGGGTTCAGGTTGGTTTACTCTGTTGATCTTCCCCTGTGCAGTTCCTATCTCCTTAGGGCCCACAATCCTTCCACCTATTCTTCTTTAAGAGTCCTCAAGCTCCATCCACTGTTTGGCTCTGGATGTCTGTATCTGTCTGAGTCAGCTGCTGGTTAGAGCTCTCAGAGGACAGCTTGCCCCTGTCTGTTCTCAGGCTGGAGGTTTAGATCCTGGGGGCTCTGGTTGAATCTTTTGATACTCATTCTAAAAAGGACAAAAGCACCCTCACTTTGGTCTTCCTCCTTCTTCTTGAGTTTCATGAGGTTTATGCGTTGCGTCTTAGGTATTGTGTGTTTTGGGCTAATATCCGCTTATCAGTGAGTGCATACCATGTGTGTTCTTTTGTGATTGGGTCATCTCACTCAGGATGATATTTTCTAGCTCCATCCATTTGCCTAAGAATTTCATGAGCTCATTATTTTTAATAGCTGAGTAGTACTCCATTGTGTAAATGTACCACATTTTCTGTATCCATTCTTGGTACAGCCACTATGGAAAGCAGTCTGGCGATACCTCAGAAAATTGAACATAGTGTTACCTGAGGACCTAGCTATACCCCTCCTGGGTATATACCCAGAAGATATTTCAACATGCAACAGGGCCACATGCTCTGCTATGTTTATAGCGGCCTTATTTATAATAGCCAGAAGCTGGAAAGAACCCAAAAAGAATCTTCAATTTCTAAAATGTTCATACAGCACTCAGGAACTTTTAAATGGTTGTTATTAATAGAGATGCTGAAAAAAGAATTCTGTTTCTGGGGTCAGCTGTAGTGACTGAGCAAACTGCTTAAGGTTTGTGCATGAAAAGATGAAAAAAGTAGTCTGAATTAAATCTTATTTGGCCATTTTTTATTGTTAGTTCTTTTTTTTTTTCTTTTGTTATAGTGCTGGAAATCAAATCCAGGGCTGCACGCATGATAGGCAAGTACTTAACCTCAGAGCTCCATTCTCAGCTCTCTAAGTAAAGTTTTGTGGCATTTGTTACACATCAAAATACCAGAGGCAAGTGGACGGTAGAGAATGTGGCCGTTCATTAGATATTCTGTGAGCTGATCATGCTGTTGCATGGCTTTTTACAAATAAAAGGTGCACCATTTTCAGATTGCACATAGTGCAGAAAATTACTGTGGGATTTGAGTTAGCTGTAAGATTAAAGCAACAACAGTTTGGACTTGTTAAAATGTACTGTGATAGTGGTGAATATTGAAATCTCTGAGATGAGGCTAGACATGTAATTTGGGCAGTTTTTCAGGAGCAAATAGGGTCATACCTCATGTGAGGTCCCTTCATCACAAATTTTGTCTTATTTTGATTATTTTTGAGATAGAGTCTCGTTATGTAGCCCTAATTGTCCTGGAATTCACCATGTAGATCAAGCTTCCCTGAACTCATAGAGATCCAACAACTTCTGCCTTCTTAGTGCTGGGATTAAAATTGTGTGCTACCATACCCCACACCCAGCTTCATCACAAAATTGAAGAAGTCACAGTTGTGGCTTGCAGTGGCAGCTTCTGTATCAGAAGCATAGACTTCATTAATTTGTTCCATATCTATTACAATGGATGCATTGCCTTGTCAGTGGGATGTATCTAAGCAGCAGTGGTAGAAAGCTGGCCACTGAGTACTGAGTCTCAATGAGCAGTTTGCATCTAGTCAGTTTCATCAAGTAGATCTTTAGTTTAGAGACCTACATGCATAACCCAGGCATTTCTCTATAGCTATAAATTGTTTGTGCAGTCCATGATACAAACAATGGTATAATCTTAGTGTATGGTTTTATAAGTGGAAAACTGTACAGTTAGGCAATTAGCAATAACCCAAGAATCAGAAAAATCAGAGGCTTAAACTGACGCTGTTTAGGATTAAGCGCTTTCCCCACCTCAGTGAGCTTTCCTCCTACCCCGGATCTGAGCTTCTGTGTGGTGACTCTTGGGACTCCCTCCTAAGCAGCTGCTTTGGAGGCACAGAGGATTTCTTCAGTTTAGGCTTTTTTTCAATGAATTTGGATCTTTACAGGATGGAGCCTTCAAGTTTGCAATTTTATCCCTAGGACACCATTCCTATTGTCCTAGTTTAGCACAGGAAGTTGTCTTCGTTGGTACTAATCTTGTTAACAGTGGCAGTTGCTTTCTTAGCACCAGCATAAATGCTTTCCTGTCCTGAAATTGTCTCTATTAAACAAAATTAATCCATTGCCTGGCAACTCAGTGTTTACTCAAATTCACAGTACATGGGAAGAGTAAAACTAGATTTTTGGCCAGAATATCACATGCATGACTCTTAGCTCAGTTTTTAATAGTCTGTTCCTCTTTGAAATCTCATGAGTTGGGCCTACCTTCACAGCATAATTTTTAAAGAATGTATTGTTTATTTAATTCATATCCTGATTAAATCTCTATCCTTCCCTCTCCTTCCAGTCCCACCCTCACACATCCTCAATTTTTCCTCAGAGAAGGGGAGCCCCTTCAATGATTCCCCCCCCCTTCAGCAGATCAAGTCAAAGCAGGACTAAGTGCATGCTCTCCTACTAGAGGCCAGACAAGGTAGCCCAGGTAGAGGAAAGGGATTCAAAGACAGGCCACAGAGTCAGACAGCCCTGCGCCAATTTTTAGGGGACCCACATGAAGACCAAACTACACCTCTGTTACATATTTTTAGAGTCCTAGGTCCAGCGCTTGCATGCTCTTTAGTTGGTGGTTCAGTCTCTGTGAGCCTTCATTGGGCCCAGGTTAGTTGACTCTGTAGGCCTTCTTGTGGTGTCTTTGACCCTTCTGGCTCCTTAGTCCTTCCCCCAGCTTTTCTACAAGACTCCCAAGTTCCACCTAATGTTTGGCTGTGGGCTTTGCATCTGCCTCCATCTGCTGCCGGATGAAGCCTCGCAGAAGACAGTTATGCTAGGCTTCTGTCTGAAGCATAGAACAGTATCATCAGTAGTGTCAAGGGTTGGCTCTCTCCATGGATGGTCTCAAATTGGGTCAGTCATTGTGGCCATTCCCTCAATCTTCATCTATCTTTATCCCTGAACATCTTGTAGGCAGACAAATTTGGGTTGTGGGTGGGTCGGTCCCTCCCTCACGGAAGTACCATCTGGCTACAGGAGGTGGCACTTCAGGTTCCATTGCCCCCACTGCTTGGAATTTAGCTAGGTCCCCATAGACCCCCAGGAGCCTTCCTGCCCAGTTCTGGCTTGCCCCAGTGATGCCCCAACTGATTTCCATTTTCTCTTCTAGTCCCTCCTCCCCACACATATCCTACCCTGTTCCCCTCCTCACCCCCTCTCTCACCTAGTTCTCTCCCCATCACTTTCAGTATCTATTGTATTTCTCCTTTTCAGTGAGATTCAAGCATCTTCTCTTAGGCCTCGTTATTTAGCTTCTTGGGTCTATGGATTGTAGCACTGTTATCTTATACTCTATGGTTAATATCCACTTATGAGTGAGTACATACCATACATGTCTTCTTGGATCTGGGTTACCTCACTCAGGATAATATTTTTCTAGTTTTATCCATTTGCCTGCAACTTTCACGATATCCTTGTTTTTAATAATAATAATAAAATAATAATAATAATAATAGCAGCATGATATTTTGATAATATACTCTGTTGTGTAAATGTACCACATTTTCTTTATCCATTCTTCAGGTGAGGAACATCTAGGTTGTTTTCAGTTTCTGGCTATGACGACTAAAGCTGCTATGAACATAGTTGAGCAAGTATCCTTGTGGTATCTTTTGGATATATGCTCAAGATGGTATAGCTATATCACAATATAAATTTATTCCACTATTTTTATCTTTCAGGCTTCCATCAGAATAGCTCATTAACCCCTTGAATACTAGGGGTTTTCTTCCTCCCCCATCTGTCTGTCTAAGATGGGAGTCTCATTATATAACCCTGAGTGGTCTAGAACTCCAGAGTGCTGGGATTAAAAACATGCACCAAACTTCCAAACTCTTGCATGTTCTTTCTGCAAACGGGTTGCAAAGTTCTAAGACTCACATGGTCAGGTTTATTTCAGTAATGGTTCCAGTTCTTAGTGCTAATTTTCTGACATCATTTTTTTACATTGTTTCTGTGATAAAATACCCTGACAAAAGAAACTTAAGAGTGAAAGTGTTTATTTGGACTCATAATTCTTGTGTATAGTTCAATATGGCAGGGAAATCAGGACAGCTGGAGTTTGAAGTATTCAGTCACACTGTATCCGCAGTCAGGAAACAAAGAATAATGAATGCTATGGTCAGCTGACCTTTTTATATAGCTCCAGATTCCCAGCCCAGGAAGTGGTCTGGAATCCAGAATAGTGTATAGGTCTTCCTGCTTCCAGCTAACCTAATCAAAGCAGTTCATTACCTGTATGTCTACAGGCCCTGTCTCCTAGGTGATTCTAGATGCTGTCAAGTCGACAACACTATCACAAAGTCCTTGTCACGAATACAAGTTGGTATTGGCATTGGATGTCAAGGATTGTGAAGACTGATATTTATTCTGCTATAAGCTTAATACATGGCCTTGCTGAAAGTTCATGCACACTAGAAAGAAGTCACAAGACTTTTGAAATTATTGGTGAAATACTATTACAGAAAAAAATCAATATTCAGAGTCAGCTTCATCGCGTGTTGGGGGAAAAAAAACATATAAATAATTCCTGGCAACTCTTCTTTGAGAAATCTACACCTATGTATGCTTTACTCTTTCACTGAGCTCCCTTCTTTATATTAACCCCCATGTTTAACTTTGTTCAAATGTCTTTTAATAAACATCAACTCTAGTACAAAACACATTTCCTAGCACCAAGGAAATCCATTTCATGAATACAAGATAGGAAAGAAATGAAGGAAATTTGAGGCAAGTTTCACTGTGTAGCCCAGGTTGGTCTGGAACTCACAGTCTTTTGCTTTAGTCTTCCAAATGTTAGTATTACAGTTGTGCATGATCAGACTCACTAAAGATATTGTTAAATAAACATTAAACAAGACTACAATGTACATCCAAAATAATTTGTTGAGAATTGCAGAGACAGAAGGAAGTATTACCCTTTTATGCATACAACTAGATGTGTTCTGTAAATGACTAGTTCTTACAGAAAGGACTGTTAGCTACTATCTATTCTTTTATATCTAATAATTGGAATGGTTTTCTGTGCTAGTTAATTGTCTGTATCACAAAAGCAGAACCCAAATTTTTATGACAAATAGGCACTTACAGATTAGATCCAGGTGCCTAGTTTAACTCCCAAGGATAATCGGAAGACAGGGATGCTATCTTTTGATACATACACACACGCCACGCACGCAAAACACGCACGCACAAAACACTAGCTGTCTTCAGACACATCAGCTAAAGGGTGTTAGATCCCATTACAGATGGTTGTGAGCCACCAAATGGTTGCTGGGAATTGAACTCAAGACTGCTGGAAGAGCAGTTACTGCTCTAAACCACTGAGCAATTTCTCTAGCCCTATCTTTTGTTTTTAAAAGATTCATTTTTAATTGTGTGATGTTCTGTATATCTGTGTATGTCCCAGATAAATGCAGGTGCCCATGGGGGCAGAAACTTCAGATCCTCTGGAGCTATAGTTACAGATAGTTGTGAGCTGCCCTATGTAGGTAATGGGAATCAAACTTAGGTCTTTTTAAAAAAATAAAATTTATTCTTTTGACAGTTTCACATTTTCATGTAGATAAAATATGGTTTGATTATATTTGGCATACTATTGCAAGTAATTACTGGTTTGTAATTTCTTATGAAGGTTTATTCAACTGAAGCCTTGAAATATTATTGAGGATCTTTTCTTGAGTCTATTTCTTTTTTTTTATTGGATATTTTATTTACATTTCAGATGTTGTCCCCTTAACCACTTCCCCTGCCCAGGAACTCCCTATCCCATCCCCCTCCTCCTGCTTCTATGAGGATGTGCCCCCCCCAACTCCCCACCCTCGAATTCCCCCACACTCAGAGACCAGCCTTCATGGGACCAAGGATCTCCTCTCCTACCTATGCCCTACAAGGCCATCCTCCCCTATATATACAGCTGGAGCCATGGGTCCCTCCATATGTGCTCCCAGGCTGGTGGTTTAGACCCTGGGAGCTCTGGTTGGTTGGTATTGTTGCTCTCCTCATGGGGCAGCAAACCCTTTCAGCTCCTTCAGTCTCCTCTCTCACTCCTCCATTGGGAACCCCTTGATCAGTTCAATGGTTAGCTGTGAGCATCTGCCTCTGTATATGTCAGACTCTGGCAGACCTCTAAGGACACAGCTTTATCAGGCTCCTGTCAGCATGTACTTCCTGACATCCACATCAGCGTCTACCTTTGGTGACTGCACATGGAATGGATACCCAGGTGGAATGGTCTCCAGATGGCCCCTCCTTCAGTTTCTGTCCCACACTTTGTCTCCATATTTGCTCCCTTGAGTATTTTATTACTCCTTCTAAGAAGAACCTAAGCGCCCCCACTTGGTCTTCCTTCTTCATGAGCTTTATGTGGTCTGTGAGTTGAATCTTGGGTATTTCAGGCTTCTGGGCTAAAATCCAATTATCAGTGAGTGAATACCATGTGTGTTCTTTTGTGACTGGGTTACCTCCCTCAAGATGATATTTTCTAGTTCCATCCATTTACCTAAGAATTTCTTGAATTCATTGGTTTTAATAGCTGAGTAATAATCCATTGTGTAAATGTACCACATTTTTTTGTATCCATTCCTCTGTTGAGAGACATCTAGTTTGTTTCCAGCTCCAGGCAATTATAAATAAGGCTGCTATGAACATAGTGGGAGCATGTGTCCTTTTTATATGTTGGAACATCTTCTGGGTATATGCCCCAGGAATGGTATAGCTGAGTCCTCAGGTAATGCTATGTCCCATTTTCTGAGGAACTGCCATGACTGATTTCCAGAGTGGTTGTACCAGCTTACAATCCTACCAAAAATGGAGGAGTGTTCCTCTTTCTCCACATCCTCTACTATCATCTATCTACTATTCACCTGAGTTTTTTGATCTTAGCCATTCTGACTGGTGTGAGGTGGAATCTCAGGTTGTTTTGATTTGCATTTCCTGATGACTAAGAAGCTGAACATTTCTTTAGGGCTTCTCGCCATTCGAGTTTCCTCAGTTCATTTGAGAATCTTTGTTTAGCTCTGTACCCCATTTTTAATAGGTTATTGGTTGTCTGAGTCTAATTTCTTGAGTTTTTGTAAATATTGGATATTAGCCCTCTATCAGATGTGGATTGTAAAGATCTTTTCCCAATCTGTTGTTGCCATTTTGTCCTATTGACAGTGTCCTTTGCCTTACAGAAACTTGCAATTTTATGAGGTCCCATTTGTCAATTCTTGATCTTAGAGCATAAGCATTGGTGTCTGTTCAGGAACTTTTCCCCTGTGCCTAGGTATCAAGAGTCTTCCCACCTTCTCTCTATTAGTTTCAGTGTGTCGGTTCATGTGGAGGTCCTTGATCACTGGACTTGAGCTTTGTACAAGGAGATAAGAATGGATCGATTTGCATTCTTCTACATGCTGACCTCCAGTTAAACTAGCACAGTTTGTTGAAAATGCTGTCCTTTTTCCACTGGACAGTTTTAGCTACTTTGTCAAAGATCAAGTGACCGTAGGTGTGTGGGTTCATTTCTGGGTCTTCTATTCTATTCCATTGATCTTCCCGCCTGTCTCTGTACCAATACCATGCAGGTGTTTTTTTGAAAAGGCTTCAAATGTATTTTAATAAGATGATGCTGCATTACTGCTCCATTTCTCAGAAAAATTTTCAAATTGAAGGTATCAGGAACAAATCATAGTACACCAATAAAAATGCACAGCATTAACTACCTAAGATAGGCAAGACTAAGAGCTACTGTCAGACCTTCAACACTCAGCAACCCTGTTCCCAAGATTGTACTAGGCCTATCAAGAAAACCTGTGAACAGCAACAATCAGAGACACGAAAGTGTAGTCCTTACCCAAGAAAAAGATGGAGGCAAGTTAACACAAGAGTGTTTTAAATATACTAAAATGAAAACCTCTAAGAGAAAATGTCTTCCTTAGGACATGAAGGGTCATATATGAGATATAACAGAACCGCATGTATGCTGTAACCTCTGTGGACATTTGTCTGAATTCTTACCTGGGAGTGAATGGAGGAGTGTGGCTAGGTCATTGGAGGATGTTTAGGTTTTGTGGTATATATGGCAGTGTCTCTGGGTTTACCATGCAGTTTTTATCAGTGTTGCTCTGTATTATAGCTTGAGGTCAGGGAAAGTGATTCCCCCAGAAGTTCTTTATTGTTGAGAATAGTTTTTCGCTCTCCTGGGGTTTTTGTTATTCCAAATGAATTTGAGAATTTCTCTTTCTAACTCTGTGAAGAATTCAGTTGGGATTTTAATGGGAATTGCATTGAATCTGTCGATTGCTTTTGGCAAGATGGCTATTTTTACTATATTAATCTTGCCGATCCATGAGCATGGGAGATCTTTCCATCTTCTGAGATCTTCTTCGATTTCTTTCTTCAGAGACTTGAAGTTATTGTCATACAGATCTTTCACTTGCTTGGTTAGATTCACACCAAGGTATTTTTATATTATTTGTGACTATTGTGAAGGGTGTCATTTCCCTAATTTCTTTTTCAGCCTGTTTATCTTTCACGTAGAGGAAGGCTACTGATTTGTTTGAGTTGATTTTATAACTAGCCACTTTGCTGAAAGTTATTTATCAGGTTTAGGAGTTCTCTGGTAGAAGTTTTGGGTCACTTCAATATACTATCATATCCTCGCAAATAGTGACAAAACAGGCCTCAACAGATACAAAGAGATTGAAATAATCCCTTCCATCCTATCAGATCACTGTGGACTAAGGCTGGTCTTTAATAATGACAAAACCAATGGAAAATCCACATGCACATGGAAACTGAACAACATTCTACTCAATGATGACTTGGTCAAGGAAGAAATAAAGAAAGAAATGAAAGACTTTTTACAATTTAATGAAAATGGAGACACATCATACCAAAACTTGTGGAACTCCATGAAAGCAGTGCTAAGAGGAAAAAACTCATAGCTCTAAATGCCTACAAAAAGAAACTGAAGAGAGGCACACATTGACAACTTGACAGCACACCTGAAAGCTCGAGAACAAAAAGAAGCAAATACACCCAAGAGGAGGCAGGAAATAATCAAACTCAGGCGAAATCAACCAAATAGAAACTATACAAAATACAACAAAACCAGGAGCTGGCTCTTTGAGAAAATCAACAAGATAGATAAACCCTTAGCCAGATTAACCAGAGGGCACAGAGACAGTATCCAAATTAATAAAATCAGAACTGAAAAGGAGACATAACAACAGAAACTGAGGAAATTAAAAAAAATCATCAGATCCTACTACAAAGGCCTATACTCAACAAAACTGGAAAATCTGAATGAAATGGACAATTTTCTAGACAGAAACCAGGTACCAAAGTTAAAGAGGAGCAAATAAACCATCTAAACAGTCCCATAACCCCTAAAGAAATAGCAAGCAGTTATATAAAAGTCCCCACCAAAAAAGCCCAGCCCCAGATGGTTTTAGTGCAGAAATCTATCAGACCTTCAGGGAAGACTTAATACACCAGTTTCTTTTCAAACTATTCCACAAAATAGAAACAGAAGGAACACTACCCAATTCGTTCTATGAAGCTACAATCACACTCATACTTAAACTTCACAAAGACCCATCAAAGAAAGAGAACTTCAGACCAATCTCCCTTTTGAATATCAATGCAAAAATACTCAATAAAATTCTAGCAAACCAAATCTAAGAACACATCAAAACAATCATCCATCATGATCAAGTAGGCTTCTTCCCAGGAATGCAGGGATGGTCCAATATATGGAAATCCATCAATGTAATCCACTATATAAACAAACTCAAAGAAAAAAAACCACATGATCATCTCACCAGATGCTGAGAAAGCATTTGACAAAATTCAACATCCCTTCATGGTAAAAGTCTTGGAAAGATCAGGAAGTCAAGGCCCATACCTAAACATAGTAAAAGCAATATACAGCAAGCCAGTAGCCAACATCAAACTAAATGGAGAGAAACTTGAAGCAATCCTACTAAAATCAGGCACTAGACAAGGCTGTCCACTCTCTCCCTACCTATTCAATATAGTACTGGAAGTCCTAGCCAGAGCAATTAGACAACAAAAAGAAGTCAAAGGGATACAAATAGGAAAGGAAGAAGTGAAAATATCACTATTCGCAGAGGGGTCTATTTCTAGTCACCTCCAGTAGAGAGGCCAATGCCTGGGTAAATAAATGACTCCATTTAAGGCTAGCGTGGTGAACCACTGAGTTTACTGATAGCAGAAAGGAACATGGACAAGTAGTTAGTTGAATACAGTCAATTTACAGTCAGGTATTCAAACTACACCTGTCTTTTCTTGATGGGAATGGCCAAGAAGAACTATATGTTGGAACTTAGGAAGCAGAGACTTCAGCAGTCTTAGTGATCCCATGGGCTTAAAATGCCTTTGAATTGTCAGCTACCCAGTGCCTGACTTTGCTTATATAGGAATAGCAACACTGTAATCTTGAAATGCCTTCAGGAAAAGCTTTCTCCTATCAAACTGTTTAAAGATAGCTTGCTATCACTTAATATTAATTTCATAAACTTCTTATAACTTGTTTATTACAATTGTAATTCAAAAATTTTCAAATCTTTTATTTTCCCTTTTGAATTATCATTTCTTTGTTTTAAATTTCTTCTTAGCAGTCAAGAATAACCATGTAAAGTCCTTCAACACTTATATTTTCTTTTAACCAGAATCTTTCAGAATTCATATAAGCATTAACAATTTTTTCGACTATGCATACAGATGGGCTTTTATCATACCTTGACCTATTTCTGTCTAACATATCACCTCAAGTTTCTGCTTTCAACTGCTCCATTTGCTAGCAAAATCCTGTCATGCCACAGTGATTAGGATTTCCTACAGCTTGTCTTTGTCCTGAGCACTTATAATTTACCCCATTTGTGGTTTTAAAAGTTTTAACTTTTATTTCTTTTATCCTAGACTGCAGCTTTACCCTCCTTCACTCCCCCTAGTCCTTACCTCCCACCTACTCCTTTCTCCATCCCCTCTTCCTCATTTCCTTAAAACAAAATCCCAAAAAAAGCCCCAAGAATACAGCTGACCATGGCTATACAACTTACAATAAGACTTGGCACAAACCCTCATATCAAAGGCAAGACAACATAGTAGGAGGAAAAGGATCCCAAGCACAGGCAAAAGAGTCAGAGACACCCTCACATTCCACTTTGGGAGTCCCACAAGAACACCAAGCTCTACAACCATAAGGTATATGCAGAGAACTTTGGTCAGACCCATAAAGGCTGCATGTTTGGTTTATTGCTTTAATCTCCATGTAGCCCCTTTGAGTCCTGCTTAGTTTGAACTGAGTTCTCATGGTTCCTACAATCAATCTTTCCTACCACTCTGCTGTGAGGTTTCCCTGGCTCTGCCTAGTGTTTAGCTGAGGATCTCTGCATCTTCTCCCATCAATTGCTGGATGTCACCCCTCTAATGACAGTAGGGCTAGTCACTCATCTCTGCGTATAGAAGAATATCATTAGGAATCATTTCATTGACTTTTTTTTAAAAGACCAGTAGTTTTGGTTTTACCATAGGTCTCTGGGCTATCTACTTTCTGGTTCTTGGTTACCCAAGCAGTGTTGGGTATGGGTTCCTTCTTGTGGAGTGGGCCTTAAGTCTAATCAGACAAAGTTACATGCCACCATTACCCCTGTACATCTTGCAGGGAAGACAGATTATAGGTTTTGTGGTTGGGTTGATGGTCCAGTCCTACTGCTAGGAGCCTTGCCTGGTTATATAAGATGGCCAGTTTGGTGTCTGTATCCCTCATTACTAGGAGACTTTGCTAGACTAGGTCACTCTTTTTTTGGGGGGGGGAGTAATATAGAAAATGTCTATTTGAAATTTAAAATGCACCTAATTTATTGCTCAATAATATTCTACTTGACATTTTATATCACAAAAAAATTATCCATTTTTTGAAGCATTGTCTGTAAACAAAACTTTGGGATTTGGAAATAACTTAAACACCCAAAGAAAAATGTAATATGTGGCACAATAGAATGCTAATTAGCAGTCTGAAACAATAAATTAGGAATATATGGATTAATGTGGCTAGGTTTGAACCTTACATAAAAATACAAGTTCCAGAATCATTCATCAGGAATGTTAAAATTCAATATGGAGTTTGCATGTGTTGATTTCTAAGCCTAGCTAACCATCCCACTGGCAAAAGAAAGAAAACATGCTAGATATTTTGCCAGGCAGTAGTGGCGCACTTGGGAGGCAGAGGCAGGAAGATTTCTGAGTTCAAGGCCAGCCTGGTCTACAGAGTGAGTTCCAGGACAGCCAGGGCTATACACAGACCACCCTCCCTCCCCCCAAAAAAAGATATTTTTCAAAAGTGCCCAAGTTCAACAATGAGCTGAGAGGGCCATGCAGAAATGCCTGACTGCAAGTAAAGGCTGAAGCCCAAAGTTTCATGGAGCCATGAACTTGCCTCTGTTTGGGTTTCTTTGCCTAACCTTGTGGATGTGAACTTACATGTTCACAGCTTCACAGGGAGGACGAGATGCCATAAACAAAGCTGAGGTCCATCATTTACTAACCATAAGTCATTCCTGGATGTGACATGCTCTTCCTAACTCTCAATCCACTCCAATAATGCTTGTGTAAAAATAAGCTACTGAGTAAGCTTCAAAGCTAGTTATCACAATTCCTTCAACTATGTTCCTTTATTTCCAGTTATTTTAGATATTTAAATTCCGTGTTTTCATATAAATCTTACAATTAGCACAGCATTTTCTACTGGAGGGTGGGAAACATAGATATTTCATTAGTGATTCATTGAATCTATTGCCAATGAATCAACTAAAGGGCAAATGTCATTTGAACAACACTGAAATGTGATATATATATCTTGAAATGATGGTTTCTATTATGTACTAAGAGATAACCAGTCACACAGAAGGCAAAAGTATCACAACAGAAACCCAGAGACAACCTCAAACAGACCCATATGGTTACAGGGAGGGAGACATAAAACAATTGGGTTTGGGAATTTCTTTTATAAATAAAGGTGAACTAGTTTTCGTATAAATTACTTCTCTTATTGCTGTAATAAAATACCTAACAAAAGCAACTCATGGAAGGAAGGAACTATTTTGAGTTCATAACTTGAGTCAATCCAGCATTGTAGGTAAGGCTTGGTAACAGGAGCTGGGTGTAACTGGTCATGTTGCATCTGCAGTTAGGAAACAGCAAAGATGAATACTGGTACTCAGCTCACTTTCTCCTTTTGATTCCGTCCAATACTCCGGCCTAGGGGATGGTGCCACAACATTCAGGATGAATCTTCCTACCTCAGTCCAGTCTAGAAATGTCTTCATAGATGTGCCCAGATCCTTGTCTCCCAGTTGATTCTAGATCAGTTTCAGAGGCTTAGACCATCATCATCATCATGATGGGAAACATGGTAGCATGCAGGTAGACGTGGTGCTGGAGAAGGATCTGAGAGTTCTACATCTTGATCCTCAGGCAGCTGGGAAAGAACTGTAGAGGTCACTCTTAAAGATTCCAGTGAGTTTTAAAATTTTACATTTTTTGTTTTCTTAAAAAAATATTTTATTAGTCTGTTTCTTGTCCTCTGTATACTGGCAGAGTTCTTTGATTGGTTGATTAAATGATTCCTTCCTTTTTTATATTTTGTTATTTATTCATTTGCTTGTTTGTTTGTTTAGGTTTCTTTAGACACCTTTCTGGGTGTAACAGCCCTGGCTGTTCTGGAACTTTCTTTGTAGAGAAGGTTGGCCTTGAATTTACAGAGCTCCACCTGCTTCTACTTTCTGAGTGCTGGGATTGAAGATGTGTGCCACCATGCCCAGCAAATTTTATTAATTCGTTTATTCATTCATTAGCCTTATTTGTTATATTTTGTTAAATTTTATTTTATTTGTATGGGAGTTTTTCCTGCATGAATGTCTGTACAAACTTGTTTGCTTGGTACCTGTCGAAGGCAGAAGATGATGCCAGATCTTTAGGAATTGGAGTTACAGTTTATTGTGAGCCATCATGTAGGTGTTGGACACCAAACCTGAGTCCTCTGGAATAACTGCTGAACCATCTCTCTAGACCCCCTTGATTTTACTTTTAAATACTCTTATTAAAGTCTCTATTTCAATGTATATATCTCCTTTCCCTCCTTCCAGCCCTTCTCTTTATCTCCCTCACTCTATTTTTGTCTTGCTGGGTGCTCAAACACAGGGTCTCAAACATTTCTTGGCAAGTACTCTAATACTGAGCTATATCCCAGCCACAGATAAGCCTTTTACACTTCAATCTCTACCCATTACCCAGTTCCATTTTTATGTATATTTTATAGCAATAGCTTATTTATTATTACCAATTTCTCTCTTAGTCTCTTCATACTATTTTATCAAAATACCCAAGAATGGGTAATTTATAAACTATATAACTATATTTTCATGGTTCTAGAATATGAAATATCCCAAATCAAGGTAAGTCTGGTGTCTCATGTCCACTCTCTGCTTCTTTTTTTTTTTTTTTTTCCAGATAGCACATTTCACTTTATTAAACATTAACGCACAAATGGATGTGCCTGTTTAGAGGGCTGAAGGACACCACAGGAGCAGAAAGGGACACTTAGAGACAGAACCACACAACAGAGACCAACTTCACAAAAAGGGTTCAATATTGATTTCCAGAGAGGAACAGGGCATGGTCAGGTCAAATTTGGTGATAACATCGGGATGAAGGACACCTAGCTTCCCAATGCTTTGACCCCTGACAAAGATCTCAGCACACAGGGAAGAATGCAGAACCTGCGGATGCTTTGATCATGTAGCCCCCGCTTTCCTCACCAGGAGGTACATCCAGCAGCTGCATAATTCTGTCCAGCAGTCCGTGGATGATCTCAAACCCAGGATTCTTGTTGTAATAAACAGCACAGAGATGCCTGTAGTTTTTTGCACCTACATCCTTGCTAGAATCTTTTATTACAATGTCAGAGATTTCAAACAGTTTGAGAGGAAGGGGCATCTTCCGGTTTGCTGCAATGGTCTTCAGAAGGCCAGGAAGAAGGGTAGTGCGCGCCACCTGGAACTCAGCGGTTTTGGGGTTACTTATGTGGACTGCCTTTGTTGCAGAGATATCCAAGCCAAGTTTATCAGCAATATCTTCTTGGGAGCACAGAGAAAAAGTCAGTGCTTCGGTGAAGCCAGCAGCAGCCATGTCAAGTCTGAGAGCTCTGTGAGCTTGTTGAGAGGAAATTGATTAGCTATGGTGTATGTTTTCAGCAGTCATCTGAATGTTGTTATAGCCATAAGCAATAGCTGCGTCCTCCACAATGTCACATGCATGGATGACATCAGCTCTGGTCGGAGGAATTTCAACCTCAATCTGATTGCCGTCACCTATGACTTCTG
Organism: Mastomys natalensis; assembly: GCA_021653895.1. Lineage (NCBI taxonomy): Eukaryota > Metazoa > Chordata > Mammalia > Rodentia > Muridae > Mastomys > Mastomys natalensis. Next base: position 104,100 of record JAJTUV010002612.1, on the reverse strand, counting down.
ACTTTAGACACATCCTGGTCAGGAGCTTGGCAAGATTTGCAGGAGTTTCTCTGATTCCAACTTTCTTGTTAATTAAATCGGCTCTCACCATCTCCTTTCTGTAAGGCAGCTCTGGAAAGGTACTTGATTTTCCTTTAGGAGAAACTACTTCAGTTGCTTCAACTGTAAACTAATTTTCACAGTGTTCACTAAACATGGTGACAATAATGTCAAGCATGATTTTTGCTTTAGTGAAGTCAGTCCCTGTGCATTCGATAAATATATTCCTAGTATTTACTGTTAATTTTGAATGATTCCCATTTATAATCGGAGGCATCGACAGGACCACACCATTGCTGTCATAGATAACTGGATACAGGGGCTTCCTTTCAATGATATGTAAATAATGTTTAAGATGATGTCAGTCTTGTAAATGTTCATTAATTCACAAGCTGTATACTCCTTGGTCTTATTCAGAGGCTTGAATTTGATATCTGAAGGATGTTTCTCAGTGTAAGTAAATGGGCCTGATAAAGTGTCCAAGTCATGAGTTCCAATAGCAACCAATGTTCTTTTCCTGCAAATGTTCTGGTGTAGTTTCTCCTGAAGTTCAATGAAGCTGTCATATCGGTCTTTAATGAATTTGATATTCCGGAGAACCGTGGCTACAGCAAAAGGGCGCACTTTAGCTGTCTCTTCTGTGATAATCAGTTTTTGGATTTCTCCCTTAGGCATTACTCGTTTATTTTATTTTATTTTATTTTTTGTTTTTTGGTTTTTCCGACACATGGTTTCTCTGTGTAGCCCTGGCTGTCCTGGAACTCACTCTGTAGACCTCAGTTCTGGCCTCGAACTCAGAAATCCGCCAGCCTCTGCCTCCCAAGTGCTGGGATTAAAGGCGTGCGCCACCACCGCCCGGCTATTACTCGTTTATATATTGGAGCTTTTATCCTTTCTTTGAAGACTTGGAGTCCCCGTGCCAATCCTTTCAGACACAGGAGATCATATCTGTTGGCAGGGACATCAATCTTGTAAAGCACCACATCTGAGGCCCCCTGTGCCTTCACATTACCTTGTTCCTTGCTTATGATTTGCTTCTCAGAAGTTGTAGGTCCGGCCCAGAGCTTGGAAGAGCAGGTCGCGTTTCATGCTGACAGTCGGCATGGCGAGTCGTGGACACTGCCCACTCTCTGCTTCTAAAATGATGTTTATTTTGACCACGAGAGGGAATGAATTTTACATAGAATTTGACCTTTGGCAAGAATGGATGTGAGGACAAAAAGAGAAGTCCTAGCTAGTTTTTCTATAGCTTTCATAGCAGCACTAATCTATTCATGAAGTCTCTGCTCTTATGACCTAATCATTTCCCTAAGACCACATCTCCTAGTACTGCTACATTGGGAGTTAAGTTTCATTATGAATTGGAAGGAAAACAAATATTCAAAACATGGTACCATCCATGACACCATTTGTGTTTTAAAGATGTTTTCTTGTTTCTGCTTTTCAGACTCTGTTTATGCTCATTAACTATTTCTTTTATTTCCACTCTTCTGTTCCGCCTATTCAGTAAAGTTTTTTGTTTCAGATTGTACTTTTTAGTTCTGACTTCTCATTTTGTTGTTTTATGGTATCTACATCTTAGTGGAACTATCATATTTCCTTTGTAAACATTTTCTTTATTTCAAATATATGAAGTAATTATCTTAAAATTCTTTTTAGCATTTTCTATTGAACCTTTTTATCCACAAAACCTTTGTTTTGTTTTATGGTATCTTGGGTTATACATTAGTTGTTAAGTTGGATTCCATTTAATTGTTCTGAATATTGCTAGATTTGCTTGTTCTGTATAATAAAGTATTTTCTTGACTTGAATTAAACTGGAAACTATCTCCTCTGTGGTATTTGATTGGTTAAATTTCAGTTCATATAAATAATCAATCTGAGGTTTGAACAGAGTTAATTTGCAGAATTTAGATATTCATATTTCTCTGGATGCTTCACTGGCTTCCCCTTTAATTTTCCAGTAGTAATGATAAGTGAAAACCCACTTAACCAGGCCTGGTGACAAAGGCCTGTAATCCCAGCTACAGCCTGACAAAGAAAAGGTCAGAAGTTCAGGGCATATCTGGGCAGCAGAATAAGTTCAAGGCCAGCTTGGGGAGCATAGAGAGACCCTGTTTCAAAATAAAATGTGAAAGAGGGCTAGGAATATAACTCAGTGTGAGAGTGCTTACATAACATTCACAAGGCCTCAGGTCTAATCCCTACTATGAGCAACCAAGAAAATGTCACTATTTTTTAAGTCAGTAAAACCAATATTTCTTCTGCTCCTTTCCTTTCCTTTTTCCCTTCCCTTCCTTTCCCTTCCTTTCCTTTCCCTTCCCTTCCCTTCCCTTCCCTTCCCTTCCCTTCCCTTCCTTCCCTTCCCTTCCCTTCCCTTCCCTTCCCTTCCCTTCCCTTCCTCCCTCCCCCCTCCCCCCTCCTCCCTCCCTCCCTTCCCTTCCTTTGTAATTTAGTTAGTTAACATGCCACTGACTTGTCCTGTTTGTAAATGAATGTACCATCCCTTCTTTTTTTTTGAATGACATTTCTTTGCCAGAATGAAACCATTGGTTTTTTAAAGATTTATTTGTTTTTTATTCATATGAGTACACACTGCAGCTGTCTTCAGACACACACTAGAAGAGTGCATTGGATCCCATTATAGATGATTGTGAGCCACCATGTGGTTGCTGGGAATTGAACTCAGGACCTCTGGAAGAGCAGTCAGTGCTCTTAACCACTGAGCCATTTCTCCAGCCACATACCATCCCTTGTTTTAAGTGTTAATTCTTTTGTAGTAGATACCCAACTTGAATAATTCTTTAGTACATTAAAATTCTTCTTCTTCTTCTCTTCCTCCTCCTCCTCCTCTTCCTCCTCCTCATTATTATTATTCAGAGTCTCACCATGCAACTCAGGCTGGCTTTAAACTTGAGATTCTCTTAACTCAGTCTCCCAAATGTTGGCATTACAGGCATGCACAATGTTACCTTGGTTAGTTTTTTTTTTTTTTTTTAATTTTTTTTAGCATTTTTTATAGCATTTTTTTAGACAAGGCTCATTATGTTCTTCCAGTGCTGATACTTATTTCTTCCAGCAAAAATTGTTGAAAAGATTTTATTTTCCCCATTAGATCATGTTAACACCTTTGTCGAGTAACAGTTGGCCATAATATGTAGTTCTTTCTTGGTTTTATTGTGTATATTTATTGATACATCTGTTCTTAAACCAGTAGCATACTGTCTGAATTGCTGTTGTTTTATGGTAGCTATTTTTTAAAAATTGAAAATTGATTCTTTTCTCATATACTATATCCTGGTTATAATTTTCCTCTCCTCTACTACTCCCAGTTACTCCCCACCTTCCCTCCCTCCTGATCCACTCCCATTCTGTTTCTCATTAGAAAAGAACTGGCTTTTTAAGAGATAACAACCAAACATGATAAAATAAAATATAATAAAATCAAACAAAAACTTTTATATGAAGTTAGACACAGCAACCCCACAGGAGGTAAAGAGTCCCAAGAGCAGGCAGAAGAGTCACACACCTACTTGTTCTCATAGTCAGAAGTTCCCTAAAAGCACTAAGCTAATAGCTATAATGAATATGCAGAGGACCCGGTACAGACCCGTGTTAGCCCTGGGCTTGCTGCTTCAGTTTCTGTGAACTCACATGAACCTTGTTTGGTTGATTCAGAGGGCTGCCTTCTCCTGGTGTCCCCATCTCTTCTGACTCTTAAAGTTTTTCTGACTCACCTCTTCTTCTGTGGGATTCCCTGATCACTGAGAGAAAGTATTTGATGGAGAACTCCAATGTAGACTCTTTATCCTCATAATGTCTGGCTGTTATTTTCTGTATCTGTTCCCATCTGGTGCTGGAGCAAGCCTCTCTGATGATGACTGATTAAGGCACTGGTCTATGAGTATAGCAGAGTATCATTAGGAATTACTTCATTGGTTTTTTTTTAGACCAATCGTGTTTGGTTTTACTCTAGAACTCTGGGTTCTGTTGCCTCTGGTTCTTGGTTATTCAAGTGGTATCATGTATAGGTTCTGGTAGAGTAGGCCTTAAGTCAAATCAGACATTGGTTGGCTACAACCACAGATTTGTCACCATTGCTGTTGCATATTTTTCAGACAGGACAGCTTGTAGGTCAAAGATTTGGTGGCTGGGTTGGTGTCCATGATAGTCTACAGAATACCTTTCCCACCATAGATACTAGAATGTAGAGGTGAAGGCTCCCTCTAGGCACTAACTCAACTTTTCCATGTTCAGTGAATTGTGTGGATGTCCTCAGCAATAGGGCCCCACTGTCAGTTTGTGGAGAGCAATCCTTTTGGTCTTAGCATCAGTCTGGGTTGTTTGGGGGATTTCTATGAACTCCTTTGACCAACAACTCAATGGAATGAAACCCAGTTCCTCCACTGGAAGACATGTCTGGCCACAAGAGATGGCCAGTTGAGATTCCATATTTCCCATTAGACTAGGAGTCTTCATTAGGATCATCATCATAGATTCCAGTGCACTAGGTTTCCACACCACCCCCTAAATGGCCCTCAATTCTAGCCATGTCTTTCCACATTCTCTCCCTCCATCTCAACTCTACTCCACCTAATTCCTCCTGTTCCTGTCCCCACCTGTCCCCAGTCCACCCATAAAAGTCCATTGTATTTTTCCTTCACAGGTAGATCCTTCATCCCCCTAGACCCCTCCTCTTTAATTAACCTCTCTGAGTCTATGGATTGTAGCTTGATTATCATTTACTTAACAGTTGATATCCCCTTATAAGTGAATACATGACATATTTATCTTTCTGAGTCTTGGTTACCTCAGGATGATTGTTTTAGTTCCTTCTGTTTGCCTGCAAATCACATATCGTCATTTTTAATAGCTGAGTAATACTCCACTTTGTAAATGTGCCACATTTTATTTATCCATTCTTCTGTTGAGGGACATCTCTGTTTATTTTCAGTTTCTGGCTATTATGAATAAAGCCACAACGAATGTGGCCAAGCAAGTGTCCTTGTTGTAGAATGGAGAGTCCTTTGGGTATATGCTCAAGAATAGTAAAGCTGAATCTTGAGTAGATCAATTCCCAACTTTCTGAGGAACTGCTATATTGATTTTAGTAGTGGTACAAGTTGTTCTTTTATTAGCAAGGAATAGTGTTCTCCTTGGTTTACATCCTTGCCAGCATGAGCTATCACTTATGTTATTTATCATAGTTATTCTGGTAAGTGGACAATGGAATCTCAAAAAATAATTTTTACATTTCCCTAATGGCTAAGGATGTTGAACATTTTGTTAAATGTTTCTCTTTATAGGAACTCTTAACATTAGATTGTATAAATCTTTATTTTTCTTGCTTTGACTATCTTAGGAGTTTTACATAACAACACACACTTTAAGATCTCTTAGTTATTACTATGATATTGACAAATGATTGAACAATTAAAAATATCAGAAAATGATAGAAAATTTCAACTATATTCACCTAACTTCATTTATATATTATAGAAGCGTACACCCATCAACAGCCTGATGCACATTCCCTTCAGGGAAATGTTGAACATAGTTCTAGCTAGGCTATATATTGAAATTATACAGTGTATAGTTTCTAACCATTGTATAATCAAATTAGAAATAAAAAAGCCATCAAGATAAAAATAACTATGTTTTTGAAGAGTAGATGAAAACAATATGCAAAAATAATGGGAGCTGTGTGATATTTTAGAAATAGAGGGATGTTTCAGCAGTTATGGGAACTGGATGCTCTTTTAGAGGACCTGAGTTCAATTCTCAGCACCCAGAAGTTGTCTCGAATCATTTATGTCTTCAGTTTCAGGGAATTCAGTACCCTCTTTTGGCTTCCAAGGGCATTGCATGAGCATGGTTTATGTGTACAAACTCATACACATAAAATAAAAAATCTTAAAAAAAAGCAAAAAATTAAAATCAAGGTCAAATTTTGTACAGAATTATTTTTTAAAATGAAAGGCTATGTATCATGCACCAAGAATAGTAGAAATTGGGGCTGGAGAGATGGTTCAGTGGTTAAGAGCACTGGCTGCACTTCTAGAGGAATCATGTTCGATTCCTAGCACCCACATGACAGCTCACTACTGTCTGTAACTGCAGTTCCAGGGGGATCTAACACCCTTATACAGACATGCAAGTGAACTGCCAATGCACATTAAACAAAGAATAAACAAAAGAATAGCAGAAAATTATGAGTCAATAATTCTGTTCTACATATTATATATGTGTATTTAATATGCACACTATGTGGTATGTTACTACAAAACCATTTAAAACAACTTTCTATCTTCTGATTATTTAGTGTTGATAACATTTTCTTGAACCAGTTTATGTTGTTACAGGTTCCAGTGTCATTTGAGGATGTGGCAGTAGATTTCAGTAGAGGGGAATGGCAGCAATTGAACTTTTCAAAGATGCCTATACCAGGATGTAATGCTGGAGAACTACAGTCACCTGCTCTCAGTGGGTAAGCATAGATGTCCTGTTGTGTCATGAGGAGCTTGCTGTAGATTAAATTGTCTCCAGAGAAAAATCATTGCAGAAGACGGGGAGGAAAGATGTAAGAGCCAGAGGTGGTAGCTTGCTACACGGAAGCAGTATTTTCTGGATATAGCAGGGAAATCGCACATATGAATTCATGGTGATTGTGACAGCATGCACAAGACCTTTGGAAGGTCAAAGCAGACAAAGTCTCCCCATGGATAATGGTGTCTTACCCTTAGCTAAGGATGTATTTGTAATTGATAGGTACTGAGAGAAAGAAAGTCAGTTTTCCTTTAGGATATGGTCCCTGGCAGGTAGACTAAATTCTAGTGGAAAGCAAAACACCTTAGAGTATATGGGCAGCCCAAATTAAACTGGATGGGTGTTTTTCTATATTTTATTCTTTTTTTTGTTAACATACTTTTTAAAATAATTTATTTATTCCTCACTCCTATCTTTTGCTTTCTTTTTTATTAATTGCTTATCTTATTTATTTACATTTCAAATGTTGTCCCCTTTCCCAGTCTTCCCTCTGCAAAGTCCCAATTCCTTCCACCTGCTTTGCCTCTAAAGTAGGTGCTTCCCTAACCACTCCCACCGTACCACCCTAGCATCCCCCTATCCTGGAGCATCAAGCCTCTACAGGACCTAGGGCCTCCCCTCCATTGATGCCAGATAAGGCCATCCTCTGCTATGTATGTAACAGGAGCCATGGACCTACCGACATATACTCTTTGGTTAGTGGTTTAGTCCCTGGGAGTTCTGAGGGATCCAGTTAGTTGATATTGTTGTTCTTCCTATGAGGGCACAATTCCCTTCAGCTCCCTTGGTCCTTCCCCTAACTCTTCCATTGGGGTCCCAGGCTCAGTCTGATGGTTGGCTGTGTCTGCATCTGTATTGGTCAGGTGCTGGCAGAGCCTCACAGGGGACAGCCATACCAGGGTCCTGTCAGCAAGCATTTCTTGGCATCAGAAATAGTGTCTGGGAGCCAGGCGGTGGTGGCGCACGCCTTTAATCCCAGCACTTGGGAGGCAGAGGCAGGAGGATTTTTGAGTTCGAGGCTAGCCTGGTGTACAGAGTGAGTTCCAGGACAGCCAGAGCTATACAGAGAAACCCTGTCTCGAGAAAAAAAAAAAAAAAAAAAAAAAGAAATAGTGTCTGGGTTTTGTGTCTGCAGATGGAACAGATCACATGATGGGGCAGTCTCTGGATGGCCTTTCCTTTAGTCTCTGCTCCGTTTTTGGCCCTGCATTTCCTTTAGACAGGAACCATTCTGGGTTAAAATTTTTGAGATGGTAGGTAGCCCCATTCCTCAACTGGGGGCCATGATTATCTGTCTACTCAAGGTGGTCTCTTCAGGTTCTATCTCCCCTCTGTTGGCTATTTTGGCTAATGTCATCCCCATTGGATCCTAGGAGCCTCTCACATCCCTGGCAGCTGGGACTTTCTAGTGGTTCCCTGCATTCCCCACCCCGAACTGCTACATATTTCTGTTCATTCTCCTGGCCCTCAGGACTTCTTTCCTGTTTCTTCCTATACCTGATCCTGCCTGCCTTTTGCCCCTCCTCCTCATGTCTCCCTTCCAGGTTCTTCTCTCCCTCTACCTCCCATGATTATTTTGTTGCCCCTTCTAAGTAGGATTTAAGCATTCATACTTTAGTCTTACTTCTTGTTATGGTCTGTAAGTTGTATCATGGGTATTCTGAGCTTTTGGGCTAATATCTACTTATCAATGAGTACATACCATGTGTGTCCATTTGGGTCTGGGTTACCTCACTCAGGATGATATTTTCTAGTTCTGTCCACTTGTCTGCAAAATTCATGAACTCATTATTTTTAATAGCTGAGTAGTATTCCATCATGTAAATGTACCACATTTTCTGTATCCATTCTTCTGTTGAGGGACATCTAGATTGTTTCTAGCTTTTGGCTATTATAAATAAGGTTGCTATGAACTTAGTAGAGCATGTGTCCTTCTTAGATGCTAAAGAATCTTTTGGATATATACCCAGTAGTAGTATAGCTGGGTCTTCAGGTAGGATTCCCTGACTGATTTCCAGAGTGGTTGTATGTCAGGGTCCAGCCTGGACACAGGATCGGAGTTCTCAACTGGAAGCAGGGATATCTGGAAGGTGCATAATAAATATACACAGACTACTTTTTGGGTACAAACTGACAAGTAATTTTTCAAGGCTTAAAGTTTCTCTTCTCTCTCACTCTGCTTTCTTTCTCTCTTGCTCGTTCACTCAAAGCTTGTTGAGTGAACACTCACACACTCTGCATTCTCCTATGCACGCTCTTTCTCCTGTGCGCTTTCCTTTTCTTGAACTCCCACACTCATACACACCTCTGTGTGTTCCCCTTTCAGTCTCACACACACTCTTCACACACATCTCAAACACATCTCACATACACTCTCCTTTCACTCACACACTCTCCATACACACCTCACATTCTCTCTTTACTCACTCTTCCCATTCTCTCTTCACTCACTCTTCACATGCTCTTCTCATGCTCTCTCGCCTTTTTCTTGCCCCAGTCTTTTATTGATACTCCAAAGCAGGTAGAAAAAAAAAAGACATTGTATAATCATTGCCAAATCAAATTGAAAAGAATAACCACGTCCCACAAAGAATTAAGAATTACAGTTGTTCCCCAAAGTTTCAAGCTTCCCTATTCCTAGGCCTGTAGCCAAAATAATAATAATTGCAAACTTATTATTATTTAAACTTTAACTTTTGACTTATTATACTTCAGAGCTCAGAGCTCTGAGGTCAGCTACTTGCATTTTCCTGTGAAGCTCTAATGATAAATGACATGGGCAAAGCTGCCAGGCAGTGGCCAGAAAGAGTCAAGTTAACACTTAACTCAGTAGTTCCACTAGCTTTCTTCTTCTTTACATTGCACACAATGATGCTCCTAAGAGTCCCAGTGTTTTGACTTAGTTTTACTAGTATAAGGTTTTATATATTCTCTACTTGCTTATCCAGGAACCACTCTTTTTACTCTTTTATTTTGGTTTTTCGAGACAGGGTTTCTCTGTGTAGCCCAGGCTGTCCTGGAACTCACTCTGTAGACCAGGCTGGTCTCGAACTCAGAAATCCACCTGCCTCTGTCTCCCAAGTGCTGGGATTAAAGGCGTGCGCCACCACCGCCCGGCCCAGGAACCACTCTTAAATGTTGTGCAAAACTTCTCATAACTTGAATATAGTTTTTTTCTTTCATGGGGTCCCAATAGAAGAGAAGGTGGGGAAGAACCTCGAATACTTGGGCACAGGGGAAAAGTTCCTGAACAGAACACCAATGGCTTATGCTCTAAGATCAAGAATTGACAAATGGGACCTCATAAAATTGCAAAGTTTCTGTAAGGCAAAGGACACTGTCAATAGGACAAAATGGCAACCAACAGATTGGGAAAAGATCTTTACCAATCCCACATCTGATAGAGGACTAATATCCAATATATACAAAGAACTCAAGAAATTAGACTCCAGACAACCAAATAACCCTATTAAAAATGGGGTACAGAGCTAAACAAAGAATTCTCAAATGAACTGAGGAAACTCGAATGGCCGAGAAGCACCTAAAGAAATGTTCAGCATTCTTAGTCATCAGGGAAATGCAAATCAAAACAACCCTGAGATTCCACCTCACACCAGTCAGAATGGCTAAGATCAAAAACTCAGGTGAATAGTAGATAGATGATAGTAGAGGATGTGGAGAAAGAGGAACACTCCTCCATTTTTGGTAGGATTGTAAGCTGGTACAACCACTCTGGAAATCAGTCTGGCAGTTCCTCAGAAAATGGGACATAGCATTACCTGAGGACTCAGCTATACCATTCCTGGGCATATACCCAGAAGATGTTCCAACATATAACAAGGACACATGCTCCACTATGTTCATAGCAGCCTTATTTATAATTGCCTGGAGCTGGAAACAAACTAGATGTCTCTCAACAGAGGAATGGATACAAAAAATGTGGTACATTTACACAATGGATTATTACTCAGCTATTAAAACCAATGAATTCAAGAAATTCTTAGGTAAATGGATGGAACTAGAAAATATCATCTTGAGTGAGGTAACCCAGTCACAAAAGAACACACATGGTATTCACTCACTGATAATTGGATATTAGCCCAGAAGCTTGCAATACCCAAGATTCAACTCACAGACCATATGAAGCTCATGAAGAAGGAAGACCAAGTGGGGGGCGCTTAGGTTCTTCTTAGAAGGAGTAATAAAATACTCAAGGAGCAAATATGGAGACAAGTGTGGGACAGAAACTGAAGGAGAGGCTGTCTGGAGACCATTCCACCTGGGTATCCATTCCATGTGCAGTCACCAAAGGTAGACGCTGATGTGGATGTCAGGAAGTACATGCTGACAGGAGCCTGATAAAGCTGTGTCCTTAGAGGTCTGCCAGAGTCTGACATATACAGAGGCAGATGCTCACAGCTAACCATTGAACTGATAAAGGGGATTCCCAATGGAGGAGATAGAGTGAAGACTGAAGGAGCTGAAAGGGTTTGCTGCCCCATGAGGAGAGCAACAATACCAACCAACCAGAGCTCCCAGGGTCTAAACCACCAGCCTGTGAGCACATAGGGAGGGACCCATGGCTCCAGCTGTATATATAGGGGGGATGGCCTTGTAGGCATAGGTAGGAGAGGAGATCCTTGGTCCCATGAAGGCTGGTCTCTGAGTGTGGGGGAATTCGAGGGTGGGGAGATGGGGAGAAGCAGGAGGAGGGGGGATGGGATAGGGAGTTCCTGGGCAGGGGAAGTGGGTTAAGGGGACAACATCTGAAATGTAAATAAAATATCCAATAAAAAATTTCCTCAAACTTTCTTTGCAAGTCAAGCATTAATCTGGAACTGTAATTGTGCAGTTATTGCATTGTTTCCAAGATGAGAATACACAGCTGGGCCATTAGGACTGTGCTGTGCTGTGCCCCTATGCCTCAATTTTTAGTTGTTTAAGAATCATTACATCAAGGAACATCTAGTTTCTCAGAATTCACCAGAGAAGAAGAAAGAAGTAAGAAAGTTAGATATAATAGAAAAATTATGTACACCAAGTTCAACTGAAAAGCAATCACACACAAATGAAATCTATACAGCTGTTGTCCAGGCTAAGGTTAGGAGAAATGGGAACAACTGTGTTTTTACAAAGAGCTGCCACAGGCTACTGGGATGTCTCCATCCTGTCCTACTGCAGGCAGTCCCTTATTTCAGATGGCGAGTCCCCTGGAGGCATGTGTCTCCTGCCTCTCAGGGTCCCAGACACCATCCTTTTTATAAGGAGCTGCCACAGGCTTCTGAGATGCACCATGCTGCTCTACTGCAGGCAATCCCTGTCATTGTATGCTGTCCCCAGCAGTTGTACCAGCTTGCAATCCCACCAACAGTGGAGGAGTGTTCCTCTTTTTACACACATCCTCATCAGCATCTGCTGTTGCTTGAGTTTTTGATCTTAGCCATTCTGATTGGTGTGAGGTGGAATCTCAGGTTGTTTTGATTTGCATTTCCCTGATGACTAAGGATGCTGAACATTTCTTTAGGTGCTTCTCGGCCATTCGAGTTTCCTCAGTTCATTTGAGAAATTCTTTGTTTAGCTCTGTACCCCATTTTTAATAGGGTTATTTGGTTGTCTGGGGTCTAATTTCTTGAGTTCTTTGTATATATTGGATATTAGTCCTCTATCAGATGTGGGATTGGTAAAGTTCTTTTCCCAATCTGTTGGTTGCTGTTTTGTCCTAATGACAGTGTCCTTTGCCTTACAGAAACTTTGCAATTTTATGAGATCCTATTTGTCAGTTGTTGATTTTTGAGCCTGAGCCATTGGTGTTCTGTTCAGGAATTTTTCCCTCTGTGCCTGTGTTGTTTGAGGCTCTTTCTACTTTCTCTTCTGTGAGATTCAGTGTACCTGGTTTTATGTTGAGGTTTTTGATCCACTTGGACTTGAGCTTTGTACAAGGAGATAAAGATGGATCAATTTGCATTCTTCTACATGCCAGTTGAACCCACACCATTTGTTGAAAATGCTGTCCTTGTTCCACTGCATGGTTTTAGCTCCTTTGTCAAAGATCAAATGACCATAGGTGTGTGGGTTCATTTCTGGGTCTTCAACTCTATTCCACTGATCTTCCTGCCTGTCTCTGTACTAATACTAGACAGTTTTTTTATCACTATTGCTCTATAGTACAGCTTGAGGTCAGGGATGGTGATTCCTCCAGAAGTTCTTTTATTGTTGAGAATAGTTTTTGCTATCCTAGATTTTTTTTATTCCAGATGAATTTCGAATTGCTCTATCTCTGTGAAGAATTGAGTTGGCGTTTTGATGGGGATGTGCATTGAATCTATAGATTTCTTTTGGTAAGATGGCCATTTTTGCTATGTTAATCCTGCCAGTCCCATGAGCATGGGAGATCTTTCATCCTCTGAGGTCTTCTTCAACTTCTTTCTTCAGAGACTTGAAATTCTTATCATACAGATCTTTCACTTGCTTGGTTATAGTCACACCAAGATATTTTATATCATTTATAACTGTTGTGAAGGTGTTGTTTATTTTTTAAGTAGAGGAAGGCTACTGATTTGCTTGAGTTAATTTTATATCCAGCCACTTTGCTGAAGTTGTTTTATCCACTGTAGGAGATCTCTGATGGAATATTTGGGGTCACTTAGATATACTATTATATCACCTGAAAATAGTGATATCTTGAATTATTTCCAATTTGTATCCCTTTGACCTTCTTTTGTAGTCTAATTGCTTTGGCTAAAACTTTGAGTTCTCTATTGAATATATAAGGAGAGAGTGGGCAGCTTGTCTTGATCCCTGATCTTAGAGGGATTGCTTCAAGTTTCTCTCCATTTAGTTTGATGTTGGCTACTGGTTTGCTGTATATTGCTTTTACTATGTTTAGGTATGGGCCTTGAATTCCTGGTCTCTCCAAGACTTTTAACATGAAGGGATTGTATTTTTTTCATAGGCTTTTTTTTAGCATCTAATGAGATGATCATGTGATTTTTTTCCTTTGAGTTTGTTTATATAGTGGATTACATTGATGGATTTCCATATATTTAACCATCTCTGCATCCCTGGGAAGAAGCCTACTTGATCATGGTGAATGATCATTTTGATGTGTTCTTGGATTTGGTTTGGCGAGAATTTTATTAAGTATTTTTGAATCGATATTCGTAAGAGAATTGGTCTGAAGTTTTCTTACTTCGATGTGTCTTTGTGAGGTTTAGGTATGAGCATAATTGTGGCTTCATAGAATGAATTGGATAGTGTTGCTTCTGTTTCTATTTTGTGAAATAGTTTGAGGATTTTTGGTATTTGATCTTTGAAGGTCTGATAGAATTCTGCACTAAAACCATCTGCCCTGCTTCTATTTCCTTAGTGGTTTCAGAACTCTGTGATGGTTTATCTGATCCTGATTTAACTTTGGTACCTGGTATGTATCTAGAAAATCACCCATTTCGTCTAGATTTTCCAGTTTTGTTGAGTATAAGCTTTTGTAGTAGGAGCTGATGATTTTAAAAATTTCCTCTGTTTCTGTTATTATGTCACCCTTTTCATTTCTGATTTTATTAATTTGGATACTGCCTGTTTACTTAGTCTGGCTAAGGGTTTATCTACCTTGTTGATTTTTTTCCTCAAAAACTAGCTCCTAGTTTTTTTTTTTTTTTTGATTGTTTTTTGGATAGTTCTCTTTGTTTCTAATTGGTTGATTTCAGCCCTGAGTTTGATTATTTCCTGTGGTCTACTCCTCTTAGGTGTGGTGTGTTTGCTTCTTTTTTGTTCTAGAGCTTTCAGATGTGCTGTTAAGTTGCTAGTGTAGGATCTCTTCAGTTTCTTTATGAAGGCACTCGGTGCTGTGAGTTTTCCTCCTTGCATCACTTCCATTGTGTCCCATAAGTTTGGATATGCTGTGCCTTCATTTTCTTTAAAATCTAGAATGTCTTTAATTTCTTTATTTCTTCCCTGACCAAGTTATCATTGAGTAGAATGTTGTTCAGCTTCCATGCATATGTGGGTCTTTCTGTTTTTTTTTTTTTTTTGTTGTTGTTGTTGTTATTGAAGACCATTCTGTGGTGATCTGGTAGAATGCATGGGATAATTCAATCTTCTTGTATATGTTGAATATTGTTTTGTGTCCAATTATATGGGGAGAGGGTGATCTTACCTGTGAGCCTGGTTGTATGGAAATTTCCTGGGAGTCAAGCTGTCTCTGGGTTGGGAGCCGGGCTGGAGCTCACTATCTGCTACAGGAAGAAGATGTGTGTCCTGCAGGGCAGGAAGTCCTGGAATCTCTGCGCCTCATCAAGGAGGGGGTTGTCCCAATTAGTCTAGGTATAGGGGGCAGGCAGCGGGTCTCACCTGTGACCCCAGTTTTGTTGGAACTCCTGGGAGTCAAGCTGTCTCTGGGTGTGGGTGGGGTATGGGGGAATGGAGCACACAATCTGCTCCTGGGCGCAGTTGCGGACCTTTGATGGTAGTTTTAAATGTCAGGAGCCATGTAGGATAGGCTAAGGGTGGCAGATGGTCTTCCTGGAAGTGGCCCACAGTTTTTGCATGGCTTAGGATGGGTGAGCTCTATGAGGCAAGGTTCTATAGAGACCTCATCCCAGGATTGCTTCATGCAGCTATATGTTTTCCTATTATTATTAAACATATGTAACAATCACTAGGTATTAGCCCACCCTATTGGCAGATTTTGGCAGATCAACAAAGATGTATTGCCTTGTAGTGATGCTATATAGACAAATAGATGATTTCTTTTTTTAAAAAAAAAGGTTCAGGGCAAACTTCTCTTATTTTGTTCCTTTTCATTACAAAACTAACAGCTGTTATAATTTTTCTTAAATAGATGATTTAATTCTTATAATGATCCTATATGAATTCCTAAATTATGCTAGTAATTATTAAGCCCTTTATAATAGGACTGCTATTAAAGCCCTCTCTGATATTAAAAATTGCAATGAGAACTCTGCCACTCTTCATGAGCCACTAGTTAATTGCTTCTGAGATAGAAAGCTGGCATTTACAACTTAGAACACATTCCAAGAGATTGTAAAACAATTAACCAAAGGCCATAAAGGTAAACTAATGATTTATTGTAAGTGCAAGGACAGAAGATAAAATATTGACTGGGTTTAATCTATACAAAACTTCAATGATAACTTAGTTATGGTCTTTAACCCTTGATGAACCTGTAGAGATAGTGAATGTCTAGTCTTAATGGATATATATGTAAACATTCTCAGTTTATGATTTGAATTTATGTTTGAACTTTTAGTGAACTTCTGTGAAAAAAAAAAAAAAAGGATGCTTGGAACAACCATGCTATCTATTTCCCTAGAAAAAGTTACAAAAAACTAGGAATGATTAAATTGCATGGCAGTATTACATCAGAGCAGGAGGGTAGATAGAGTAAGATTAGGAGGAGGAAGGAGGACAAATGATTAGATTAACTTAGAAATTAAGAGGAAACATAGAAATTAAGAGAGCATTGTGCAGAATGCAGAGAGAAAGAAGGACAAAGAAGAAGCAGAAAGAGCAGGTAGGCTTCTTCTTGCCTTGGTCTTTTTTTTTTTTTTTTAACAACAAGGCAGGCTTAGTCTTGCTAAAGAGGACAAAGCTTTTTTCTTACAGACTTGGGTTTAATTCATTTAGCAATAAAAAGCGTAGAAGCTTTTTCTTTCTATAAGCAATAAATATCTTAGCACATTTTTCATCCAGAATTGTGAGTTCTTTCTGCACTGGCTCTTGGGATTTTGCTCCATATGCATATGTAAATATAGATGTGTGTGTGTGTGTGTGTGTGTGTGTGTGTGTGTAAGTATAAGTATGTAATTATGACATAAGTATGTAGGTGGTCCCAACTGAAATACATGATGTATGAATGTGTATGAATGAATTTATATATGAATTTATTTGAGTTTATGCATATTGTTTGTGTAAAGGTTTTTCCTTCTGTAAGTGATTGTCTTCTGGTTCTATAAAAGTTTATTACTCCAAACCTCCCTGACAAGGGAGGGAGGTAAGGCTTCTGGGCAAGAGAGAAAAAAACCCTAGCAATTAATTCTTTACTTAAACTTCCACTGTTGCTAAACACCAGAGACTGTAGTTTCTGGCCTCAAAGGAACTCAAACAGTCAGGCTAGCTACTGCTGCATAGTAATTTAGACTTAAGACAGCAACTCTAATATCTTGAAAGACCAAGTCTTGCCCCCACCGATCTCCGCCCCCACCTACCCCCCACTTTCAGCTACCTTTAAGAGAGAACAAGAACGCCAGAGCTGTCCTCCTACATTAAACAGAGGAATCTGGGAGAAGTTGGGGAGGGGAGTGAATATAGTTAAAATATAGCTTGCTAAATTCTCAAAGAATTGATTTTTAAAAACAAAAGAAAAATATTTAAAACTATTAAAAAAGAAAATATATATTAAAATCCTAACCCTCAGTGCCTCAGAACACAATATTTGAAAATAAATTCTTTTTGGAAGTAATCAAATTAGAATAGGGTAATTAAGATGGGTTTTAATCTGCTACAAACTTTTTTCTGCTATAACTGTTTAAAAATTAATTTATATCCCAAATACTCCTACCCTTCTTGGTCCCTCCCTCAAAGAGTCCTTCCCTCCGTCCCTTCTCCCTTTCTCCTCTGTGAGGGTAGGGTCCCCTGGGTATCCCCCCACCCTGGCACATCAAGTCTCTGTCTAATTTGCCATAAGTTGTCTTTGAATTATTTATTTGTTATTACTGTGTGTGTGAGAGAGAGGGGGGAGGGAAAGGGAGGAAGGAGGAGGTAGAGGGGTTTGTGGAGGTCACATGACTCTTCTTATTGTATTGATTCTTCTCTTCCACTTTTAAGTAGGTTCTGGGGATTTAACTCAGGTCACCAGGCTTAGGATGCAAATATCTTTAACAGGTGAGGCATCTTGTAGACCCTGTATCTTTTTCTTTATGAAAAAGGGAACTCTGGACACACAGATACATATGTACCAAAAGGAAGAGAGTGTGAATGCATGAGAAGATGGTTTGACATTGGAAGGATACATTTTTAAGCTGAGAAACATCTGAGAATGATGCTGGTGCAGAAATGTTCTCTAAGCCCTTTCAATGACAGTAGACCTGCTTATGATACCTTAATTTTAGACTTCTAATTTCCAGAAGTGCAAGATAATAAGTTTTCTGAACCTTCTAGTTTGTGATACTGTTATAGAAATCCTAGGAAATGGAGCATTGCTTTCAAAAAATACCTAACATAAAAAGGAGGCAGCAGATATTTGTGCTTCCCATGTGAATCTGATAACCTGAACTTAATCCCTGGATCCCATCATTGAAGGACAGCAGTAATTTCTGGGTGTCGTTCTCTGACCTCTACACATATGCTATGGTATATATAGACTTACATACATATACACACAAAACCCACAAAATAATTAAAATATGAAAGAGGTTTTGGATAGGTATATTGAGTTGAGGGTGGAAAAGTTTTAAGATATTTGACATAAAAAGCATAGATTTAGCTGGGTGCCTTTAATCCCAGCACTTGGAAGAATGAGGCAGGGAGATCTCTGTGAGTCAGTGACAAACCTGGTTCATTCACATGGTGAGTTCCAAGACAGCCAGGAATAGATAGTGAGACACTGTCTCAAAAAGAAGCATAGGTTTATTTGAAAAACCTATTGGTATAAATATGTTAAAGGTGAAGTATCAGAATATGGGGCATGTTAATACAAATGGAAGGAAAGTTAATCCTTATTGTAAAGGGACAAAGATCATGGTGAGATTTTATTCTCTCAGCTCAAAAGTACTACTTATAAATAGTGAACTTTAATATTTATCTGAGGAGTTTCTAAACATTGGGGAAAGCACAGTATGATTTATCTTGATGCTTATCATATAATTTGAGAGGAAAGTGTTAAATCATTAAAGAAATTCTTAAGAGGAGAAAATTATTATTTAAGGATTCTGAAAATGCTCAATGCCTGACTTTTCTATCACTGTGTTAAGACTAAGACAACTTATAGAAGAATGAGTTTATTGGCAGGTTACAATTTTAGAGGGTGAGTCCATGACCATCATGGTGGGCCGCAATAGACAGGTATCCAGGCATGGTGCTGGAGCTATAGCTAAGAGCTTACATCTTTAGGCAACAACCACAAGGTAGAGGAAGACACAAAAGAGCAAGTCTTTTTGAAACCCCAAAGCTACAGTGACACACCTCCTATTCCCAAACAGTCCCCCCAGTTGGGGACCCAAGTACTCAAACATATGTGCCTCTGGGGGCAATTCTCATTTGGGCCACTAGACCCACCCCATCCCTTGCAAAAATTGAGAAAATATACTCTGAGAAGATCAAACTATGTATGAACACATTGCTCAAAAGATTTGGTGGTTGACTTTTGGATCTAGCCAATTATTTCAGTAGCGACATTAACAGCTTGGGCTAAAGGAGTCAGATGGGAGAAAATGAAGGAACCTATAGAACTTCTGTGGTACTATAGGTAGGAAATAGAATGTGATGTTATTTAGGTGTGAGTATGTGTTATCGTTAAAGAAAACAGAAGATTGACATTATGAATAGTTCAGAAATCAGCAGGGTTGCAATTGTCACCATAAACCCTGAGACCATAGGTAATGGAAACCACCTTTTCTGTTTCAGAAGGAAGGACCGCTTTATTTTTCTATAGCCAAGAGGCTAGTTAGGGCTACTACTGAAAGCCAAGTGTGTGAGAATACCATGTCTAATGTCATTTCTCTTAGCAGTTTTGCGTGCTCTTGAATTCTCTCTTTACCATTCCCTTATGGTACTTGGATATCAATTTTGTGCTAGTATATGGCCTCAGATGGAGTTTACCACTAGTTTTGGGCTACATTCTCAAGAAATACAACTCCACTAAGACCCAAGTTCAGTACTCTATAGTTGCTATAGTCTTCATATCTTCCATAGGCTGAGCCTGAATCAAAAGGACTTGAGTGTCCTACAAGTAGAACTAGGAGTGGTTTTGTATGCTATATTTCCAGTACCCTACTAAAGGGCAAGGATTCCGCACTGGTCTATTCTGTGTTTTACGTGCTATGTGGAGGAAATTTTTACTACATGTCTCCTTTTCCACTCTCAATGTACATATTCATGATGGTTAATCTTCATTGTCCAATTGACTAGATTTAGAAGATTGGTGAAATACATCTATCTCTGGGTGTGCCTGTTAGAGTCTTCCAATGAGAGTTAAATTAACTAATGTAGGAAGACCCAACTTGAGTATGAGTTGGTACCATCCTTTAGGGTAGAAGTCTCATTTGAATAAAGGCTCAATTGAATAAAGGGGCCAGTTGAACTCTGAATAACAGGGGTGGTCATTAAGTTTCTCAGATTATCCTTTTTAGATAGAGGTTGCATTGGTCTGCATTGTCCATAAAAACTCTTGTTGAAACTTAATTACAACTGTGATACTGAGTGTGGAGGGACCTTTAAATTGTGATAAAGTCATAGGGCTCTGCCATTCAGATTTGGTTGTTGTCATCCAGAGCGTGGTTTGGTTATTACCAGAATGAGTTTGTTGTGTTTCTACCCTCTGTTTCTCTCTTTCATACATTCTCACTTTTGCTTCTGTCCTGTTGTGATGCAGTGTGAAGGCTCTTACTAGATGCAAAGGCCATGATCTTGGACTCAACCACCCCCAGAATTGTTAGCTAAATAAACTTCTTTTGTTTATAAATCATCAGGCCTGTGGTATTCTGTTACAGCAGTAATAAATTGACTAAAACAGTGGTAGGACTTCTACTTATCTAGAAAGACAGAAGAATTTAGAGGTTTGGTTTCCATTCCATTCCTAATAAATGGCCTTACTTTAATAGAAGGTATTATAAATAGCCTGGGAATTTGTCTATCCAATTTGATTTACAGTTTATTCATTTTTCAGGATGAGTCTGGGTTTGATTTTATCAATTTTAGTTTTGTAGTTACAGAAACAGGTGTAGAAATCTTTTGTTTGTGTTTTGAGACATGTATGTAGTCCAGGCCAGCTTTAAACTCATTATATCCTTGCCTCTTTGTTTCCTGGGTGCTGGGATAACTGATATATGCACCACATGTGGCCCTGATGTAGAAATTTTCAGGTTATTTTTTGGACTCATGAACCCAGAAATTTGATATTTGAATTCACCCCAGCTGTCTCCCTTTATCTAATATAATTTGAAGTAACCAGACAATTTTATTAAACAAAGCTCTAATCCATCAACACTCAGAAAGTTATCTAAGGGTTTGAATTCTTTTTTTTTTTTTTTTTTTTTTTAACAGATCTTGAGTTTATTTGTAAAAACAGCATAGGACACTGGTCATCTGCAAATGGTATGTGGATAGGTGTGTCACGGCAGTCCATCTGTCTTCACATTGGCAGGAGCCTTTTCTATGGGGCTTTCACAGGGGCCTGGGCACCTTTGGGAGCCTGAGCTGGGGCTGAAGCCTGGGCCTTAGCTGGAGCTTTGGCCTCTGCCTTGGTTGAACCTTGGGCTTTGGTTGGCAGAGCCTGCGACCCTTGGCCATGTAGCTTCGAATCCGCTTCCCAAGCTTGGGTGAGCAATGAAAGCCAGAACGGCTGAGTTTGCGGCTGGGGCCCTTTGGCATCTGGGCTTGGTGACCTGAGGCTTACAAGGGGCCTTGATGGCCTCTTGCGCGTGCACTCACTGCCTTTGCATTGTTAGCCTGCATCTTCTTCAGGCCTTTCTTGTTGTGTTTCTTGGCAAAAGCGCATGTTCCTCAGGAACTTGGGGTCAACCCCCTTAAGAGATTCATATCTTTGTGACCGGGGTTTCTTGATGCCATTTCTGTGCCATTTGCGGGACTGGTTGTGTGTGGTGTGGTTCTTGGACTTGGCCATGTCTGCACGGTAACCGGCGGCTTCCGCAGCGCCTGGGACCGGAAGAGCAGGGTTTGAATTCAATATTGATATTTGTTTATCTTTGTCACTATATCATACATGAACTATCAGATCAGAGTCATCTTTCCTACTGGAAATACTTACCAATCAGTCCCTTTAAATCTGATCAAATTAAAGGATTAATTCTAGAAACCCCATAACTAATTCAGGAAAAACTCTTCCTGACGATCTGAAGATTCTTTCCCTCTGGAATGGCTTTTGGTACCAAAATCTGTATTAGGATTCTCCAGAGAAGTGGAATGAATAAGGAAATCTGGTGTGTGTGTGTGTGTGTTGCAAGTGCACACATACATTTTATGAAAGAACAGTGCTAACAGATCAAAAATTCTAGGTAGGTGAGTAGTCTGGAACTTCTGCTGTGTTAAATGTAGAACCCACAGCACAGGGTGGCCAAACGGGAGTTGAGGCAATGGGGGTTCTGGCTAAATTGTTGCAATGGAATCCTTGCCAAAATTGAATTACGTGAAGATGGGTTCAAAAGTGGAAGGCTAGTTGGGAAGTGCCTTTAGAAGACCCTGATTCAAATTTTATTAAGGGGTACTCTGCCATCTAAAGGGTCTGGATCATAAGTGGTCCTACTTGGATTTTGTGGTTATAGTTTTGTTTTTCTTTAATCATTGGGTATAGTATGTGAACCAAAGTTCCAAGAAAGAACTACATCTTATACCAAACCTTTTGCAAACTACTTAGAAGTTAATGATTATGAAGAGGTTGGAATATTGTAAGTCCAAAGCATAATTATGGTTTTTCTTGAGCTATCTTTAACTCTTAATAGCTAATCATTTTCCACCTCTGTGTCTGAACTGAACTGAACTGTGTCTACTATGTGTTGTGATTGTTTGGTGAAAACTTTTGGAATTATTAACTTAGCAGGCAGCTTCCACCAACCCAAAGGCTAATAATATCATCAACATCTGAAACCTCTAGCAGCGGTTTCCCTACTTCGTTATAGTCTACGTACCAATGTGTTTGAAAAATATCTTGACTTGAAATTTTATTTGTTCTGTTACTTTAAAAACTTCATGAAACTGTTTCCATGTTGGAACATGGAATTTAGGGTAACTTGAATCTGTGTTCCCAGACCATGTACCAGAATAAACTCTCTCTTATCCTCTTTAAGGTGAGAACTGTGTCATTGTGTCAATAGTAGCACTAAGGTATTGTAGTAACCTTAAGGAATCACCTCTTTCCAGACAATACTTAATTCACTTCTGTTCTGGACTAGCAGTTCTGTGTCCCTTGATAGTCAACATCAGTCAATCCAGCCAGTAAATTAAGTCACTTTTAATTAGTAGGCATAAGGAGATCAAAATGGCCAAGAGGCAATTCTAACTTCTACTTCAGTAGAAATGTAACTAGGCATATAGCGCAGACTATAAGGCCAAAAGGACAGAAAGCAAATACTTTACTAATTGATTATGGGGTGCAAGAGTGAAGATTGTCATTCCTATCCCGGGCTGAGGGAGAAGGCTGCTACCACAGTAATCTTATAGGATATATCATTGAGCTAATGAGAATTATTCCTAATTATCTCATATTTTTCCATTTTAGAAATGTACTGTATATCTAATGTCTGTCTCACCATTGTGTTTTGGAAACAGATAAATTGCCTGGTTCCATAAATTGTTAAATGGAAAAGAATTTGTCATACTCTGAGTTATCTGAGTGTTGTTGATGTACTTGGGGCATTGAGTTGATGAGGTTTGGATGTTTTTTTTTTCTCTTATCAGTTGATGCTGAAGTGACTAAGTCCTTTGAGAAAGGTGAGAAGAGGCAAATAATTTTTTTTCAGATGCTGTTTTACTGAATAGCACTGACTGTTCTGGGACTCACTATATAGACCAAACTCTCTTCAAATTCACAGATACCCACCTGCCTCTGCCTTCCAAGTTCTGTACCCCATGCCCAGTAGAGATAAATATTTCCAAATGAAAGTACATGGATTTGAGAGAGGCACAGGGTAGACTTTTTAAAGTTAAATTGTGTTTTCTCAAAATCTATGTGGACATCTTAAAGTGACATATTTACAAATGGCTTAGGGAAGTAATCAAATCAAAATGAGGTTATTACAGTAGTCTTTGTATGATATCAAGTGTCCTTATCAAAAAAGTGAATTTGAATAGAGACATCCGTACATAAAGAATGTCATGTGACTATGAGGACATGGATCAGAGTGATAGTTCTACAAATATGAATGGAAGGAAGATCATAAAAAAACACAAGAAGACAGCCATGTTACTGGAGAGATTTCTGTTAAACCCTGGAAGCTAGAAGGTCCAAGAAAGGATTCTCTCCTAGATCCCTGAGAGAATATTGTTGGGCTGTGGTGTGTGCAGGGTCCTGTTGTGTTGAATTGTGGGTCCCATGTCTGTCACCCCAAGGGACTGGGGCTGCAGCTCAGGGAGGCAGAGACACAGGGATTTGACTGTGTTCACTCCATGTGGACATCCAGGCTGTGAAAAGCAGCAGGGCTCTTTCCGTGGGTGGAGGAAACAAAGTCTGAGGTCCCTGGGGAGGGCGGAGCTCTTGGGTTGAGGAGCCTTGGGGCCAAGGGGCTGGGAACCAACTGGTCTCAAGGCCTTGACCTTCAGCCAAAGAGGTGAGGGGGAGAAGCTCTGGTGTCATCCCTTGGGAAGGGGGCTCTTGGTCACGGTGACTCGCTTGGCTGGATCTTGGCTGAGTCTCCATGGCTGGAATGTAGAGAGGTCAGTGGTAGGAGATTAGATGGTGGCTCTGTAGTTGAAGGCCTTCTACATGGTTCCCCATGGCAGGCCCCAAAGAAGAGAGGTAGTCCATGGTCTTAAAATGTTTATTGTCATGGCAGAAAATGGATGAAGCTATACCCCATGTTCTCAGGGCGAGCCTGAGGCTAAATACCTTTTCCAAGGAGGAAGGTCTAGGAAAGAATGCTTAATTGGCTACACTCTCTGGCCTTTAAGTATCTCATGAATATGGAGATGTCTTGAGCCTCTGCGGCCTGTGTCATGCCCTCTACCAGTGATATGTGACCAATGGCTACAGACCTCTCTGTGGAGGGGCTGTAGCTATGTGAAAGGAGCCAGGGGCCCAGGAGCAAGGCCAAACTCCTCTCGTCCCTGGAGGGTCTCTGGGGTTCAAGGCCTATTGGACCAGGTACCTAGCTGCCTCTCACAGCCCTCTGCTCCCCACACATGACCCTGATACCTTCCTTGATTTTAAGTTTCTGTTCTCTAAAATGTGAAATGATGTATTTCTCTTGTTTTTTATACATAGTCCTTTGAAGTAGAAGCCCTAGGAAACTAATGTCGAGCATCAGTGTGGGTATTTGCATTATCAGCCCTAGGAACATGTGGGACATCTGATAGTGTGTGTTGGGGTATTGGCCCTGAGTCTCTGAGATGCCACAGTCATCTTTTTATTTCTGGGTTATTGCTCTATCTATGCCAGTAAATGGCACTTAACTCTCTCAAATAACAAGTAGAAAGCAATTATCTGAATCTAGTTCTGTATCTTGTTCTCTGAACAGGGTTTAAAGTTCCCAAACCAGAAGTCATCTTCAAGTTGGAGCAAGGAGAAGAACCATGGACACTGGAGGAGGGAGCCCCACACCAGAGCTGTTTAGGTAAGTGAATGTGACCTAGGTAGAGGTCTGTGGAAGCCCCCCTCCCCAAGAGGCAACTACCTTGAAAATGCTGTCATTGTTGTCCTCCTTTAAAGTTTTAGAAATTGTTTTATGCAGCTTTGGAGTCTTAGGAACTGAATTTTCTTCTCCCATTATTTTGAAAGCTGTTATAAACTGTCTTCTTTACTTGGCTTTCCTCCAGGAAAAGTGCCCTTCTGCCCTCATTTCAACACTCTGGACTGTAGGCTAGGTCTCTTCTCTATGTATCTTGCTTCCTTGGATATTTTCTCCTATCACATTTTAATGCTTCATCACTTAAATCACACCTCAGCCTCCTAGATTATTATTATACCCATTTGGGTTGTAAGGGCATTGCTTTATTTGAAAATAGATAAGATCAGCTTTTTCCTGTTCTTAGTATTTTTACTAAAATATCTTCATTTCATCCTCTCACTTTACGATACATCTACAGCTTTCCCTGCTTTCTATTCTGTTTCTAAGTATTGCCTTAAAATTGTTCATTCTTTTCCTTTTTTTTTTTTTTAATTGGAAATTTTTTATTGTAAATTTTTTATACATTTCAGATGTTCTCTCCTTACCCCATTTCCCCCTCCCTCCCAGGAACTCACTATCCCTTCCCCCCTCCTCCTATCTCCACGTTGGTGTACCCCCTTCCACCCTCCCCTGTACCTCACCTCCCCACCCTCGAGTATCCCCCCCCACGACGTCCAGTCTTCATGGGACCAAGGATCTCTTCTCCCACTTATATATAGCTCCCTTGCATATATAGCTGGAGCCATGGGTCCCTCCCGAAGGGCTCCCAGGCTGGTGGTTTAGACCCTGGGGGCTCTGGTTGGTTGGGATTGTTGCTTTCCTCATGGTGTCTCGAATCCTCTCAACTCCTTCAGCCTTCACTCTATCTTCTCCATTGGGAACCCCGTGATCAGTTTAATGGTTAGCTGTGGGCTTCTGCCTCTGAGTATGTCGGACTCTTGCAGACTTCTAAGGAGACAGCTATATCAGGCTCCTGTCAGCATGTACATCCTGACATCCACATCAACCTCTTCCTTTGGTGACTGCACATAGGATGGATATCCAGGTGGAATGGTCTGTCTCTTCTTCAGTTTCTGTCCTGCACTGTGTCTCCATATTTGCACCCTTGAGTATTTTGTTACTCCTTCTAAGAAGGACTGAAGCCCCCCCTACTTGGTCATCATTCTTCATGAGCTTTTTGTGGTCTGTGAGTTGTATCTTGGGTATTTCCGGCTTCTGGGCTAAAATCCAATAATCAGTGAGTGAATACCATGTATGTTCTTTTGTGATTGGGTTACTTCACTCAGGATGATATTTTCTAGTTCCATCCATTTATATATGAATTTATCAAATTCATTGTTTTTAATAGCTGAGTAATATTCCATTGTATACCATCTCTGTTCTAACTTTATGATCAATGCTCTCGTTTAGAACTAATTTTATCGAAGTAAGATTCATACAGAATAAAATGTATGCATTTTAAACATACAGTATCATACCTTCTGACAAGGTATGCAACAGTATGACCACCACACATAGATAGTGCTCTGTTTCAGAAATTTTTTCCATGTGCCCCTTGGAATCAGTATCTACCACCCCTTCAGCTCTGGGCTGTCATACTTTTCATCATTATAGATTAGATTTGTCTTTATTAGGAATTCTATAAAAGGAATCCTGTCATGTGTACTCTTTTGGGGGCAGGCTTGCTTCATTCATTCATAAGGATTAGTTTGCAATTTATCCCCATTGTTTTACATATTCATTTTTATGTTGAATATTATGAAGATATCTGTTGAATACCCCTAATTAAAGGATCTAAAATTCTAAAGTGTCCCACAAATCTCAAAACTTTTGAGCACTAAATTAATATGTAAAAAATGCTGTGCTGTAGGCTGTTCAATTTTTGAATTAGGGATACTCAACTAACAAAGTCTATGTAAACATTTCAAAATGTGAATTTTTTTCTGGATCAAACAGGTAAGGGATATTCAACTTATTCAATTTGTTAGTCTTACATTTCTTAATGGGTGGGTAGTTAATATTTGATAATCATAAATGCAGGTACATTAAAATTCACACATGTCTTTGTATGAATATATATTTGCATATCATTGGGCAAATACAGAAGTTTGGAATTACTGAGTCTTATGATAAGTGTATGCTTACCTTTATAAAAATTTCTGCCGGGCGGTGGTGGCGCACACCTTTAATCCCAGCACTTGGGAGGCAGAGGCAGGCAGATTTCTGAGTTGGAGGCCAGCCTGATTGATCTACAGAGTGAGTTCCAGGACAGCCAGGGCTACACAGAGAAACCCTGTCTCGAAAAACCAAAAAAAAAAAAAAAATTTCCAAAGTGTTTTCAAACTCTGTACCAGTTTACGTTCCCAAGAGCAATACTTAATTCCTATTGCTCTACATCATTGTTATTTTATGCTATCATCAGTCCCTTGAATTTTTTTAAAAGTTAATTTCTGATTTTTTTCTTTTTTACTCCTTTACTTTATATCCCACTCACTGACCCCCTCCCGATTAGTCCCTCCCATAATCCTTCCCCTGTCTCTCCCACTCCCTTGTCCTTTGACAATGTTGGGGCCCTCTGGGTATCCCTCTCATCCTGGCAGTTCAAGTCTCTGCAAGACTAGGTGCTTCCTCTCCTACTGAGGCCAGACAAGGCAGCCCAGTTAGAAAAACATATCCTATGTACAGGCAACAGCTTTTGGGATAGCCCCCACTCCATTTTCTGATATTTTAATTAGCATTTACAGTGTTAGTTTTCATTACATCATTTTCAAATAAAATTTGCTTTTGTTGATTCTTCTTTGTCTCCCATTCCTGACTCACTTTTTAAAAAAAAACCTTATATTTTTTAGATTATAATTATATCATTTCTCCTTTATTATACTGTATGTGTGATGATGTTATCTCATTCTGATTTTAAATTGAATTACTTTGATAAGAGTAAGGACACTAAGCATATTTTCATGTATACATTCATTATTTGCATGTGTTTGTAAAAAAATCTGTTTATAGCTTTCTCAGATTTTCAGCAAGTGGATGTCCCTCTCTTCCTGATGTATTTTCTTATTTAGGTAAGGTCTCACTTTGAAGTACACACTGCCCTAAAACTTTTAGCCCTCCTCCTGTCTAAGCCACCTGAATGCTGGAATTATAGGCATACATATCAACATGCCAAACAGGTTTAATCATATTTTTAAAATTGAAAATATATTATTTTTTCATACACTTTGTCAGTTCATGTCCCCTCAGACATAGGACATGGCCTTTTGGGGACACAGAATGAGGGAGTTTGACTGTGCTTATCCCATGCCTCCTCCTGGGTGGAAGCACTGAGGCACCACTCTGGGGGTGGGAAAGGTGGAGCTGGTTAGAGGGTCCCTGGACCTTCAAGGGGTTCTTTGACTTTTGGACATCCAGGTGCTGCTGGTAATTTGCGGAAGAGCTGAGAACGGACTTGGGGCTGCCAGCTGGGGACAGTGTCTAGTCCAGGGCCTGGGTGGATAAGTGGGAAAAGGGAATCTTTGACTTGTCCCAGTGGGGTGATTGTCCTTAGCTTGTCGGAGTCAGGCTTGTGGTGGTCATGGCTGGGAGCATAGAGAGGACTTCTATGGGGGAATCAAGCTCTGTAAGTGAATTCCTTTATGGGTCCCCACAGTGGCTCTTGATGAAGAGTCAGTTGTGGTTCTAAACAGTTTTATTTCTTTGGCAGAAAATGGATGCATAAAACTCTATCCAACTTCTCAGTGTGGGCTGGAGATTAAATACAAATTTTCAGGTAGGAATGTCTGGGAAAGGAAGCTTATTGGCTAAGCCTTCTGGGCCTTATACTTCATTAGCATGGAGAACTCTGGTTTGGGCCTATGTGACCATAGGACATGATTCTTTTATGTAAGAAGCATGGGACATATTCCAAGTCAGGAGTCTAGCTAGGAACAGTGAGTCGCCTAAGTCTCAGGTGTGTGCCCTAAGTCTCTAGGTCTCAACCTGCTCTACCTTACAAAACTTCCTGGCACGGTTTTTACATCCCACAACACTATATAGTTTCCCCTCCTTGCACTCCTCAAAGTTCCTCCCAAATCTCCCCCTCCTGATCCACTCCCATTCTGTTTCTCATTAGAAAAGAACAGGCTTTTTAAGAGATAACAACCAAACATGATAAATAAAATATATAAAATCAAACAAAAATTTTTACATGAAATTAGACACAGAAAACCCCACAGGAGGTAAAGAGTCCCAAGAGCAGGTAGAAGAGTCACACACACTACTTGTTCTCATAGTCAGGAGTTCCCTAAAAGCACTAAGCTAATAGCTATAATGAATATGCAGAGGACCCGGTACAGACCCATGTTAGCCCTGTGCTTGCTGCTTCAGTTTCTGTGAACTCACATGAACCTTGTTTGGTTAAATTCAGAGGGTGGGCCTTCTCCTGGTGTCCCATCTCTTCTGACTCTTAAAGTTTTTCTGACTCAACTCTTCTTCTGTGGGATTCCCTGATCACTGAAGAAGGTATTTGATGGAGAATTTCCAATGTTAGATCTTTATCCTCATAATGTCTGGCTGTCATTTTCTGTATCTGTTCCCATCTGTGCGGGAGCAAGCCTCTCTGATGATGACTGATTAAGGCACTGAACTATGAGTATAGCAGAGTATCATTGGGAATTACTTATTGGTTTTTTTTAGACCAATCATGTTGGTTTTGCCTCAGGTCTCGGGGTTCTCTAGTCTCTCATTTTTTGGTTATCCAGCAGTGCCAGGTATCAAATCAATCATTTCTTGGCTACTCCACAAGTTTTGTGCCACCATTTCCTTGACATATTTTTCAGGCAGGAAGATTAAGGTCAAAAGTTTGGTGGTTTGCATTGGTGTCCAGATAGCTTCCATACCAAAGAGGCAAGAATTACCAAAGAGGCAAGAATTGTAGGGGTGAAAGCTCCACGTGGGCACCAGATCAATTTATCAAATTGATATGAGTTATATGGATGTTTCCTCAACAATGGGGCCCACTGTCAGTTTGTACAGAGCAACCCTTTTGGTCTTGCAATCAACATAGATGGTTGCGAATTTCCATGGGATCCCTTTGGCCAACAACTCAATGAAATGCAACCCAGACTAACACTGCCTCACTTGGCTACAAGAGATGGCCAGTTGATATTTCATATCCCTATTACAGAAGCTTGTTAGCCCTGTGTCTTTTTATTGGGAAATTGAGACATGATATTTAGAGATATCAATGACCATTGATTGTTGATTCCTTTTATTTTGTTTTTGGTGGTGTTGTATTTGGTAGTGAGGTATGTGTGTGTATGGTGTGTGGTGTTGTGTGTGTATGTGTGTTGTATGTTTCCCTTCCTGGGTTTTGTGGTCTGAGAATATTTTTTGTTCTTATGGGTGTAGTTAACTTTTTTTTTTCATTGGAAATTTTTTTACTTTCAGATGTTCTTCTTACCCCATTTCCCCCCCTTCCTCCCAGGAACTCACTATCCCTTCCCCCCTCCTCCTGCCTCCACGTGGTGACCCCCCCAACCCCCCCCCGTACCTCACCTCCCCACCCCAGTTCCCCCCCCCCCAAGCCAGCCTTCATGGGACAAGATCTCTTCTCCCACTTAATATAGCCCTTGCATATATATGGAGCCAGGGTCCTCCGAAGGGCTCCCAGGCTGGTGGTTTGACCCTGGGGGTCTGGTTGGTTGGATTGTTGCTTTCCTCTGGTGTCTCGAATCCTTTCAACTCCTTCAGTCTTCACTCTATCTTCTTCATTGGGAACCCCATGATCAGTTTGATGGTTAGCTGTGAGCGCTGCCTCTGAGTATGTCAGACTCTTGCAGACTTCTAAGGAGACAGCTATATCAGGCTCCTGTCAGCATGGTAGTTAACTTTCTTAGATTTGAGTTTTTCTTCTAGCACTTTTCGTTGGGCTGTATTTATAGATAAATATTGTTTAAATTTGATTTTATTATAGAATGTCTTACTTTTCCATCTATTGTGATAAGATGTTTTGTTTTGTATAATAGCTTAGACTAGCATCTGTGTTCTCTTAGAACTGCAGCATATTTGTTCAGGACTTCTGGCCTTTAGTATCTCCCACTGAGAAATCAGGTGTAATTCTAATAGATCTGCCTTTATATGTTACTTTGGTCTTTTCCCCCATACAGCTTTTAATATTCTTTCTTTTTTTTGTATGTTTAGTGTTTTATATGTTTAGTATTTTGTGATATGGGGGCTTTCTTTTTTGGTCCAGACTATTTACTGTTGTGTATTGTTTCTTGTACTTTTATAGGTATCTCCTTTTTTAGGTTAGGAAAATTTCTACTATGTTTTGTTGAAAATATTTTCTGGATCTTTGAGCTGGGATTCTTCTCCTTCCTCTATTCCTATTATTCTTAGGTTTAGTCTTTTCATAGTGTCCCAGGTTTTCGTAGATATTTTGTGTTAGCAGTTTTTTTTTTTTTTTTAGATTTAATACTTTTTTGACAGATGTATCCATTTCTTTGATCATATCTTCAATTCCTGAGATTCTTTTTTTACATTTCTTGTATTCTTCTGGTGAAGTTTGACCTTGTGGTTCCTGTTCAATTTGTTAAAATTTTAATTTCCAGAATTCCCTTAGTTTGTGTTTTCTTTATTGTTTCTATTTCTATTTTCAGGTCTTGAGCAGTTTTACTCATTTTGTCAACTGAATTTTCTTGGCATTCTAAAGGGATTTTATAGATTTCCTTACACTGTTGGTGTTTTTTCTGGATTTCTTTAAATGATTTATTCATTTCCCTCCACTCATTTGTTTTGTGTTTTCCAGATTTCTTTAAGAGAATTTTTTTTTCCATTTCTTCTTTAAGGACTTCTAGTTATAGAGGCAATTTTAAGCTTGTTTTTTCTTGTAGTACAGCTATGTTGGAATATTCAGGGCCTGCTATGGTGGGATACCTGGGCTCTAGTGGAGACATACTGTCCTGGCTGTTAATTGTGTTCTTATTCTTGTGTTTAGACATCTGAGTTTGGATGATCATAGATCTAGCTGCTGATTTTTTGGGTTGTCTTTGTTGGGGGCGTGTTTTATTCCTTGGTTTCTGTTTCTTTGGATTTTTGGAGAGTGTGATGGCTGTGTGTTGCCTGATCAGCTTGTGTATTTACATGGAATACTCACTGGTGTTTGGAGGCTGGAATACAGTGACTAATGGGAGAGGGAGGTTATTTGTTGGATCCCCAAGAGATGTAGGCAGGGGAAAGGAAGCTATAGCTGGTGATTTGTTTGCAGTGCTAGGAATGAGACTGAGGGGTTGAGTCTAGAGGAACAAATGATAGAGGAGAAAATCTGCAAGCAGCCTACTGATCTTCTGGGAAGCCTGGCTTGTGGTTTAGTTTAGCAGGAGGTGCCTGCTGGAGTCAGAGGCTGGGGTACAATGATATGTTGGGGAGGGAAGTTAGGAGGGGATGGTCTGTGGATCCACAGGAGATATGGGGGGTGAGGAAGGGAGGCTAATGCATCTAGTGTTCTGTTGCAGTGCCAGGGATAAGACTGTGGGATTGAGTCTAGGGGAACAGAAAGAGACTAACAATATTTTTCATTTTAGGCCTATAATCTTTTTTAGATGAATATTAGTATAAAAACCTTAGTTCTCTCTCTCTCTCTCTCTGTGTGTGTGTGTGTGTGTGTGTGTATGTGTGTGTGTGTGTGCGCAACACACACTCATGTGTGCACATATGCAATATATGTGTGTGGAGCATAGAGGTCAACTTTAGGTTTTGTTCTACAGGTGCCATCCACTTTGTGTTTTGAGACAGGGTCTCTTACTGACCTGTAACTCACACAGTAGTCTAGGTGGACTCACTAGCAAACAACAAAGATCCACCTGTCTCTGCCTCTCCAGCATTAGGAACTATTGTAAATTGGAATGATCTATATGTGGACTTATTTCTGGGCTTTTATTTTTCCTGTTTGAGTTTGACAAAGCCAGCAGGTCAGGAGACAATTGATACTGAAAAGTTAATTTCTAAAGAGAAGTTGTAGGTGCCTTGTTTCCACTATGCATGGCCATGTGTAGGAAGTACCAGGGTCAGTCAGGAGTTAGAAGGAAAGAGAGAAATAAAAATGCCAGAGACTTTATTGTAGTTTTTTATGGAGAGGAATGAATCAGAGTAGGAAGGTTTAAGGTTGGCTAGTGTCATAATTTGCTTTCTGTTGCTGTGATAAACTCTGTGAACAAAAGTAACTTGGGGAGGAAAGGGTTTATTCCATCTTACACCTTATAGTCCATCATGATTGGAAGTCAGGGCAGAAACTCAAGCAGGACCTGGGGGAAGGAAATCTGCTTATTGGCTTGCTCTGTGATGTGTTCAGCCTGCTTTCTTAAAACTTGAATTCACACACTTTCTCCTGCCTCTGCCTCCTGAGTGCTAGGATTATTATCAGTTCTTACTTTTTACATAAAGCCTATTGGGGGGTTTTATTTGGAGTTGATTATATTGAGACTATATTGTCCTTTAGGAAAATATGTACAGTTTATATTACTATAGGTTTTATAGTTGAATCTTCAAACCAGCTTCTATAAGTTCTCTACTTTACTATTTTAAAATCATTTTGCATTTCCATATAAAACTTTTTGAGACAGATTCTTACTATGTAGGCTTGGTTGTCCTGGGACTTTTTGTGGAGACCAGAGTGGTCTTGAACTCACAGAGATCCTCTTGCCTCTGCCTTGTGAGTGCTAGGATTATTATAAGTTCTTAATTTTACATAAAGCCTATTGGGGTTTTATTTGGAATTGATTTTATAGAGAATTTAAGAGAGTTGGCATTAATATTTAATCTTCTGTAAACAGCATAATACTGCATGCACTGTTTTAGATTTGTAACTTTTCTCAACAATGTTTTACAGTTTTAAATGTAGATATGTCAGGCATACTTCATCAAATTTATGTATGTCTTTGATATTTTATATACCGATGTGAATGTCATTGGTTTAATTTTTTTTGTTTGTTCACTATTAATATAAATAATGTTTTTGTCTTTGTTTTCTTTCCGGTGAACAAGCACAGGCTGGGATTCAAACTTGGGAGAGAGGGCCGCCTCGGACTCCAGAGCGTGGTGACTGCAGCGGTGCACCACCGCTGTCTGGCTGTTTTTGCCTTTTTTGTTTATATGTTGTCTCTTGTAGCCCAGGCTGGCCTCAAACTTGCTGTGTAGGAGAAGATGATCTTGAATTTCTGATACTCCTGCCTTCACTTCCTGAGTTCAGGGATTACAAACATGGGTCACCACATCTGGTTGATGCAGTTTGGGAACCAGCAAGCACATCATGAACTGAGCTATATCCCCAGTCAAATAATGTTTTCAAATTAAAGACATCAGATTGCTTTATTGTTGTAAACAACAAAGAATTGGTTTTTGTTCACTCACTTTGTATGTTTTGGAGCTTTTGTCAGGTCCTCGTGTAAATATCCATTTCACATAAATAGGCACACTTTAGTTTCCTTTCCAAGTTTATGCTTTTTTTCCCTTTCCTTACTTTATCTTTAGTTTCTTATTGAATAAAAGTCATAAATAAGGGGATATTTGTCTTGTTCTTGATATCAAGAGTAAAAAATTCATTTACTGTTAAATATGCAATATGAGGTTTCTTTGTTACTTTTTAATTGCTATGGAAAAGCATAATTGTCAGGGAAATTGAAATTTTACTTATACAAGAAAGCATTTAAATTGGGCTCATGTTCCAGAGGGTTAGAGCCCAAGACTTTTATAGCAGGGAACATGGCAGCAGGCAGGCAGGCATGGCATAGCATGGCATGGCATGACATGGCATGGCACTAGGAGTGATAGCTAAGAGCTCACATCTGCTCCACAGGCATGAGGCCAAAAGCTAACAGGAAATGGTGTGGACTTTTCACATACCTCCTTCAACAAGCCCCCACCTCCTGCTCTTTCCCAAACAGTTCCTGAGGAGCAAACATTCAATTACATAAGCCTCTGGGGACCATTCTCATTTAAATCACCACATGAGGTGTACCCTTTTGTTTCTTTTGCCTTTTTTTTAGCCTCCCTTTATCAGGTGTGGTAAGTTTTTTTTCTAATCTTTGTTTGTTGAAATCTTTAAAAATATTCAGCATGGTAGAATGATGAATTTTATTAAGTGCTTTCTGGACATGTTCACATGATTTCAAGTTTATTCTTTCCTTTTTTATATTTTTAATTTTTTAAATTTTTAAATTTTTTATTCTATATTTTATTTATTTGCATTTCAGATGCCATCCCCCCTTCTCCATTTCCTCCACCCATTAATTCCCTATCCCATCCCATCTTCTCCTTTTTTGCCTTTATACTGTTTACATTACATGCAAGTATTAAGGTCAGTTCTAGGTTGAGGAACTAGCAATACAACAGATGCAAATAGTCCAGGAACAAGGAAGATAATAAACCCAGATAATCAAAGAACATGCATGACAATAAACAGAGTCCCATGATCACTCCTGTGATCACTATTTCTAAGGGCTTATCAGGATGATCAAAATATCTGAGCATACTTCTCTGTCCTAGGCCAAAGTCATTTTCGTGCCTGAAGCCTACTTCTTTGTTCTAGCTTAAGTTTTAGATTTCTGCCTATAATTACTTCTTTGTTCTAGCCTAAGATTTAGAATCTTGCCTGAAATTTCTTCTTTGTTCTAGCCTAGGATTTAGATTTCTGCCTGCAATTACTTCTTTGTTCCAGTCCAATGTCAGATTCCTGCCTGAAGTCCATTTCCTAGTCCTTGGCCTATGTTATATTTCTGCCAGGCAGCCCCAAAAGCTCTCCACATCTTCCCCTTTTTATTGCATAAACCAGACTGAGCCTGTCCTTAGGTCATTCTGACAAGAAAGCCTTCCTTAACCCGTCGTGGAATATATATTATCATAAGCAATGCACTCCTGTCTCAGGTTGGTAAGGCTCTGTGCAGAATCTTAGCTGTCCTTGGCTTGCCAGCCTGTTAAATTAATAACTTTGTCTGGGGGGTCCATTTTCAGTTTCAAGTCATATACTTTGGCTGCCAGCCTGTTGATATAGTTAGAGACAAGTGTTAACACGATGGGCAGGAATAAAAGTATTCCCAGGACAAGAAGGGCTAGCCTGATGAAGCTATATATGCCATTCCTGAGGTTTGACTAAAATGGAAATCATGACCTCAGGCCATGGATATTTTTATCAGTATTATCTGTAGCGTCAAAGCTCAACAGAGCAGCATTCTTTAAATTCATAATCTCACTATGCAAAGTTAACACACCCAGAGAGGTATTAGGATTATGCCAAATATCCTACAAGTATCTTTAAACTTTTTTCTAATTATAATGACAATCACTGTAAATTTTAGAAGTAACACTACTCCATTGATATTTGTCATGACACTTGGGATGGCTTCTAACTCTTGAACCCTGAACCTCCTTCAGATAATTTGAATGGGTTATAGAGCATCATCTGTTGTTCCAGATACGTATATAAATCTTTTTGTATACTCAATACACTAGTAACATTTTTGTTTTGCTAGATGGTTGACAAAAATAGTTGTCTTAACTCCTTGTGTCAATGCTATTGCAGAAGCAATGGTGCTAGCAATTAATGAAATTAAAGCTGTTATACCAGCAATAATCAAGCCTGCTACCCTCTTGCTTCTGCTTAAAGCCTAACTCACTTCTTCCAGCACTTTCAAGCTTTTTTCAGAGAATAAAGGTTTTCTAATACTCAGGCAGTAAGACAAAAGCTGATTGATAGATCCCTGTAACAGACATGCCAGGTTTCAACACACTAACACAATTGGAAATTATACAGTCAATGCAACTTACAATAAATACTATAGAAGAGACAAAACCAATTTTAGCCTGACAATTAAAAGAGCCTTAAAACATGCACTAACCCTTGTTTGAAGTCCAGATCCTGTCCCAACTTTATCTCTTGCTATCATAACACCATAGCGAACTACAGCTAACTTCCAAGATGTCTCTGACAATGTCCAGATCCAGCCTTCCAAATGTAGAGTATTATTTCCAATATTGGATTGATTTCTAGACCAGTACATGATTGAGTCCTAATGGCTGTTCACCTTTAAGAAAAATACAAGAGACATTATAATTTCTCTTTTTGATTCTCCATCCCACAAGGTCCAAAAACTTGAGACAAAACAGCTTGTCCCATCTGAGATATAGTCAAGCAAAGGTGGGTCAGGAACATATTTACAATACCGTTCCTAGTCATAGAATGAATTGAATAGTGCTCCTTCTGTTTCTATTTTGTGGAACAGTTTATAGAGAATTTGTAATTAGGTCTTGCTTGAAGGTCTGATAGACCTCTTCACTAAAACTATCTGGTCCTGGACTTTTTTTGGTGGGGAGACTTTTAATAACTGCTTCTATTTCTTTTGGGGTTATGGGACTGTTTAGATGGTTTATCTGGGCCTGATTTAACTTTGGTAACTGGTATTTGTCTAGAAAATTGTCTATTTCATCCAGATTTTCCAATTTTGTTGAGTATAGGCTTTTATAGTAGGATCTGATGATATTTTGAATTTCCTCATTTTCTGTTGCTATGTCACCCTTTTCAGTTCTGATTTTATTAATTTGGATATTGTCTCTCTGCCCTCAGATGAGTCTGGCTAAAGGTTTATGTATAGTGTTGATTTTCTCCAAGAATCAGCTCCTGGTTTTATTGATTCTTTGTATAGTTCTTTTTGTTTCTGCTTGGTTGATTTCAGCCCTGAGTTTGATTATTTCCTGCCATCTACTCCTCTTGGGTGTGTTTGCTTCATTTTGTTCTAGAGCTTACAGATGCTTTGTCAAGGTGCTAGTGTATCCTCTCTCTAGTTTGTTTCTGTAGGCACTCAGAGCTATGAGTTTTCCTCTTAGCACTGCTTTTATTATGTCCCATAAGTTTTGGTATGATATGTCTTTATTTTCATTAAATTCTAAAAAGTCTTTAATTTCTTTCTTTATTTCCTCCCTGACCATGTTATCATGGTTTCCACGTGTATGTGGACTTTCCATTGTTTTTGTCATTACTGAAGACTAGCCTTAGTCCGTGGTGATCTGATAGGATGCAAGGGATTATTTCAGTTTTCTTGTATCTGTTGAGGCCTGTTTTGTGACCAACTATATTGTCTATTTTGGAGAAGGTACCATGAGGTGCTGAGGAGAAGGTATATTCTTTTGTTTTAGGATGAAATGTTCTATAGATATCTGTTAAATCCATTTGGTTCATAACTTCTATTAGTTTCACTATATCTCTGTTTTGTTTCTGTTTCCATGATCTGTCCATTGCTGAGAGTGGGGTGTTGAAGTCTCCCACTATTATTGTGTGACGTGCAATGTGTGCTTTGAGCTTTAGTAAGGTTTCTTTTATGAAAGTGGGTGCTCTTGCATTTGGCGCATAGATGTTCAGAAGTGAGAGTTCATGATGGTTGATTTTTCCTTTGATGAGTATGAAATGTCCTTCCTTATCCTTTTTGATAGCTTTAAGTTGAAAGTTGATTTTATTCCATATTAGAATGGCTACTCCAGCTTGTTTCTTAGGACCATTTGCTTGAAAAATTGTTTTCCAGCCTTTTACTGTAAGGTAGTGTGTCTTTGTCACTGAGCTGGGTTTCCTGTACGCAGCAAAATACTTGGTCCTGTTTGCGTATCCAGTCCATTAGTCTATGTCTTTTTTATTGGGGAATTGAGTCCATTTATGTTAAGAGATATTAAGGAAAAGAGATTGTTGCTTTCTGTTATTTTTGTTATTAGAGGTGGCATTAATGTTTGTGTGGCTATCTTCTTTTGGATTGTTGGAAGATGATTATTTTCTTGCTCTT
Source organism: Mastomys natalensis (assembly GCA_021653895.1). Taxonomy (NCBI): domain Eukaryota; kingdom Metazoa; phylum Chordata; class Mammalia; order Rodentia; family Muridae; genus Mastomys; species Mastomys natalensis. The sequence continues at coordinate 65,141 of JAJTUV010002612.1, read as the reverse complement.
CTAGGGCATAATTGCTCTCTTTGTATTGGAGGTTTCCTGCTATTATCCTTTGTAATACTGGGCTTGTGGAAAGATATTGTGTAAATTTGGTTTTGCAGTGGAATATCTTGGTTTCTCCATGTATGGTAATTGAGAATTTTGCTGGGTATAGTAGCCTGGCTGGCCTTTGTGTTCTCTTAGGGTCTATATGATACCTGTCCAGCATCTTCTCGCTTTTATAGTATCTGGTGAGAAGTCTGGTGTAATTCTGATAGGTCTCTCTTTATATGTTACTTCGCCTTTTTCCCTTATGCTTTTAGTATTCTTTCTTTGTTTTGTGCATTTGGTGTTTTGATTATTATGTGACGGGTGGTATTTCTTTTCTGGTCTTGTCTATTCGGTGTTCTGTAGGCTTCTTATATGTTCATGGGCATCTTGTTCTTTAGGTTAGGGAAGTTTTCTTCTATAATTTTGTTGAAGATATTTATTGGCTCTTTAAGTTGGGAATCCTCACTCTCTTCTATACCTATTATCCTTAGGTTTGATCTTCTCATTGTTTCCTGGATGTTTTGTGTTAAGAGCTTTTTGCATTTTGCGTTTTCCTTGACAGTTTGTGTCAATATTTTCTATGGTATCTTCTGCGTCTGAGATTCTCTCTTCTATCTCTTGTATTCTGTTGTGATGCTTTCATCTATGATCCTGATTTCTTTCCTAGGTTTTCTATCTCCAGGGTAGTCTCCCTTTGTAATTTCTTTATTGTTTCTACTTCCATTTTTATGTCCTGGATTGTTTTGTTTAATTCCTTCACCTGTTTAGTTGTGTTTTCTTGTAATTCTTTTTTTTAATTCTTTTTTTTTCTTGTTATTTATTTATTTATTTATTTATTTATTTGGAAATTTTATTTACATTTCAGATGTTCTCCCCTTACCCCATTTTCCCCCTCTCCCTCCCAGAAACTCCCTATCCCTTCCCCCCTCCTCTTGCCTCTATGATGGTGCACCCCACCTACCCACCCCCAGAACCTCACCTCCCCACCCTCGAATACCACCCCCCCCACGATGTCCAGCCTTCATGGACCAAGGATCTCTTCTTCCACTTACATATAGCTCCCTTGCATATATAGCTGGAGCCATGGGTCCCTCCCTAAGCACTCCCAGGCTGGTGATTTAGACCCTGGGGCTCTGTTTGGTTGGTATTGTTGTTTTCCTCATGGTGTCACGAATCCTCTCAACTCCTTCAGTCTTCACTCTAACTCCTCCATTGGGAACCCCATGATCAGTTTAATGGTTAGCTGTGAGCATCTGCCTCTGAATATGTCAGACTGTTGCAGACCTCTAAGGAGACAGGTATATCAGGCTCCTGTCAGCATGCACCTCCTGACACCCACATCAACGTCTACCTTTGGTGACTGCACATGGGATGGATACCCAGGTGGAATGGTCTGCAGACGGCCCCTCCTTCAGTTTCTGTCCTGCACTTTTTATCCATATTTGAGTTTCCTTTTTAAGATCTTCTACCTGTTTGCCTGTGTTCTCCTCAGTTTCTTTGAGAGTGTTATTTGTGTCCTTCGTAAAGTCTTCTGTCATCATCATTAGAAGTGATTTTAAATCTGAATCTTGCTTTCCTGGTGATATGGGAATTCAGGATTTTCTATTGTGGGAGAACTAGGTTCTAATGATGGCAAGTACCCTGGGTTGCTGATGCTTATGTTCTTTTGCTTGCCTTTCGCCATCTGGATCTCATTAGTGCTACCTGCACTGTCTGTGACTGGAACCTGTCTTTCCTATTATCTTGGTTGTGTCAGAACTGTGTGGGGTGGGTGTTGCTGCTGGGGTTAGAGCTGAGGCCCAAGATTTGCTCAGTGCTCGGGCCCAGACCGGAAGGAACCAGTGCTCCACGCCAGGAGTGAATTCCTGGGTCCCAGTGGGTCCCAGTTACTCCCTGTTTCGGCAGGTGTTGCTGTCTCCTTACCTAAGATACTCAAGTTTATTCTTTCATTATGTTAATGTGGCTGATTTATTTCATGATTTAAATTTTTAATTGGTCTTTGTGTTACGTTTTCTAAAGATATTTTCATTCAAGTAATATAATGTACTTTGACCTCATCCATTCCTTACATACTCCCATTCACTTCTTAGTCCCCTTCTTTCCCCAGATAGCTTCACTTATCTATCATACCACATTATCCTATTATATGTGTGTGTATATGAGTATGTATGTATATGTATATACATTATACACATACACACATATATGTATAAATTTAGGATCCTTATTTTAGAGAAAACATGTAATATTTGTCTTTTTGAGTCTGGCTTATTTTCAGTATGGTGACTTCCATCCATGCTTCTGCAAAGGACATTAATTTCATTCTTCTTTATGACTAAATAAAATTTCATGTATTTACAAATGAAGTTTTGTATATAGTCACTAAAATTTCTCTAAATTGTCAACAGTTATCTGAGCTGGACTGAAAATGCTAAAAATTATATTACCCTATGATCCAGCTCTACCACTCCTGGGAATAAATCCAAAGGAATCTAATTAAGCATGCTACAGAGATACCTGCACATCAATTTTTACTGAAGCTCTATTCTTGGTAGTCAAGCTATTTATTGACTTTTCTTTATTAATAAATTTTATATTTCTTCAATTCTTTTTTTTACAGTCCAGTTATTATCCTCATCCTGGTCCACCCTCTGACTGTACCTCATCCCATTCCTTCCCCACCCCCCACTCCCCCTGTTCCCATTCCCCCACACCTGCCCCACCAGACCTTTCCACTCCCTGGGGCCTCAAGTCTCATAAGGGTTAGGTGCATCTTCTCCCACAGAGGCCAGACCCAGCAGTCCTCTGCTGTATATGTGTCCGGGGCCTCATATCAGCTGATGTATGCTGCCTGGTTGGTGGCTCAGTGTCCGAGAGATCTCAGGGGTTCAAGTTAGTTGAGACTGCTGGTCTTCCTATGGGGTCACCCTCCTCCTCAGCTTCTTCCAGCTTTTCCCTAATTCAACCACAGAGATTCCCCAGCTTCTGTCCATTGGTTGGATGTAAATGTTTGCATCTGAGTCTTTCAGCTGCTTGTTGGGCCTCTCAGAGGGCAGCCATGCTGGGCTCTTGTCTGTAAGCACACCATAGTATCAGTAATAGTGTCAGGCCTTAGAGCCTCCCCTTGAGCTAGATCCCAATTTGTGCTACTCACTGAACCTCCTTTCCCTCAGTCTCTTCTCCATTTTCGTCCCTGCAGTTCTTTTAGACAGGAACAATTCTGGGTCAGAGTTTTTGACTATAGGATGGCAAACCCATCCCTCTACTTGATGCCCTGTCTTTCTACTGGAGGTGGGCTCTATAAGTTTCCCCATTGTAGGGCATTTCATCTAAGGTACCTCCCTTTGAGTCCTGAGAGTCTCTCACTCCCAGGTCTCTGGAACATTCTAGAGAGTGCCCCACTCCCTCCCGAGGTTGCCTGTTTCCTTTTTGTTCTGCTGGCCCTTAGGACTTCACTCCTGTTCCCCACCCAGTACCTGATCATGTTTCTGCTTTCCCCTCCCTGTCTCCTCTCCACCCAGGTCCCTTCCTCCCTCTGCCCTCCTTGATTGTTTTCTTCTCCCTCCCAAGTGGGATTGAGGCATCCTTACTTGGACCTTCAGCTTGTTGACCTTTTTAAGTTCTGTAAATTGTGTCCTGGGTATTCTGTACTTTTTTTTTGGCTAGTATCTACTTATTAGTGAGCGCATACCACACATGTCCTTTGGGTCTGCATTACCTCACTCAGATGATATTTTCTAGTTCCATCCATTTGCCTGCAAAACTCATGTTCTCATTCTTAACAGCTGAATAGTATTTCATTCTGTAAATGAACTACATTTTCTGTATCCATTCTTCTGTTGTGGGATATCTGGGTTGTTTCCAGCTTCTGGCTATCACAAATAAGGTCACTATGAACATAGTAGAACATGTACCCCTATGACATGGTTGGCATCTTTTGGGTATATGCCCAACAGTGGTATAGCTGGGTCTTAAGGTAAATCTATTTCCAGTTTTCTGAGGAACCTCCAAATTGATTTCCAGATTGGTTGTACCAGCTTGCAATCCCACCAGCAATGAGGAGTGTTCCTCTTTCTCCACATCCTTGCCAGCATCTGCTATCACCTGAGTTTTTGATCTTAGCCATTCTGATTTGTGTAAATTGGAATTTAAGGGTTTGTTTTGATTTGCTGATCACTAAGGACTTTGAACATTTCTTTAAATGCTTCTCACCCATTCAAGATTCCTCTGTTGTGAATTCTCTGTTTCATTCTGTACCCCATTTTTTGATTGGGCTGTTTGGCTTTTTGGAGGCTAGCTTCTTGATTTCTTTAGATATTCTGGAAAGTATCCCTCTATCAGATGTGGGCTTAGTGAAGATTTTTTTTTTTTTTTTTTTGCCAATTTGTAGATTTGCAATTCGTCCTATTGACTATGTCCTTTGTTATACAGAACCTTTTTAGTTTCATGAGGTCCTATTTATCAATTCTTGATCTTAGATCCTGAGCCATTGGAGTTTTCTTTAGGAAATCCCCACCTGCTCCCCATGCCAATGAGTTAGAGGCTCTTTCCCACTTTCTCTTCTGTTATATTCAGTGTATCTGGTTTTATGTTGAGGTCCTTGATCCACTTGGACTTGAGCTTTAATGCAAGGTGACAAATATGGATCTATTTTCATTTTTCTACATACAGACTGCAGTTAGACCAGCACCATTTATTGAAGATTCTTTCTTTTTTCCATTGTATATTTTTGGCTTTTTTTTTTTTTGACAAAGATCAAGTTAAGTGTGCAATTTTATTTTTGGGTCTTCAATTCTATTCCATTGATCAACCTGTCTGTCTCTGTACCAATACCATACAGTTTTTATCACTATTGCTCTGTAGTAGAGCTTGAAGTCAGGGATGGTGATTCCACCTGAAGTACTTTTTCTTAGAAGGATAACAAAATACTCAAGTGTGCAAATATGGAGACACAGTGCAGGACAGAAACTGAAGGAGAGACAGACCATTCCACCTGGATATCCATTCTATGTGCAGTCACCAAAGGTAGAGGTTGATGTGGATGTCAGGATGTACATGCTAACAGGAGCCTGATATAGCTGTCTCCTTAGAAGTCTGCAAGACTCTGACATACTCAGAGGCAGAAGCTCACAGCTAACCAATTAATCTGATCATGGGGTCCCAATGGAGAAGATAGAGTGAAGGCTGAAGGAGTTGAGAGGATTTGGGACACCATGAGGAAAGCAACAATCCCAATCAACCAGAGCCCCCAGGGTCCTAAACCACCAGCCTGGGAGCGCTTAGGGAGGGACCCATGGCTCCAGCTATATATGCAAGGGAGCCATATATAAGTGGGAGAAGAGATCCTTGGTCCCATGAAGGCTGGACAATCGCGGGGGGGGGGATATTTGAGGGTGGGGAGTGAGGTACAGGGGAAGTGGGTGGGGGTACACCAACGTGGAGGCAGGAGGATGGGGAAGGGATAGTTAGTTTCCTGGGAGGGAGGGGGGGAAATGGGGTAAGCAGAGAATATCTGAATTGTAAAAAAAATTTCCAATAAAAAAATTGTTTTGCTATCCTGGGTTTTTTGTTATTCTAGATAAAAATTTAAGAATTCCCTTTCCATGTCTTTGAAGAATTGTTTTGGAATTTTGATGGGGATTGCATTGAATCTGTAGATTGCTTTTGGTAGAGTGGCCAATTTTACTATGTTAATTCTACCAATCCATGAGCATGGGAGATCTCTCCATTTTCTGAAATCTTCTTCAATTTCTTTCTTCAGAGACTTGAAGTTCTTGTCATATAGATCTTTTACTTGTTTGGTTAGAGTTACCCCAAGATATTTTATTTTATTTGTGATTATTGTGAAGGGTGTTGTTTTCCCTAATTTCTTTTCTCTGCCTGTTTATCATTTGTATAAAGGCAGCTATTGATTTATTTGAATTAATTTTATATCCAACCACTTTGCTGAAGTTGTTTATCAGCTGAGGAAGTTCTCTGGTAGAATTTTTGGGGTTGCTTATGTGTACTATCATATCATCTTCAAATATTGATACCTTGACTTCTTCTTTGCCAATTTGTATCCCCTTGATCTCCTTTGTTGTCTTATTGCTCTAGCTAGAACCTGAGTACTATATTGAATGGATACAGGGAGTGTGGGCATCCTTGTCGTGTCCCTGATTTTAGTGGAATTGCTTCAAGTATTTCTCTGTTTAATTTGATATTAGTTGTTTGTTTGATGTATATTGCTTTATTATGTTTTCAGAATGGGCCTTGAATTCCTGATCCCCAAGACTTTTAACATAAAAGGGTGCTGTATTTTGTCAAAGGCTTTTCAGCATCTAAGGAGATGATCATGTGATTTTTTTTTTCTTTGAGTTTGTTTATATAGTGGATTTTCATATATTGAACCAACCTTGCATCCCTGGGATGAAGACTACTTGATTGTGGTGAATGATGGTTTTGATGTGTTCTTGGATTCCATTTGTGAGAATTTTATTGAGTATTTTTGCATCAATATTCATAAGTAAAATTGGTCTGAAGTTCTCTTTGTTAGGTCCTTGTGTGGTTTAGGTATCAGAGTAATTGTGGCTTCATAGAATGAATTAGGTAGTGGTCCTTCTGTTTCTATTTTATGGAATAGTTTGAGGAATGTTGGTATTAGCTCTTCTTTGAAAGTCTAGTAGAATTCTGCACTAAAACCATCTGGCCCTGCTTCTATTTCCTTAGTGGTTTCAGAACTCTGTGATGGTTTATCTGATCCTGATTTAACTTTGGTACCTGGTATGTATCTAGAAAATCACCCATTTCGTCTAGATTTTCCAGTTTTGTTGAGTATAAGCTTTTGTATAGGAGCTGATGATTTTTTGAATTTCCTCAGTTTCTGTTGTTATGTTTTCCCTTTTCATTTCTGATTTTGTTGATTTGGATACTGTCTCTGGGCCCTCTAGTTAGTTTGGCTAAGGTTTATCTATCTTGTTGATTTTCTCAAAAAAAAAACAAAACAAAAAAAAACAAAAACAAAAACAAAAAAAACCAGTGTTTGGTTTTGTTCTTTCTTTGTATCAGTTCTCTTTGTTTTTATTTGGTTGATTTCAGCCCTGGATTTGACTATTTCCATCTACTCCTCTTGGGTGCTTTTGCTTCTTTTTGTTCTAGAGCTCTCAGGTGTGCTGTTAAGTTGCTACTGTAGGATCTCTCCAACTTCTTTAGCAGGGCACTTAGTGTTATGCATTTTCCTCTTAGTGCTGCTTTTATTGTGTCCCATAAGTTTGGGTATGCTGTGTTCTTGAATTTTTTTTAATTGTTAAATTAACCTTCTGATTCTGAGATATATACAACTTGATTTTAGTGTATTGTCAATATAAAGAGTTAGGTTCTACTTATCAATACTTTGTGTAAAATATGTATTCTTTAGTTATTGGTATTGTTTCATAGATTTTGTTTTGGACAATGTCTTTCTTATCTTTTTATATTAAGATTTTGCTGGCAACATGAAATTTAAGGTATTTCTCTTTTTGGAAATAGTCTATGATATAATATTTATTCTTTTATTAGTTATAGAATTCACTAGAAAACCCATCTATGCTTTCAAATTTTCTTCTTTTTCTTCCTCTTTCCTTTTTTTGGGAAAGTGTCTTTTATGTAGCCTAGACTGGCCTGGAACTATATATAGATCTATATATAAATAGATATATATGTATTTCAGGCTAGTCTTGAGTTCTCAATCCTCTTGCGCCTCAGTGTTCCAGGTATGGGATGTGAAGTTTCTTGATGGGAATTTTTTTATATATTCATTTACTTTACATCTCGATCAAAACTTTCCTCCTTCCTCTCCTGCCTGTCATACTTTCACATGCCCCACTCTCCATTACACCCTCCTCTTCTTAGAGAAGGGAAGTCCCTCATGGGAACCCACCTGTTCTAGCACATCAAGTCTCAGCAAGATTAAGTGCATGCCCCCTGCCCCTGTACTGAGGCCAGACAAGACAGCCTAGCTAGGGAAGGCATCCAAAGGAAAGTAACAGAGACAGCCCCCTTTCCAGTTATTAGGGGGCCCACAGGAAGACCAAGATGCACATCTGCTACAAATATGTAGAGAGCCTACATTAAGCCGACATATGCTATTTGGTGGTTCAGTCTCTTTGAACCCCCATGGACCCAGGTTTGTAGGACTTTGTAGGCCTTTTTGTGGTGTCCTTGACCCCTCTGGCTTTCTCAATTCTTCCCGTCACTCTTCCACAAGACTCACTGACTAAAGGCACTTGGATACTGTGCTAGCTAGTTTTATGTCAACTTGACACAAGCATAGTCATCTGCAAGGAGGGACTATCAATTGAGAAAGTGCCTTCATAAGATCTGTCTATAGGCAAACCTGTAAGACATTTTCTTAATTAGTGATTGATGCTCTCAGCAATCCAGCACATTGTGGGTGGTGTCACCAATGAGGTGGTGGTTCTGGGATCTATAAGAAAGGAGGCTTTGCAAGCCATTGGGAGAAAACCAGTAGAGCACCCTGCAGTGGCCTCTGTGTCAGCTCCTGTCTCCAGAAGATACAAGACAGATACCTAAATTTGACTGCTGGAACCCACATTGAAAAAGAGAACTAACTACTAAAATTGTATTCTTATCTTCACATGAACACTGTAGAGTGCACACACACACACAGCGGATAAATAAAAATAAAAATGTAAATTTGCTGCTGTTGATGGGTCAGTATTCTTTAATCTATGATAGAAGTTAGCCATATTTGTGAAAAATCTCTTTACTTTCCCCAAATTTTGTCAAATTCTTTTTCTTTTTTTCCCCTTATAGTTATACTGTAATTCCTGTTTTTTTTTTAATACTGTTCAGAGTCAGTGTGGTGGTAAAATGTCTTTAATCTTGGGAGGCAGAGGCAGGTGATCTTTGTGAGTTTGAAGCCAGCCTCATCTACAGAGCAAGTTCCAGGACAGCCAGGGCTCCACACAGAACCCCTGTCTCAAAATCATGGATTGATCAATCAATCAATCAATCAATCAATCAATCAAATGTTCAAATAGCTTCTCTTTCCCAGTTTCTAATAGGGATCTGAATACAAGTCTGTATTTACATATGCTTAGATTTTTGTGTTGCTAGTAAGAATTGCAAATTCCATTCTAATATTTACTTCTATTTATATTTATTCTATTTCATTTTAAATGGAACTCTCCCATCTTATTCTGTAAGGTATTGCATTTATCTTTGGCGTTAGCTTCATGAAATAAATTTCCAATTGGTCCATATCATATAACCCATAACCAGTTACACTTTTTTTTTGTTTCATCTATTTCATGACCACTATTTCCAGTTTAAAATGTTATTTGTACAGCTTTCCTTTATGTTTTCTTCAAATATTTCATCTGTCTTCAGTGCTTACCATACATAAATTATTTCTATGCACATGGACTTTTCATCGTGTTGTATTTGTCTATTCAGCTATAGATATTTTCATTTTGTATTCATATGACCCAGCTCTTCCACGGATTTCTCTCACCTACTATAAATGTTTTACTCTTTTCCCTTTCTCTTCTCATCATCCTTCAAGGGCTTTCATCTCTTATAATTTTGAAAGTCTCTGAAAATAAGAATTTATATTTCATTCTCATAAAACTTCCATACATACAGAAAAATACTTATGTTAATTGAAGCTGTGAGGGATAAGAATTGATATCTTCTGTTTCAGAAAATGCTACTGAATGTAAGTTAAGAAAACTTTGATTATTGTTGGAAAGTAAGGACAATTGCATGATAGAAGATGCTAAGTAGACTCCATGGAGAAAGAGGTCATGGGTATATTCATTAATTTGATAATAAATGGGGTTTTATAGGCATTTTTGGCAATGATAACCAGAATATATATGAAAATCAGTCAATAGGTAGTCAGAATGGACAATTAACTATTAATAGATATAAAATGTAAAGCACAAAATATAAGACTGAACAATAAATGGCCTTCACAATGAAGAAGAATACACAGATAATTGAAACTCACAAGTGTCTACCTAGAATATCACTGAAAAAAATAAATACAAGTAATGAAACACAAAAATTTAAACTTTAAAGCAACAAAGAAAAGATATAAGAAAGTAGAGAAGGAAAAGTTCATAAACACTCCAGTCTCTTTATATACAGGCCAATTCTTATGTTCTACCCTTTTTTCTCAGAGTCTTAAGTGGAACATTTCTTTTAAGTGCTTCTTGGCCATTCAAGATTCCTCTGTGGAGAATTTTCTGTTTTAGCCCTATACTCCATTTTAAAATTTCGTTATTTGGGTTTTTTTTGGAGTCTAATTATATTGAGTTCTTTATATATGCTTGATATTAGCCCAATGTCACATATAGGATTAGTAAGGATTTTTCCCAATCTGTAAGATGTAGTGATAATGTAGCTTATATGAATGGCTATTTTTTCTTGGTTGATATGTCTTTCTGTATGAACTGTTATAAAATTCTTAAGGTGGGTGAAATGTAAAGATTTTTCACTGAGAGGGCAAACTTTTCTCTAGGAGCATTGGTACGTATTGTCTAAATATTGCCTGGGATTATCAAGGGTTAAATAAGAGAAAAGTAGACCATTTCTAAGACATGTCTATGAATTCAGGACTAATGGCTCCAGAAAAAAATTAGAGCAAGATTATGAGGAAAAAATTAAAATTAAAAATAGAAGGATGGTTAGTTTGATGGCCAGCCTGGTCTACAGACCAAATTCCTGGACAGCCAGGGCTACACAGAAAAACCTTGTCTTGGGAAAAAATAGAGGAACGAGGAGGCTAGCAGTGAAGATCAGCAGTGAAGAGCACTGCTTACTCTTTCAGAGTACCTGGGTTCAATGTTCAGCACCCATATGGTATCTTCTAATGTTTATAACTCTAGTTCCTGGGCTCCAATACCACCTTTGCCACTTCAGGAACCAGGCATGCATGTAGTGCACAGACATGCATGCAGGCAAAACATTCACATAATATGACATAATATAACAAAATAAGAATAGAGTATAAAGTTTTTGATAAAATGTGTGTGGAAAAGAGGAAGTTGAATTTGATGTCTCAGAGCATTCTCAGTGTCTAAAATTCCTTACCGAATAGCTCAATGGTATAATGTTTCAATTTAAATTATTTATTAAGAATATAACATGTTTCATGTATTCTGTAGTAATTGGAAACATATAATACCTTCCTGGAAGAGTATAGTACTTGAATTTTGTTAAAGCCAATTTGTACTAATAAAGATATTATAAGATACAGTGATTGACTAGATATAGTGGTATACTGGTATACATGTGGTACACATAATACTAGCACTTAGAAGGTAAGAGGCAGAAGGATTAGGAGTTCAAAGCCAATCTCAGCTACATATTATGAGTTTGAGGCCAAGATAGGCTGTATGAGACAATATCTTGAAAAACAAACAAACACAAACATAAGCCAGGTGTGGTGGTGCATGCCTGTATTCCTACCACCTTGGAGACAGAGGCAGAAGGATCACATGTTTGAAACCAAGCTAATCTACATAATGAATTATAGGCCAGCCAGGGAGACCCTGTCTCAAGAATAAAATGTATCCCCAAGCAGAAAACAAAACAAAACAAAACAAAACAAAACAAAACAAACAAACAAAAAATACATTTATTTAAATATGCAAATGATTTTATTCCACTCTTACAGAAAACTTTAGATATCATATATTATTTAGGAATCCTTAGTTTTTTTGTTTTTAACCATATATTATTCAACCTCCTAGATTTTTTTTTCTGACACCTGCACATTTGAATCTTTGTTGCTGCCAGTCCTGATTTAGTAAGCATAAAGGAACGTGAACTTGGAAAAATGTCTAAGATTCTGATGTTCTAGTTTGAAAGTGTACCTATAAGTTTCTTTCCTATTCAGTTGATAAGAACACTGTTACATGGGAATGCCAATCTTCAAAGGCGGCTCAGAAAGGTTATTTGATTGGCCATCCTTATCAGTCTCTACCACAGATGGCCTATCTTTTTTGATAAATATGTGTATATATGTAATAGCTTATCTCGCTTATCTCCTGTGTATGTGTTTTGTGTAATGAAAGAAAAATTGCATCTGGATATAGAAATGGAATATAGACATCCATTTATTGTTCCTGTAAATTAGAACTATAGTACTTACTCATATAGATATAATGGATAATTTATGATATTAATTTGGTATTGTTGCTAATAAGATGAGAGCACACACTTAAATCTCAGCAGTTTCCATTCAAATTTGAAGGCCAGCCTTATTTACATAATGAGTTTCAGGCCAGCAATCAATAAAAAATTAGACAAGATAAAAGAATGAGTTGAGTGAGGATTTAGACTGGAAGTTAGAGTAGCATAAGTATCAATAGAGGTTGTCACATAGTAAGTGCTCTGTATGTATTTTCAGTCACTATTGTCGTCAGAGTTACTGATTTTTTTTATGAGTTTGACTTAGAATACACACACATACATTTAATCTTTTACAATCTATTCTTTGTGTCAATTTTTGCATTTTTTCTCTTAGGTGAGAAGTTTTAGGATTAATAATAACTCAGAAAAAAGAATTTCTGAAAAAGCTACAGTTTATGGTGAAACAGTGGATGAAGATTCAAGAGATGATTCGTTGTATTCCATCTTAGAAGAAATGTGGCAAGATGCTGAATGGATGAAAAGATACCAGAGAAACCAGTTCTACCCTTTGAATCATGCTGCTTTCAGTAAGAAAGTTTTGAATACTAAGAGGGATTCTGAATGTACAGATATTAGAAAGCATGTAGACCTCAAACTAAATGTTCCTTCACAGAAAAGACTCCATAAAAAAGACTCATTTGGAAAGCATTTTAAGCATAATTTAGACTTACAAATTGATAATAAAAACAAAGCAACAAAGAATTCTGACAAAATAATGAGCCACAGGCAAGGTTTTGCCCACAGTGCTTCTTATTACTAACCTTGAAAATCCACATATGGGAACAGAATTCTGTGAAAGTAATCAGTATGGAAAAGTCATCAGAATCAAGCATACATGTAGACGAAGTATGATATCTCCTGTTGAGGAAAAGCAAAAACCATGTGATACATTGGAAGAATGTTCACCCAAAAATCACATATCTTCACTGCTTCCAGAAGTCACAATGTAGAAAAACATCGTGAACTTAGTAAATGCATAAATGTTTTTACACAGAAGCCACTACTTAGTATATATCTGCAATTTCACAGAGATGAAAAACTATGCATTTGTACTCAATGCGGGAAGGCATTCATCCAGAATTCTGAATTAAAGATGCATGAGAAAACTCACACTAGAGAAAAACTGTACAAGTGCAGTGAATGTGGAAAATCATTTTTCCAGCTGCCATCTCTACTTAGGCATCAAACAACCCATACTGGAGAAAAACTCTATTCATGCAGTGAATGTGGGAAAGACTTCTCCTTGAGTTCAGCCCTCAATATACACCAGAAAATCCATACTCGGGAGAGATGTCACAAATGTAATGAGTGTGGGAAAGCCTTTACCCAAAAGTCAACACTCCGAATGCATCAGAGAATTCACACAGGAGAGAGATCTTATATATGCACTAAATGCGGACAGGCTTTCATCCAGAAGGCACACTTGATTGCACATCAAAGAATTCATACTGGAGAAAAGCCTTATGAATGCAGTGACTGTGGAAAATCCTTCCCTTCTAAGTCCCAACTTCAGATGCATAAGCGAATTCACACTGGAGAAAAACCCTACATATGCACCGAGTGTGGGAAGGCTTTCACCAATAGGTCAAACCTCAATACTCACCAAAAGTCTCATACTGGAGAAAAATCTTACATATGTGCTGAATGTGGGAAGGCCTTCGCTGACAGATCAAATTTTAATAAACACCAGACCATTCATACTGAGGAAAAGCCCCATGTTTGTGCCAATTGTGGGAGGGCCTTCATCCAGAAGTCACAGTTAATTACACACCAGAAAATCCACACTATGGAAAAACCTTACAAATGTCCTGAACTGTGAGAAAATCCTTCTTCAAGAAACCACATCTCAAAGTACACCAGCGAATCCATACAGGAGAGAAACCATATATGTGTGCAGAGTGTGGGAAGGCCTTCACTGACAGGTCTAATTTCAATAAACACCAGACAGTTCACACTGGGGATAAACCCTATAAATGTAGTGAATGTGGAAAGGGCTTTACTCAGAAATCAGTTCTAAGTATGCACAGAAGTATTCATACCTGAAAGTAATCCTGCTCATCAAAACAAGACAACCTTATGATAGAAGTCAAATCTAAGTGTATATTATAAGATTCATCTAGGACATATTTGTGTAAATACCCTGTACAAAACATCCAAGTATCTCACATGAGATAAAACTCTTTAAGAATATATGGGAAAGGAGGAATTTTTATATTTGCATGGCCTCACAAAGCAGAATTCATATTGGGAAGAATGGTAGTTTGATACATTAAGAAATGTCTTCCTATATTCCTATATTACAAAGCAAATTGTTACCAAATTCTTTTTTAGAAAGAAATTATGCAAGTTTCAGTAATGTAAGTAATTAAAAGTAACATCAAAATGAATGATAAAGCAACAAAATAATGTATTTGATGTGTAAAATTCTCAGTTGTGTAGAGTTTTTGTGGTGAGATATACTATGTAACAGGAAGAATTAAGTTCCTTTTCAAAATTAGAATGATTATGTCTATCAATTTTTTTTGCCACTGAATATTTCTTTCAAGTATACCCACAAGTCAAAAGTCATTTTGATTTTTTGTATAATACACATCTGCAGACATAATTTTATATGGTAACATAGAATGATCCTGTTACTCATTCTGCTGAACATGAGCTAATATTCTTCTTGCATTTGCTAGAAGTACAGTAGCCACAGATGTGTGTGTGTATAATATTTTCTCCTAGGTTTCTATTTGTATTGAACAGAAGAGCAAATGTCTTTGATTTTAATGTGTTCAATTCATTTTATTTATAAGTATTAATTTTGAATTTTTATGGGCTACAGTGTGATGTTTTATCTATCATCTCAAATACTTATCAATTTTGTATGATGAAATGATTTGAAATAATTTCCTGTGGCTGTTTTGAACTGCATGATGTCATATTGCTAACCCAATTACCATTTGTGTAATTGAACAGCAGAACTTAGTACTTTAGTCTATCAGTTACATTGTTCCCATTAATCAATCTCTCCCTATTATCTTTCCTACCCTGTGTGTCCCAGTTAGACACTTTTTATAAATGCCCTTTTATAGTGTTAACATTTTTTGTTAAGAAGTAGTTTCTCTCTGCTCCTTCACTTTTGACTTTGACTATGACTGGCTTTGGACAGAGGGACCTCATGAAAGAGATTTTAAAAGGGGCTTGAGATATGTGAAAACCTACCTCAAGGTTTATTCTTTCTAACTGCCCTTTGGAATCCCGAGACTTCTGTGTGAAAAGTCTCAGATCATCCTACTGGGAGATTAAGAAAACCACATAGAGCAGAGCAAGCCAGCTCAGCTGAGATTGATTGGCCAAATAGCTTGCCAAGTCTTAGACATAGGAATGAGACCTTATTAGATTTCTAGTCCTATCCAAGACAGTCCTGCTCAGAACAGCCATATCAGTTATTCCAGCTAAACTGGCAGTGTGAGATAAATAACCACCACTTTAAACAGCTGCCTGTTGGATTGGTTTGTTGCATAGCAAATGCTAAGTAATACATAAAAGGATATTATATCCACCGTAATGTGGCATTGGCTTTGGTACTGGGCATCAGGTGGAAACCAGAATGAGGACACTTCATAAAATGTATCCCACATTATTTAGTAAGGGAAAAATGGGAAAACACCAACATGTTCTGTAGAAAGATAAAGAACATATCAGTTGAAATTTTGGATCTGACTTAGGAGATTTCCGAGAGAATAATACAAATATCACTTTGCTGCTTTAGCTGCATATAATAAAGTGCAGAAAAGAGAGATGAATTCAAGAAAAAGCTGTTCCAACGGGTAAACAGAATCAAAAGGAATACTAAAAAGACTTGAATATTTGAGAAATAAACTGTTTTACATAGGTAATCACACAGTCATCAAAGTATCCTCAAGGTATAAAGTGTCCTGGGGTAAAGGTCAGTCATGGATGTGTCTGTACAAGTCTTTATTACAATGTGTAGAATATTGCATTGGTGCTAAGTTAGTGAGCACTTCTATGTAATATCCCATGATACTTTGAGAAACTGCTCTAAATTAAAGAGAGCTTATAAAGATTCACTGATGTGGCATTTGGGACACGAGCTAGCTCAAACCAGACCCATAGAAAACTAAAGACAGTTTTAAACCTTTGAAATTACCTCATGATTGCTTTTAAAAGTGACTGAAATAATTCAAAATTAAGAGTAGTTGGATTACCTTACCTAAACTAACATCTTCAAGAAGGATATGAGCTGAGAAATTTACTAATCTAGTTGTAAAATGAACCCTTTCTTATGGGAAATGAAGAAGGTCTTAGAAGGAAGACCCAAGTATAATATTTAACTTTCCAACACTGCTCAAAACTACCTGAAACTCCAGTTCCCAGGTGCCTTTGGCACTCATGGTGCCAGCACTCATGTTCATATATAACTATGCAGACCCTCATACACATAATTAAAATATTAAATAATAAATATACAGTTGTCTAACTATAGATTATGTTCTCCAAACTCTCTTTAGTGGAGCCCGGAAGATGACAGAACTCTGAATTTCACTGTAGCTGAGTTTGGTGCTTGGCCAGAAAGTGTATTTGTGTGTGGGAAACATAAGACTTTAAAAGAGTAAAAATCTCTGTATGACAGAAAGAATGAAATTCAGCTTAGGATAGAGAAAAAAGCCTTGCAGTAATTGAACACAGACAAAGTTTCAGTACATAAAAGACAAGAAACCTTACTTCTCCTGGTCTTGCCGCAGTGTAAAATGCCACAAAGCATAATTACATCCCTTCCCTTTCTGTGACTACTGCTTTATCAGTGATGTCACCAAATGTCTTTCACCATTTTTAGGAATTTCCCATTACTGAGCTTCCTTGACATTCTGTATGTAGGTTTGCATCTGTGTAGTTGCCCTACAGCCCTTGAGGCTTAGCTCCTGCCCTTACATTCCCTTATGAGTTTGAGCTCTACGTCATTGTTGAACCACTGAGTTCTGCTTCTTCGTATGGGACGTGCTACCCAGGCTTAGCACATTAGCTGGTGCTGCTTCCATTCTCCTCTAGCATGATCACTTGCCACACTAGCCTGTAGCTCTCTACAACCTCAACTAATTGACAATTCAGGGGCCTCTCTCATATAAACACTGGGTTGTTTACTCACACAAAAGTGAAGAGCAAGTGGGGTCAGAGGACTTGAGGTGACAGGAAACATGCTCCATATGAAGAGTGAGGCCTGAAGGAGTTTTGTCCACAGTTAGTTGGGCATGGGGGCTGCATTTTGCCTAATAGAGACATGCGTACACTGTACATGATGAGTGGGGCATGTAGTGTGCAGTGGTGGGAGTTTTTCCATGGGGCTTGTTTGTGGTTTGTGAGCATTTATGTAGTGGATGGAGTGTGCAAGGGCAATGGGCAGAGCATGTAAATACTCTAAATTGTGGGTAGGACTTGAGGGCATTTGTGTAGTATAAACAGAAGCTCTTGGTTGTAGGCCTGGTATGCAAGGTTTGTTCTGCCAGTTTGGGCTAGTCCCAAGTGAAAATGCAGGCCAGTGTTGGATAGTTAAGGTTACAGGCATGTTAGAACTGGGTGGAATTGATGTGGCTATTCCTGGTTGTCAATTTGACTGTATCTGGAGTCAACTGAAACCCAAATGACTGAGCATTCCAGTTAGGAATTTTTTTTTCTTTCTTAAGTCATTTGAAGTGGGAAGACCCATTTTTTAATTTGCTTTTTAATGGCTTTACATCCCAATATCAGCCCCCCTCCTCCCAGTACCCCCTCACACAGATCCCCCGAACCCCTTCTCATCTGAGAAGGGGGAGCACCCCCCATGAGTATTACCCCCTGCTCATCGAGTCACTGGAGAAATAGTGCATCTTCTCCACTGAGGCCAGACAAGCCGGCCCAGTTAGGGAACTGGATCCATAGGCAGGCAACACATTCAGAGACAGCCCACTCCAGTTGTTGGGGACTTGTGTGAAGCCCAATGTTAACTTCTACTATATATGTGCAGGGGAGCCTAGGTCCAGTCAATGCCTGCTCTTTAGTTGATGGCTCAGTCTTCTGGGAGCCCCAAGGTCCAGGTTAGTTGACTCTGTTGGTAGAAGACCCACTTCTAATCCAGAACATTGAGGTGAGAAGACTCATCTTTAATATGGACCACATCTTCTGCTGGCGCCTACATAAAGGAAATGGAAGAAGGAAGCTCTCTTGCCAACTTGCTTTTACCTCCTTAGGAAGTCCATTCTTTCACTGGCATTAGAGCCTGCTACTTTGGGACTTTGATATATACTGGAAACCAACTGAGATATGCAGCATCATGGACTGAACAACTACTGGATTCTTGGACATTCCATTTATAACTAGCCACTGTTTGACTAGCTGGTCCAAAGCCTATAAATCACTTTTTAAAACTTATTCTTTTATTTTATTGGATATTTTCTTTACATTTCAAATGTTATCCCTTTCCTGCCCCCTGAGACCCCTATCCCCTCCCCTGCTTCTATGAGGGTGTTCCCCCACCCACCCCCCATTCCCACCTTCCCCCCTCGCATTCCCCTACACTGGGACATCAAACCTTCATAAGACCAAGGGCCTCTCCTCCCATTGATGACCCACAAGGCCATCCTCTGCTACATATGTGGTTAGAGCCATGGGTCCCTCCATGTATACTCCTTGGTTGGTGTTTAGTCCCTGGGAGCTCTGGGGGGAGGGGAGATCCAGTTGGTATATATTGTTGTTCTTCCTATGGTGTTACAAAACCCTTCAGCTCCTTCAGTCCTTTCTCTAACTCCTCCATTGGGGACCCCATGCTCAGTCCAATGGTTGGCCGCCTCTGTATATGTCAGGCTCTGGCAGAGCCTCTCAGGAGACAGCTATATCAGGCTCCTGTCAGCATACTCTTCTGGTACCCACAATAGTGTCTGTGTTTAGTAACTGTGTATGGATGTGTATGTATATTCTCCCGGTGGGGAAGTCTCAGGATGACATTTCCTTCAGTCTCTGCTCCACACTTTGTCTCTGTATTTGTTCCCGTGAGTATTTTGTTCCCCCTTCTAAGAAGGACCAAAGCATCCACACTTTGGTCTTCCTTCTTCTTGAGCTTCATGTGGTCTGTGAGTTGTATCTTGAGTATTTCGAGCTTTCAAACTAATATCCACTTATCAGTGAGTGCATACCATATGTGTTTTTTGTGATTGGGTTTACCTCACTCAGGATGATATTTTTAGTTCCATCCATCTGCCTGTGAATTTCATGTATTCATTTTTTTAATAGTTGAATAATACTCCATTGTATAAATGTACCACATATTCTGTATCCATTCCTCTGTTGAAGGACATCTGTTTCTTTCCAGCTTCTGGCTATTATAAATAAGGATGCTATGAACATAGTGGAGTATATGTCCTTGTTATATGTTGGAGCATCTTCTGGGTATATGCCCAGGAGTGGTATTGCTGGGTCTTCAGGTAATACTATGTCCAATTTTCTGAGAAAACCGCCAGACTGATTTCCAGAGTGGTTGTATCAGCTTGCAATGCTACCAACAATGGAGAGTGTTCCTCTTTCTCCACATTCTTGCTAGCATCTGCTATCATCTGAGTTTTTAATCTTAGTCATTCTGACTGGTATGACATGGCATCTCAGGGTTGTTTTGATTTGCATTTCCCTGATGACTAAGGATGTTGACATTTCTTTAGGTGCTTCCCAGCCATTAAATATTCCTCAGTTGAAAATTCTTTGTTTAGCTTTGTACCCCATTTTTTAAATATGGTTATTTGATTGTCTGGAGTCTAATTTCTTGAGTTCTTTGTATATATTAAATATTGGCCCTCTATGAATATAGGATTGGTAAAGATCTTTTCCCAATCTGTTGGTTGCTGTTTTGTCCTATTGACAGTGTCCTTTGCTTTACAGAAGCTTTGCAATTTTATGAGGTTCCATTTGTCAATTCTAGATCTTAGAGCATAAGCCATTGGTGTTCTGTTTAGGAACTTCCCTCCTGTGCCTAGGTATTCAAGGCTCTTCTCCACCTTCTCTTCTATTAGTTTCAGTGTGTCTGGTTTTATATAAAGGTGCTTGATCCACTTGTACTTGGGTTTTTACAAGGAGAAAAGAATGGGTTAATTTGCATTCTTCTACATGCTGACCTCCAGTTGAACCAGCACCATTTGTTGAAAATGCTGTCTTTTTTCCACTGGATGGTTTTGGCTCCTTTGTCAAATATCAAGTGACCATAGGTGTGTAGTTCATTTCGGGGTCTTCAACTCTATTCCATTGATCTTCCTGCCTGTCTCTGTACAAATACCATACAGTTTTTTATCACTATTGCTCTGTAGTACAGCTTGAAGTCAGGGATGATGATTCCCCAGGAAGTTCTTTTATTGTTGAGAATAATTTTTGATATTCTGGGTTTTTTGTCATTCCAAATGAATTTGAGAATTGCTCTTTCTAACTCTGAAGAATTCATTTGGAATTTTGATGGGGATTGCATTGAATCTGTAGATTGCTTTCAGCAAGATGGTCATTTTTACTATATTAATCCTGCCAATCCATGAGCATGGGAGATCTTTCCATCTTCTGAGATCTTCTTCAATTTCTTTCTTCAGAAACTTGAAGTTCTTGTCATACAGATCTTTCACTTGCTTGGTTAGATTCACCCGAGGTATTTTATATTATTTGTGACCATTGTGAAGGGTGTCATTTCCCTAATTTCTTTCTCAGCCTGTTTATCTTTTGAGTAGAGGAAGGCTACTGATTTGTTTGAGTTAATTTTATATGCAGCCACTTTGCTGAAGTTGTTTATCAGGTTTAGAAGTTCTCTGGTGGAAGTTTTAGGGTCACTTAAGTATACTATCATATCATCTGCAAATAGTGAAATTTGACTTCTTCCTTTACAATTTGTATCCCTTTTACCTTTTGTTGCCTAATTGCTCTGGCTAGGACTTCGAGTACTATATTGAGAGAGTGGGCAGCCTTGTCTAGTCCCTGATTTTAGTGGAATTGCTTCAAGTTTCTCTCCATTTAGTTTGATGTTGGCTACTGGCTTGCTGTATATTGCTTTTACTATGTTTAGGTATGTGCCTTGACTTCCTGATCTTTCCAAGACTTTTACCATGAAGGGATGTTGAATTTTGTCAAATGCTTTCTCAGCATCTAATGAGATGATCAAGTGGTTTTCTTTTTCTTTGAGTTAGTTTATATAGTAGATTATGTTGATAAGATTTCCATATACCAAACCATCCCTGCATCCCTTGGATGAAGCCTACTTGATCATGATGGATGTTTGTTTTGATGTGTTGTTGGATTCGGTTTGCATGTATTTTATTGAGTATTTTTGCATCGATATTCATAAGGGAAATTGGTCTGAAATTCTTTCTTTGTTGTGTCTTTGTGTGGTTTAGGTATGAGTATAATTATGGCTTCATAGAACGAATTGTGTAGTGTTCCTTCTGTTTCTATTTTGTGGAATAGTTTGAAGAGTATTGGTATTAGGTTTTCTTTGAAGGTCTGATAGATTGCTGCACTAAAACCATCTGATCCTGGGATTTTTTTTTTTTTTTTTTTTTTTTTTTTTTTTGGCTGGGAGACTTTTAATGACTACTTCTATTTCTTTAGGGGTTATAGGATTGTTTAAATTGTTTATCTGATCCTGATTTAACTTTGCCACCTGGTATCTGTCTAGAAAATTGTCTATTTCATCCAGATTTTCCAACTGTTTTGAGTATAGGCTTTTGTAGTAGGATCTGATGATTTTGAATTTTTTCGGTTTTCTGTTATTTATCCCTTTTCATTTCTGATTTTATTAATTGGGATACTGTCTCTGTGCCTTCTTGTTAGTCTGGCTAAGGATTTATCTATCTTGTTGATTTTCTCAAAGAGCCAGCTCCTGGTTTTGTTGATTCTTTGTATAGTTCTTTTTGTTTCTACTTGGTTGATTTCAGCCCTGAGTTTGATTATTTCCTGCCATCTACTTCTTTTGGGTGTATTTGCTTCTTTTTGTTCTAGAGCTTTCAGGTGTGCTGTTAAGCTGCTAGTGCATACTCTCTCCATTTTCTTTTTGGAGGCACTCAGAGCTATGAGTTTTCCTCTTAGCACTGCTTTAATTGTATCCCACAAATTTTGGTATTATGTGCATTCATTTTAATTAAATTCTAAAAAGTCTTTAATTTCTTTCTTTATTTCCTCCTTGACCAAGTTATCATTGAGTAGAGCGTTGTTCTTTAACTGGCCCTATAAGTTGAGAATTTTCACTCTCTTCTATACCTATTATCCTTAGGTTTCATCTTCTCATTGTTTCCTGGATTTCCTGGATGTTTTGAGTTAGGAGCTTTTTGCATTTTTATTTTCTTTGACTGTTTTGTTTCTGTGTTATCTTCTGCACCTGAGATTCTGTCTTCTATCTCTTGTATTCTGTTGGTGGTACGTGCATCTATGACTCCTGATTTCTTTCCTAGGTTTTCTATCTCCAGGGTTGTCTCCCTTCGTGATTTCTTTATTGATTCTATTTCCATTTTTAGATCCTGGATGGTTTTGTTCAATTCCTTCACCTGTTTGGTTGTGTTTTCCTGTAAGTCTTTAAGGGATTTTTTTTTTGTGTGTGTGTTTTCTCTTTAATGGTTTCTTCCTGTTTACCTGTGTTCTCCTGTATTTATTTAAGTGAGTTATTTATGTCCTTCTTAAAGTCCCCTATCATCATCATTAGAAGTGATTTTAAATCTGAATCTTGCTTTTCTGGTGTAATGAGGTATCCAAGACTTTCTATTGTGGGAAAACTGGGTTCTGATGATGCCAGGTAACCTTGGTTTCTGTTGCTTATGTTCTTCCACTTGCCTCTCACCGTCTGGTTATCACTAGTGCTACCCCCTTGTTGTCTTTGTCTGGATCCTATCCCTCCTGTGATCCTGGTTGTGTCAGAACTCCTCAGTGTCCGGCTGTCTCTGTGATCCTGTGATTCTGGGATCCTGAGATCCTGGATGTGTCAGAGCTCCTGGGAGTCAAGCTGCCTCTGGGATCCTGAAATCCTGGTGTGAACAAGCTCCTAAGATCCTATGATCCTGGGTGTGTTAGAGCACCTGAGGTTGGAGCTTCTTCTTAGTGTTGTGGGACTGGGTACGGTGCTATCACCCAAAGTTTGCTCAGAGTACCAGCTCAGACCAGAAGGAACTTGTGCCACTGACTGGTCAAGGGTTTCTGTGTCCCTGCATCCTGAGGGTCCTGGTTATTCCTGGTTTTGGGGCAGATGTTATGGACTCCTCACCTATGATGTGTTAGAGTACCTGAGAGTGGAGCTTCTTCTGAGTATTGTGGGACTGGGGTGGAGCTAGTGCCCAAGGTCTGCTCCTATAATTCATTCTAATAAATCCCCTTTCTATATAGAAAGATTCATTCTGTAAGTTCTATTACTTTAGAGAACTTTGACTAATACAGATTTTGGTTCCAAAAATGGTTCTAGAACAACATAATTATAAGGATGAATCTTTTATATACCTGGAATAGGCTTTCCACTTTGTCAACACATACATTTACTGAATCCTCTCCAGTTACGAAAACCTCTTTGGGGAGCTTAGAGAGTACTGAGAGCTCATGGGATGAAGTATTTTACAAACTTAAGGAGACAAGTGCATTTGTTTATTCAGACTCATTAGTTGTGAGAGGTAATGGATTTTATGACTGTATATTGTAAGGGCCGAGGTAAAGCTCAAGTCCCTGGAATCGGCGCTCACCCCAAATGACCACAGAAGTCGACAGTTGATGCAATCAAAGCAAGAGGCTTTTACTAAGAACCAGCTAGCTGGACTCACTCAGCCCCATACCTCCGCAAGAGGGAAGGGGAGGGAGAATGAGCCCCTAACATCAAAATACACAGGTTTATAAAGACAAAAGCCACAGGATGGGAGGGGGCTGGGGAATAAGGACTTCTTAGGTGGGAAGGCTCTTGATTGTATTTCTTATAGGTACACAGCTGGGAAAACTGAGGAGTCAGGATGTTTCAGGCAGAAGTGCACACTCTTATTGACACACACGCAGCTGGGAAACTTAGGAGCCAGGATATTCCAGGCAGGAGTGCATGCTCTTATTGATACACAGCTGCAGTTTTTCAGAAATAATTGGTATGTCCTGCTTTGGGGCCCTTCCCCAGGAGTTCACGAGTTCATGGTCCCATGTTATTCTGAGATACTGGCCAATTAAAAATTTTTCCTTACATATAAAATTTTTGACAATTTGTAGAAAAATAGGGAAAATTGTGATGCTTGTCAGTTGCTCTTAGCATCTCTGGACAAAGGAAAAGAATGAGCTCCCTGATAAAATTAACCATCTCCAACTCCTTTTTAGTAGATCATCTTTTGATAATGCTCCAGTCAACCATTCAAACATACCTTTATACCTTTCTTACCTGTGAAAGCTTTCATATTGAACCTAGATTACAGAATCTTTTCTGTGCTCATTCAATGTTGGAATATTAATTAAAAATTGTTCTTAAGTTATGTGACTGTTACAATAATTGAAAGCAATTAAAATATATGAAAGTTAAAAATAATTATCTTTAATATAAATGTAAATTTATATTAAACAGTGAATTAATCAGGCAGCTGTATTTCTTTACCTTATTATATTCCCCAATAACTACACAGAAAATTAAGATTTATTTAAAACTGCACTTAAATCGCCGAGCAGTTAAATGATATTCCTTTACCTCCTATGCTAATCTGGCTACCTCCCTGCCCCATCCATGATGCTTCAATATTATTATTGATTTGGTTCTTTGGATCCATTCTTCATGGCTCCAGGTCCTCCATCCAGCAGCTGATATGAATCTCTCTTCTTCCTTCTGGCTGGCAGATGCCCCACTCTATTCTGTGTTCTGCTCAGCCGTTGGGTGATCAGTGTTTATTGATAAGGCAGAGAATAAATGGTAAGAACTGTTTATAAAAGTTGAGGCAGAAGATTCTTGATATAAGCATTGCAATACCACGTGGATTGAAATAAGATATGAGAGCAGAGAAATCAATATTTGAATAACCCAAGGGTAAACTTTACACTGTTTACAAAAACATGCTTGCAGAGCTTTGTTGTCCTTTTTTTCTGTTGTACTTTTTTCCTTAGGGTTGGAGATGCTGTTGCTCAGTTGAATGAATTAAGCCTAATGGGTTTAATTGGGACCCGTATTAGCAGAGGCCAGGTGGCAGCATTGAATCACTGTAGACAATGTGTTCGTTGTTATTCTAATGGGAAGCATAGACAAAGCAATGTCCATAATGGCCTGACCCGTAACGGCCAGCACAAAGTGAATTTTATGACTCTTGGACCTTTGGTACTGGCTCACCAATCATGGTGTTTCCAGTAATGAAATAGATATGAAGCCTACTGTGTTTTGTTTGATCTGTATAAGTAGAAAACTTCTCAAACAAATGAAAGAAGGGCTTCATTGGATTGTGGCAAAAGGGTATTTCAGCCCATGTATCAGTTTCCAGACTTAGAAACATTATGCAGACCTGGAACTTCTCTGAATGAAGAGATGGCCAAGTTACCCTCAGGAAGGACCTTGGTAAAATAACTAAATTAGCTTTTCCCCAGTCTTTCCTCAGAGGAGCCTACAGTCTTTTATACTGTGGGAACTGTACACTTTGGGAAAAGTAACAATCAGACTTTCTGGAGGCTATTAGATAATGGCTCTGAATTAATGCTAATTTTAGGAGACCCCAAGAAACATAATGTTCCTCCCATTAATGCAACTGCTTATGGAGGTCAAGTATTAATGGAGCTTTGGCTGAAGTTTGACTCACAGTTGGTTCATTTTGGTTGTTGAACTCATCTTGTGGTATTTCCATAGTCCCAGAGTATATAATTGGGATACATAGATTTATAAAGTTGGCAGAATTCACACATTTGTTCCCTGAGGCTATTTAACCAAAGGCTAAATGGAAGCCTTTAGAGTTACCTCTGCCAAAGGAAATACTGAATCAAAAATAGTACTGCATCCCTAGAGGAATTCCAGAAAGTAATGCCACCATCAAGGACTTCAAAGATGCAGGGGTGGTGTTTCTCACATCTCCCCTTAACTCTTCTATGTGGATACTGCAGAAGACAGTGGATCATGGCGAATGACAGTTGACTATTGGAAACTCACTCAGCTAGTAACTCTGATTGTAACTCCTGTACCAGATGAAGTGTCCTTACTTGAACAAATTAACCTATCTCCTGGAACATGGTATGCAGCTTATTGATCTAGCAAATGCCCTTTTCTCAGTACCTGTCCACAAAGACCACCAGAAGCAATTTGCTTTTAGTCAGCAAGGTCAGCAGTATACCTTTACAGTTTTACCTCTTCAGCCCTGTGTCATAACTTAGAAGGCATTGTCATTGTCTCTTCCACAAAATATTGGTCCACTATATTGATGACATTATGCTGATTGGACCAAGTGAGTAAGAGGTAGCAAACACTTTAGACTCATTGTTAACACACATATGTACGGGAAATAAATCAAATTAAAATTCAAGGGCCTTCTCCCTCAGTGAGTTTCTTAGGAGTGGTGTGGGGCATGCAGAGACATTTCCTTCTTAGGTTAAATTATTGCACCTGGTCCCTATCACCAAGAAAGAAGCACATTTGTATTCTACCATCAGCACATTCCTCACTTGAGTGTGTTACTTCAGCCTTCATACCAAGGCTCTTCAACAGATTCAGGCTGGTCTACCACTTGGACTATATGACCCAACAGACTCTATGGTAGGTACTTCAGGTGTCAGTGGCAGATAAGGATGATGTTTGGAGCCTTTAGCAGGCTCTTATAGGTGAAAGTTTGGAGCGAGGCTCTATTATCATCTGCTATTCTCTCGTTGAAAGATGGCTCCTGATCTTCTATCTGGCCTTAGTGGAAACAAAATTTGACAATGAGCCATCAAGTTACCATGTAACCTGAGCTGCCTATCATGAGCTGGGTGTTTTCTTATCCACCAAGTAATAGTATACAATATGTACAACATCAATCTATTATCAAATGAAGTAGTATATACATGATCATGTCTGAGCAGGTCCTGAAGGTACCAGAAATTACATGAAGAAGTCGCCCAAATGTCTATGTTTTTTTTCTCTTGTTACAATGCTATCTGCTGCTAAGCATGTACCTATAGCTTCATGTGGTGTGCCCTATGATTGGTTGACTGAAGAAGATAGGACTAGGGCCTGGTTTACTAATGGTTATGCATGTTATGCAGGCACCTCCAGAAGTGGAGAGCTGTAACATTATAACTTCTTTTTTTTTAAATCAACCCCGAAGGACACTGATGGAAGGAAATCATCACAGTGGGCAGAACCTCAGGAAGTAGTCATGGTCATATATTTTTGTTTGGAAGGAGACATGGCTAGATGTGCTATTGTTCACTTATTCATGGGCTGTAGCCAGTGAGTGGTCAGGGACTTGAAAAGAGTGAGATTGTAAAATTGGTGAGAGAGACATTTGGGTTAGATCTGTCCACTATGGGCAAAGGATGTGAAGATACTTGTGACCCATTTAAATGCTTATTAAAAGGTGACTTCAGATAGGGAGGAGTTCAGTAATCAAGTAGATAGAATGGCCCATTTTGTGGACAGTCAGCCTCTATCCCCAGCCATGCCTATCATTGCCCAAAGAGCCCTCTATCTCTTTTGTGGTAAATTCCATTATGGTATTTTACTTCTCTTGTTCCTCTACCTTTATCAGAACTGAGGCCTGTGTCCTCATCTCCCACAGCCCTGACCAATGGTTTGTCTATTGTTCTTAAACAATAATAAAGACAGCCAATGATTCCCATTGGACAATTAGGTACCAGGGAAGTAATGTTTCCTGCAATTAAGTGCTCACTGCTCCTCTCTGCTAGGCTGGTCACAGACTCACAAGTCTTCCCCAAGAGCTACTCAGCTTGTGGTCAGAAACTTTGGTCTTCATTTACTCACCTCACAAAGCTTAGCACAAGGAGACTAGTGACACCACTTCAAGTTTCCACCATCTTCCCAAATAACACAAACAGTTGTGGACTGTGGATTCAATTCATGAACTGTGGGTATAGTTTATATCCAAAATATAAAACCACTGAAAAAAATAATTCTAAAGACAGTCTATAAGGCCAAGTAAGGTGACACATTCCTTTAATCCCAGCACTTAGGAGACAGAGGCAGGAGTATCTTTGTGGCTAACCCAATATTTTAGTTAGGGTTTCATTGCTGTGAAGAGACATCATAACCATGGCAATACTTATAAAGGAAAACATTTAATTGGGGCTGGCTTACAGTTTCAGAGGCTTAGTCCATTATCATCATGGTGGGAAGCATGGCAGTGTGAAAGCAAACATGGTGTTGGAGGAGCTGAGAGTTCTGCATTTTGATCCAAAGGAAGGAAGAAGGAGACTGAGCATAGATTGAACATAGACCTCAAACCCCCCACCCCTATAGTGACATACTTTCTCCAACAAGGCCATTCCTCCTGATAGTACCACTTCCTATGACCAAGCAATCAAACACATGAATCTATGGGGGCCATTCCTATTCAAACCAGCACACCCAGTCTACATAGAGAGTTCCAGGATACCCAGGGCTACACAGTGAGACCCTGTTTCCAAAAATAAAAGGCTGAATCTATGTACCATTCATATCTGTTAAAGACAGAATAAGATAGTGTTAAAAATGAGCCTGAGAATTGAGAATGGGTAAATAAGACAACAAGAGAGGATGTATAATTATGAAAATACACTAGAAACACTCCAATTAAATGATGATTTTGAATTGAGGATGTAGCCCTTTTGGCTACACAGTTTGAGGCAAGCCTAGATTAGAGACTTTGTTAATAAATAGTTGAACATAAGCATTCGACTCATTTTTCCCCTAAGACATAAAAGGGTAATTGAAAAAAAAATTGTGGTGGATTGAGCCTTGCAAGAACTAATTAAGAATTCAACCACTGAACCACATCCCTGGCTTATATTTTCTTTTATGCCAGGGATGGTGGCAGCACTCAGGAGGCAGAGGCAGAATGATCTCAAGTTCAAGGCCAGCCCAGTCTACATAGCATTGAGGTCTCCATAGTGAGTCCGTGTATCAATAAAGAAAAAAATCTTTTGAATGCATAAATTTACTATGTGGACAAAACAATGGGGAAAGCAGAAGTTAGAGAAGTGACAGCACAAAAGATTTCTAGGAAGCAGCTAAAAGAATGAGCAGACACTCAGGAAAGAACATGAAATGTGGCCTCTTGGCTCAGTGGAACCTCTGAGATCACAGGACATGAGGTTGTCAGATCCCTAAAAGATCAGGATGAAATGTGAATTGGAAGCAGATGAGGAACTGGACCCCACATTCCTCCTCAAGTACATTGTAGGAATAGGAGCAAGCTCAAATGCAAGCAAAGTAAGCCTTGGGGAATGTGTTGGTCACTTGTCACTTTATCAAAATTCTTGAGAAACTGAAAGGATGAAAGATTTATTTTGGCCCTCAGTTTCAGGGGTTTCAGTATATGGTTACTTGGTTTTACTGTTTCTGGGCTGTGGTGAAGCACTTAAGCATATCATGGCAGGCAACGTGGGAAAGAACATATACATATACATGTATTACACATTATAGCCAGATATCTCATACCCAAAATGGATATTTCAGTTTTGTGATTTTTTTACTTTTCAACTTTTGGAATTAAATGGTTTATTGATTAGCTGCTAGCAGGACAAACAATATCTGCGCAAAATTTGATATTTTTATGAAGGAGAGGTATGGGGAAGGGTTTTTAAAGGGTAAAACCACAAGAAAAACTTCAGTATCTATGCAAACAAGCATAAAGTAGTCTGCTCTGACAAGTTTAAGTAGTTAAGGCTACTCAAAATAGTTTTGGGGAATCTATGTAAGCAAATCACAGAAATGAAAAAAAAAAAAAACAGCTGGCAATATCATAGCATGATGGTCATGGCTATATATTTCTGGGTGGGGATCACTGAGTCAGGATTGTTTCCTGGAGACTCATCTTTCTGGAATTTTGAGTCTAGGGCAAACTGTCTTTAGGTACTAAGATGGAGATCTTGCACAAGTGGAGTTTCTCTGGCTGATCCTTACAGTAGGTTAGGCCTTTAATGTATGAATTTGTGGAGGATAAAAACATTTACTATGTGTACTAAGGTCAGTTGGCAGAATCCAGTCTAGCTTGGAGTTAATATGCCCTCTGTGGGTGAGCTTCAATGAAGTTTAGTTTGGAGGGCAGTTGTACATTTCTCACTCTTCTGACAGATGTGTATGGTTGTTCCAGTTTCCTATTATTGGGGGTGAGCTTTGAGGTTTCAAAAGCTCATTCCAGGCCCAGCATATTCTCTCTCTCTCTCTCTCTCTCTCTCTCTCTCTCTCCTCTCTCTCTCTCTCTCTCTCTCTCTGTCTCTCTCTCTGTCTGTCTCTTTCTCTGTCTCTCTCTCTCTTCCTGAAGATCAAGATGTAGCTCTCAGCTACTACTCCAGTACCATGTATGCCACCATGCCTACCATGCATGCTCCCTGCTATGATGAAAATGGACTAAACTGTAGGCAAATCCAAGTTTAATGCTTTGTTTTATAAGAGTTGCCTTGTTCATGGTGTCTCTTTACAGCAAGGAGTGACCAAGACATTCATCATAGTGTGTTCAGCCTGCTTTATTATAGAACCTAGGACCACCTGCCCAGACATGGTACCACCCATAATATGCTAGGCCATCCCACATCAATTACTACTTAAGAAAATGCCTTACAGCTGGATCTTATGGAAGCATATTCTCAATTGAGGTTCCCTCCTTTCAGGTGACTCTAGCTTACTTATGTCAAGTTGATAAAACTAGCCAGCATATGTGGAGAGCCTGCAATACACAGAGCAGTTCAGTTCCTCCATGGGATTAAATATCTATCTTTTTAGCAACATTCAAGCCTGGATTGTTTCCTGGAGCAGCCAGTGCTCAATTCAATGGAATACAATGTAAAACTTACCTTTGGTAATGACAAATATGAGTGAAAAATGAGGTCCAAAGCTGGTTACATTAGCCCTGGTATTGTTGTTGTTAATTTATTATTGACTGGATCTCAGTATGTAGCTTTGATTGGCTTGGAACTCAGAAATCTGACTATTTCTGACTTCAAAATGCTAAGACTAAAGATACTGCTGTACACTACCATACTTGGCCTATCCCTGGCATTTTAGATATGCATTGGTCTAGATGTAGATAAGATGTAGTATTATTTATTGATAAATACTGACTAGGTCCATGAGGATATGGATGGAAAGGTTACTTAGTTGGTGTGGCTTCTTTCTATATGACTAAATGCATTTTGTATTAGAGGTTAGGAGATCTTATGAATAGAAAATGAGGTCAGTTGTAAAGGTGCACAGAGTTTGCAGGGCTCTTATCACCCCTGCAGGGATATTTACAAGAATGGCATCACTATTATCCCATAGGGTTAGTTAGTATTGGGGTTAGTTAGGGTTAGTTAGTTAGTTAGGGTTAGTTAGTATTGCAGTTTTTTAATATTTTAATAGATTTTTTTGGGGGGGAACAGCTCACTATGTAGCCCTAATTGGCCTGGAACTCACTTTGTAGACTAGGCTGGCTTTTAACTTAAAGATATCTGCCTGCCTCTGCCTCACAACTGCTTGGATTAAAGTGTGTACTATCGTACTTGGATTTAATATTTTAATTTTGAATTATATTTTCTCGAACTATTATTTGCATGGCTGGGGATGGAGCCAGGGCCTTGTGAATCATAAGTAAGTTCTCTCATCAATGACTTATGCCTAAGGCCTGCCAGGGTATTTCTTTTTTAAGTTTTATTAGTTAAATAAAATTTAAACATATTTTGATCATATTTTCCCAGCCTTCAAGTTCATCCACACCCTCTCATCCTCCATAATAACCCAAATTTTACCTTATATTCTTTCTCTAAAAACAAACAAATAAACAGGGAAACAAACAAACAACAACAAAAAAAAACAACCCGAAAGGGGCTAGAGAGATGGTTCAGCAGTTAAGAGCATTGGCTGCTTTTCCAGCAACCACATGGTGGCGCACAACCGCTTGTAATGGGATCTGATGTCCTTTTCTGGTGTGTCTGAAGACAGCTACAGTGCACTCATAGATGTATTTATTAAATAATTATTTATTTATTATAATACATTATATATTTATATATTTGTTAACAAACATTTATAATGTATAATATATTATATATAAATAAATCAATATATATTTATAAATATATAAATAGATCATATAAATACAAATATAAAATGTAAATATATAAAAAACTAAATAATAAATAAATAAAATCCCACAAAACTAAGATAACCAAATGCTCGAAATCTAGAAAATAAAATATATCAACCCAAACAATCAAACAAAACAACAAAAAATACCAAACTCTAACCAAAGAAAAGTACACATACACACAAAGAAAAAGAGAGAGAGAGAGAGAGAGAGAGAGAGAGAGAGAGAGAGACACTGTGGAGTCCATTATTTATTGGTCAACTATACCTGAACATGAGTTCTGCCTTGGAGAGGCTGA
The DNA here is from genome assembly GCA_021653895.1 of Mastomys natalensis. NCBI lineage: Eukaryota > Metazoa > Chordata > Mammalia > Rodentia > Muridae > Mastomys > Mastomys natalensis. The sequence goes on along the minus strand of JAJTUV010002612.1, from coordinate 32,408 downwards.
TGTATACCCAGTGTCATTTGATTGGAGAAAACTGATTTTCCCTCTCTCGGGAGGTATCACAGTTCCATTGATAATCTTTACCCTAGTGGCTAGGTATTCAGTCATTCACTCACATTCACTCATTTTTAAACTTTAGCAATATAAAATAGAATAAGATAAAGCAAACCATCACATTGAAGTCAGAAAAGACAGACCAGCAGAAGGAAAAGAGACAAGAGGGGCAGAAGAGTCAGAGACCCACTCATTCACATACTCAGGAATCCCATAATACACTAAACTGGAAGTCTTAAATGCAGTGGGCCTGGTGCAGACCCGTGCAGGCCCTGTGCTTGTGGCTTCAGTCCCTTGTGACTTTATATGACTTTTACTCATGTTGATTTAGAGGTCTTGTTTTCTTGGTGTCCTCCATCTTCTTTGACTTTTCTTGCATGGGGTTACCTGAGCTTTGAGGGGAGAGATGTGTTGAAGACATCCCACTTAGGGCTAAGTGTTCCAAGGTCTCTCACTCTCTGTGTAAGGTCTGGCTGTGGGTCCTTGTATTTGTTCCCATCTGCTACAGGACAATACTTTTCTGATAGTGGTTGTACAAGGCATGGATGTATGAGATTTATGAGTATAGCAGATTATCATTAGGAGTCATTTTATCACTATATGCATTGTTTTCTTTTAGACCAGTATTATTTGGCTTTGTCCTAGGTTCCTGGGCTATCTAGTTTCAGGACCTTAGTCATTGAAGCAGTATCAGGTATAAGTTGCATCTCATGGAGTAGACCTTAAGTCAGATCAGTTATTTGTTGGTTATTCTCATAAGCTTTATGCCACCATTGCCCTAGCATATCTTTTTTTTTCAAGACAGCAAGCCCTGGCTGTCCTGGAACTCAGAGAGATCAACCTGCCTCTGCCTCCCGAGTACTGGGATTAAAGGCTTGCACCACCACCACCTGCCCACTCCTAGCATATCTTGCAGGTAGATACCATTATAGATAAAGGTTTTGTGGTTGGCTTTAATGTTTAAGTTTCTTTTTTGATAGTGTGCAGAGTACCTTTCTGTAACAAAGACAGTTGAAACAGAGGTAAAGGGTTTATGTGACACCACCTTGGCTTCTCCATGTTCAATGAGTTGTATAGGTATTGTCTTCAGCAATGGGGCCTTGTGGTAAGATTGTGGAGAACATCCTATGGTCTTGGCAAAATCCTGGGTTGTTTGGGGATTCCCATTTCTTTGGACTCAATTAGATGTAACCCAAACTTTGTGACAGGAAATGACCAATTGGGGCTCTGTCATCCCCATTATTTGGTGATTTCATTTAGACCATCTTTATATATGTAGGTTTTAGGAGGTTTCTACTGTATGAGATTTCCATATTATCCCTCAAATGGCGCTTGATTTTTTTAACTGTCTCTCCCCATATTCCCTTCTGTTACCCTTCCCCTTCCCATTCCCACATGATACTTCCTTTCCGCATCCCCTCATCCATCTACAAATATCCATTATATTTCCATTTCCTAATGAGGTCTATCTGTTTCCTCTCCTTTCTTACTTTATACCAATCCTCTGTAGTTCTATGGATTGTAGCATTGTTGTTATTGAATGAACAGCTAATACCAACATATAATCAAATACAAACAATATTTGTCTTTCGGGGTCTGAGTTAACTGACTCAGATGATTTCTTTCTAATTCCATTCATTTGCTTGCAAAGTTCATGATGTCATTTTTTTTTAATAATGACTGAGTAATACTCCATTGTATAAATGTATTATTTTCTTTATCCATTCTTCTGTTGAAGGACATCTAGGATGTTTCCAGGTTCTGCCTATTGTGAACACAGCAGTAATGAACATGTTTGAACAAGTGTCCTTATGGTAGTATGAACCACCCTTTGGGTCTATACTCAATTGTGGTATAGCTGGATCTTGAGGTGGATTGATTCTCAACTTTCTGGGGAACTGCTATGTTGGTTTCCATAGTGGCTGTATAAGTTTGCACTCTCACTAGCAATGAATAAGTAGTCTCCTTACTCCACATTCTTGAAAGCATGAACATCCACTTCTTTTGTTCATCTTAGCCATTCTGACAGGTGTAAGATGGAATCTCAAAGTAGTTTTGATTTGTATTTCACTGATGGCTAAGGATGCTTAACATTTTGTTTCACAGCTATTTGAATTTTCTTTATTGTGAATTATCTGTTTAGATCTATACCTCATTTTTAATTGGGTTATTTGTTTTCTTTATATCTAGTTTCTTCAGTTCTTTATATATTTTGGATATTAACCCTCTATTGGTATTATAGTTCGTAAAAATATTTTCCTATTCCAAATGATGTCCAAATGATGGTGTCCTTTGTTGTACAGAAATTTCTCAGGTTCATGAGGTCCCATTTATTAATTGTTGATCTTAGTGCTCTGTTAAACAGAATGCCTAATGGTGTCAGGAAGTTGTCTCCTGTGCTTTCAAGGCTATTTCCCAATTTCTCTTATGTCAGGTCTAGTGTAACTGGTTTTATGCTAAGGCCTTTGATCTCTTTGGAGTTTGAGGTAAGTATGAATCTGTTTAGATCCTTCTACATTTAGCCATCCACTTTCACTAGCACCATTTATTGAAGATGATATTTTTCTCTAGTGTATATTTCCAGGTACTTTATTTTAAAAATCAGGTGTCCATAGGTATGTGAACTTATGTCTGGGTCCTCAATTCTATTCCATTGATCAACGTATCTGTTTTTGTGCCAATACCTTGCTGTTTTTATTACTATACCTCTGTAGTACAACTTGAAATCAGGAATACTGATACCTCCAGCAGTTCTTTTATTATTTAGGAGTGTTTTAGCTAATCTGGGCTTTTTGTGTTTACAAATGAAGCAGAAAAGTGTGTCCTTTCAAGGTCTGTGAAGAATTGTGTTGCAATTTTGAGGGAGATTGCATTGAATATGTAGGTTTCTTTTGGCAGAATGGCTTTTTTTTTTTTTACTGTGTTAATCCTACTGATCCATGAGCATAAGAGATTTCTCAATCTTATGATCTCTTCAGTTTCTTTCTTTAAAGACTTGAAGTTTTAATCATACAAGTTGTTCATTTGCATAGTAAGAGATACTCCAAGGTAGTTTATACTATTTAAGGCTATTGTGAATGGTATTTTTCCATGATTTCTTTTTCAGACCATTTATCATTTGCATATAGGAGGGCTGCTGATTTTTGTTGGTTCGTTTTGAATCCAACTACTTTGCTTAAAGTATTTAGCAGTGTAGGCATTCTCCAGTGGAATTTTAGGGCCACTTATATATACTATCATATCATCTGCAAATAAAGATACTTTGACTACTTCCTTTCTATTTTGTAGCCCTTTTATTTCCGTCAGTTGTGTTACTGATCTAGCTAAAACTTAAAGTACTACATTGAATAAGTATGGAGAGAGTAGAAAACCTTGTCTTGTTCCTGATTTTAGTGGTTATTGCTTTGAGTTTCTCTCCATTTAATTTGATGTTGCATATGACTTTGCTATGTGTTGCATGATATTTGATCACACTCTGAACCTGAGGTTATGTTATTTACTGAAAAAAATCTGTTTCCAGTTGTGTGGCTCAGCCTTAGCAAGGTTGGAATCCAGATGTGCCTTTAGTACACACCTTTAATCCCAAATATTGAAAGTAAAGTTTAGTTTGTAGAAGGAAGCACCCATGTTTGAAAGTGATATCTAATTGAGTGGCAGGCAAAGTGATGAATCAGAGAAAGATTTGACAGAATAGGATACGTCCAACTCTCAGAAGAGAGGAAAGGAAAGCTACTTAAAAGGCAGTGCTAAGAGAGGAGGAGGGCAGTTTAATCAGGAGCATTTTAGAGACAGGTTAAAGTGAGAGAACAAGACATATGTGAAGACAGAATGAGCCAGTAGATGAGATAGAGCCAGAAGATTAGAACAGATTGCCAAATGCAATCTGAAAAGTCAGAGGCTGAGAGAGAAGCCAGATTGAATCAGAGTGGAGAGAAGTTTTGAGCCAGGACAGCTGAGTTGATCAGTCATTCAGAGCTTAGAAAGAATAGGAAGGGGCGAGCTTATTCAGCAGCAAGTCTCAGAGGCTAAAAACATTCTAGGCCTAGATTAGATTATATAGAGACAATAAGTTTCCAGGACTAGGCCTAGGTTAACAGAAAGAGACAGCCTTGGAGATGACATTTACTTCAAGCAAAAAAAGATACTTTTATAGCTGTGAATTGCCTTTATTATGTTTAGATATGCCTCTTGTATCCCTAATCTCTTTTTATCATGCAGGGGTGTTGCATTTTGTCAAAGACCTTTTCTACATCTAATGGGATGATCATGTGATTTTTTTTCCTTTTAGTGTGTTTATATGGTAGATTATATTTATAGATTTATGTATGTTGAACCTGCCTCTATCTCTGGAATGAACTCTACTTGTTCATAATGGATGATTTTCTTGATGTGTTTTTCTATCCAGTTTGCAAGTATTTTAATGAATATTTTTGCATCTATGTTCTAATGGGAAATTGGTTTACAATTCTCCTTTTGGGGGGTTCTTTATGGGTTTTGGGTGTTGGGTAAATGTGGCCTTGTGAAATGAATTTGGCAATGTTCCTTCTGCTTCAATGTTGTGGAATGGCTTGATGGATGTTGGAATTAACTCTTACTCGAAAGTCTGGTAGAATTCTGTGCTAAAACTGTCTGTCCCCAGGCTTTTTTGGTTGATGGATTTTCAATGATTTACTTCTATTTCACTAAGGGTTCTAGGTCTTTTTAAATTGCTTATCTGATCTTGACTTAATTTTGGAAATTTGTCCCTATTGAGAAAATTATCCATTTCTTTTACATCTCCTAATTTGGTGGAGTACAAGTTTCAAAGTAGGATTTCCCTGGATTTCCTCAGTGTCTATTTTTGTCCCCTATTTCACTTCTGATTTTGTTAATTTGGATAATCTATATCCACATTTTAGTTATTTTAGATAAGATTTCTTTGATCTCATTGATGTTTCTAAATAACCAACTCTTTGTTTCATTAATTATTTGTATTGTTTTCTTTGTTTCTATTTTATTGATTTATTTGATTATTTATTGTGATCTACTCCATTTTGGTGTGATTTCTTCTATAGTTTTCAGGTGTACTGTTACATTGCTAGTATGAGAGCTTTCTAGTTTTTTTTTTTTTTAATGTATGCATGTAATGCTACTTGCCTTTTAGAACAGCCTTCTGATGAGACTTACTTTGTCTTTCACATGGTCTGTTTTGGAGAACATTCTATGAAGTGCTGAGAAGAAGGTATTTTCTTTTGTGTGTGTGTGAAATGTTCTGTTAAATACCTGCTAGGTCCTTTGGTTTATAATATCTCTTAGCTCCTGTCAGATCCTGTCTTTCTCTGTTCAGTTTTATTTCTGGATGAACTGTTATTAATGAACTATGGTATCGAAGTCTGCCACAGTCACTGTGTGAGGGTCAATATATGGTTTAAGCTGTAGTGGTTTTTATTTTTGTTTTAGAAACTTGATTGTTCTTGTGTTTGAGGCATAGACATTAAGAATCACAATGTTCTCTTGGTGTATTTTTCCTTTGGTAAGTATGTAGTGTCCTTATCTCTCTTCTGATCAGTTTTGGTGTGAACTTTATTTTGTCAGATATTAAAATGGCTACACCATCTTGTTTCTTAGAGCCATTTACTTGCAATATCTTTTTATAACCATTTATCCTGAGGTGATGTCTATCCTTGTTGTGATGTCTATCCTTGTTTCTTGGATGCAGAAGAATGGATCTTGTTTCACATTCATTTGTTAATCTGTGTCTTTTTATTGGAAAACTGAAACTACTAATGTTGACAGATATCAGGGTTCACTGGTTGCTGATTCCTATTATTTTGGTGTGTGTGTATGTGTATTCCCTTCTTTTGACTTTTCTGGACTGAGATTATTAATGACCTGTTGGGGAGGGAGGTTAGGAGAGGAAGCTCTGTGAAATCAGCTGGAGATGGGTGCAGGAAAGGTCAGGGGAGTTGCTGCAGCAGATACTCTGTTGTAGAGCTAGGGATGAAACTGGGGGATTTGATTTGGAGGAGCAAAAGGAGAAGTGAAGGTTTGCAATTGGTCTACCTGCTTCCCTGGCCAGAGTGGCCTGTTTTTCTGGTTTTCTTTTTCTTTTTCTTTCAGGGAGTGCCTGCTATAGTTGGGGATGGGTGGAGTAAAGGAAAGATTTGGGAGAGATAGATTAAGAAGTGAAAATCTGTGGCATTCACTAGAGATGAGGTACAGAGCTGCTGTGGGTGCTCTTCCTATTTCTTGACAATTTAATATGCAATTGTATTTATTGGGGATTTAATTTATAATCAATTAATTGTGTGTGGGTGCATGCTAGGGTACACCCTTGTGGAGGTTAAAGGACAACTTGCAGGAGTCTCTCCTTCCACCATTAGAGTACCAGGGATTAAATTAGGTTTGCTAGCAAGAGCTTTTACTCCATAAGCTATCTTGCTGGCCTCTACTGAAAACATTTTACTAACATGTATTAATTGTACATGATAACAAAGTTCATTAAGTTCATGCATATAGCATTCACTCATCAAATTCACATTCTTTTCAATCTCTAGTCATCCTTACTCTGTTTTCTAATTAACTTATTTTTAAGCTTAAGATTTTTAATTTGATTGTACCAATCATGAGCATCCTGCTTATAATGCTGGCTGCCATGTGCTATATCTAAGTGTGATTTAAATGGGCCTCAATAGGTGTGGTCCATTGCCTTATGTGATGACACTGATAATATTTCCCACCATGGACAGTAACCAAGACCAGCACTAATCTAGAGCTCCCTGAGCCAGAGCTTGGTAGACTCTGGACTAAATCATCATGGTGCATGCCACCAGAGTATGTCATTTTGTATGCTCACTCTGACATCCTACAAGTGGCTGAACTCTTTGGTCAGCTAGTGTTTCTATTGAATTGACACAGGAACTTATGAGGCCTTATAACCACCTATTCAAGTCATAGAAATCCCCACTAACAAGGCAGTGTGGACTATGGTCCAAATCCTCATGGAGGTTGTCTTTTGCCCTTCTGTAGACTGGCCAGGATGCTGTAGTTGTGGATGCTATTTTCCCCACCCATGTTGTGGCAGCTATGTCTGGTCTTTGAAGGAGGTTGAGAACCAAACTCTGAGTGGCCTTCTGGTAAGAAGCAGTCCTAAGGCTCAGTATCTATCTCCTAGTTGAATGTAATAGGATACCCACCTCCCTGAGTCCTTGAGTGGGCAGAAGTATTAGATCCCTTGAATTCATTAGCTGCATAACCCAAGTGTGTGATCTTGATATCCTATATTGGAGGACCTCAAAACATGACAAATAACTGAATGCTACAATAACTGTGACAACCCTGCCTTACCAGCTCAGCTACCTTCCATTATGGTTCTTATGGATAGATATTCTTTCTTCTCCAAGTCCTCCATATCAGTAATCTCACACACAGAGCTCTTTCCATTATAGTCTGTTCTACGGTCAGGGCAGCCCACCCTCCAGGATGGCATGTTGTTCCTCTCGTGTTCATCCCACAGGTCTCACAAGGTCCAGAACTAATATAATTGAAATTAAGCAGGTGGCTAACCTTTCTTAGGTAGTTGGATACCTCAGACATATAGCAACTAATCCTCATTGAGTGTGGGATAGTAAAACCATGCCAGGAAGCTTGGTGGGTAGAGCCAGTTGAGACCCAGGAGACTTGGTTGGCACACACCTGGGACTTAGGTGACTCCCCACTCCCTACTAGATTCCTGGTCTGGAACACATGTCATGTTCCCCATGTTGGTCACCAGCCCAAAACAGAGTTCTCCATGCTAATAAGGTACCTAGAGGCCCCGCCTTGAGAGGCATCTGTATGCATTCATTTTCTGCCATGAACAGTCAATAAACTGTTTAGAATCATGGACTCTCAACTACCACCGCCATGGGGGAACATGCAAGTCTTTGCCTACAGAGCCACAGCTTAAATCTCCCATAGAAGGTCTAGATGCAAGTCTTCAGCCTGCGGCCCCAACTCTGTTCTCAGATTTTCTGCAACTGCCAGTGGTGCCTGGATGTCCAAGAATTAGAGAACCCAAAAGCCCCAGGCTCATTGCAAGCCCGGGTAGCCCCGAACCAGCCCAGCTTTATCCCTCATCTCAGACTGTGTTTCCCACCCCTAGAGTGGCATCTCAGTGCTTCCTTGAAGCCCAGCATTGGGAGACATAGTCAAGCATGTTCCACGTTCTGCCTCCTCAAGAGGCAGTGCCTAGTGGCTGGGTATATGCGGACCCACAACTGAGTGCTTTCACCCACATCCTGGTGTTACTGCTTGACCATTCTAGTGATACACAGAGGGAGTCCATAAAAATGTAGTGCAGCATGGTACAGAAAAATGCCATGCCAAAGTGCTAAAGTAGTATTCTTGATTCTATTATCCTTTGAGGCTGTTTATCAACTTGCCAATTATTTAATGAACTGTGTAGACTCTGTGCCACTGAAAAAATGCATCACTGGATGTTTGGCCTTCCACTGGAGAATAATCAACATACCAGGAGCCACACTCTTAAAAGAAAACGGACTTTCACTCTTTTGGTAGCTATCAATTGCCACTGGCTAATTAGCTAGGGGTGAGACTTTTATGCCCACTTGCTCTATCCATGTTGGAATTTAGTCTTAAAAAGCCACTATAAGTTCATATGTGCAACTGCCCTGCTGTGTCTAGAAGATACTGTTTCCTTATTGTTATCCATGGCTCATGCTTCAGTGGAAGCCCACACACTCAAGAATATATGTGTAAATATTATCAAAATACATTGTACAGAATTCTCATAGAATTAGTGAAAAATTCAAAACATCTGTACTGCAGTGTCTAATGAGTTTGAATATTTCTAGCTGGTCAACCAAGAGATATGATATTGAGATATCAATATTACAGAGGAAGTTTTTATTCCAGTTTTAATCAGATGCCCCTGACTTGTATATCATCCATTTCTAATATGTTCATAATTTAATTAAAATATTTCAACACAAGAGCAATTTAGGATAACAGAAATTGCCTGATTTTATTGCATTGGACCTAGAAAAACATGTCCCTATGATTGCCGAGCCTCTTTTATTTTGAGACAGGTCTGTCTACATAGCTGTTCTGGATTTTACCAAGTTGGCCCTGAACTCAGAGATTCATCTGCTTCTGCCTCCTGAGTGCTGTAATTTAAGACATATGACAACACATGTGGCCTGCTGCTGGGCTTTTATTTATGATCTTCCACTTACTAAGTGACTAATTGATAGAAGCTAATAACATGTAAATGCTTGATAAGAAGATGGTTTATTGGATGGAGTAAAGTCTGATGCTACTCAGAATGGCATTCAATTTAAGACAGTGTTTCTGGAATTTTCCATTTAATATTTTCGGAACAGAGTTGACAACTGAAAGAAAACTTAGGCTTGGTAAAAGGGGACTACTGTATCCTGGTATAGCATAGGCACACCTACTTTCTTGGATTCTTCTTTGTGTGTTTATCTTTGTCTATTTTGCCTATCTATGTTCTCATAGTTAAGACATCTGCTTATCTTGGATGCTGAAGACAAGGTTTACACTAGTAAAACATAGTAAAGCAGAGGAGCTGATACATGGGCCGGAGCTACTTTTTTGATATATGATATCTTGAGGCATGCTAAGTATAATCCACAAGGACATGGAGAAAAGAGCTGACCTTCATTGAACACTGAATCCAGAGTCCAGGTTGTTCCCATCTCATATACCTGTGTTCTTGGTGGGGTCTCTAGTGTTGTGGATGGGCCTGATGCTGTTTGTATTTTTTATTATGTTAATTCCGCTGTCCTTGGGAGGGGCTGCAGACAAGGAGTGAGTCACCTTAGGTGACTTCTTGTGAACCAATCTCCTGATGAATAAAGAAGCCAATCACTGGGTGAGTCAGAGGGACTTTCAGGTTGGATAGGGGAAGAGAGGAAGAAGAGGGTTCTTTTGGACAGGGACAGCATGAGGACAAGATGCAGCTACTAGTATCTTCCGGTTTTCCCTGTCAGATCCATCACCAGATGATTTAGATTTAATATATATACAAGATTAGGATTCTAGCTGTTGAGCCCAGAGACTGAGTTAGCATTGTTTCTGAACTAAGCTGGTGTGGTGTTTTCCTTCCCGAGGTGGTATTACTGGGTTCCAGAGAAAAAGGTATGGTACAAAGTGTGGGTTTGCCAAATGTGCACCACAAAGGCCGTGGGGGTTTTGAAGCTCGGGAATGGCGTGGCAGTGACCTGCCAGTGGGAACTTAGCAAGCTGGGTGGAGAGATTTTGGAGCTCTGGATCTCCGGCCGGTGTCAGCTACAACGTGGGAATTTGGCTGGCAGCAAACTTGGCTGGAAGTGGTGCCAGGAAGCTGCTGGTCATTCTCTTTTAATATTTCCCACCACACTCTACTTGGCTCTCACCAATTGCCTAGCATTACCCAAGGTCTTGTGATTGTAACTCTTGATACCATAGATCCTTGTTACCTGAGTACTCATCATTCTTTCACTCCAGCAGTCTGCCTACTTTGATGACCCATCCATTTTCGTCTTTTCACTCACCTGCATGGTTCTCTACTCAACTGCATCTAGCAGGATCACTGGCTATACCTCACCTTCCCTCACTTCCAATACAATCTTCTCTGTCCATTCACCCTCAAATCCATGCATATTTATTTATGCTCATCTAGTCTCAAGTACTGAACTCCACTGGATTTAATATTTCTCCTTTTTTCCTCTATTCACTCCCCAACTCTGCCCTTTACTGCCCCATTGACCCACACTTCATTAGCCTTCTCTCTTTCCCTCTAACCTCAGCACATTTGCATCCTGCAGTTCATCCTCATCCCATCTCTTCGGTCTATGTCTGTCACTTCAGTTTGCCACATGCAGTTGCAACAAGTTGCCATCTGGTGCACAAGAAGGTGTCCCAAGATTAACAGGAAAAGGTATAACCTGAGCTCTCACCTTACTGCAGATTAACTTTAAATGGAGATGATTTTCTATTGGTAAAAAGATCAAATAGCTATTTCTGGTTCCCCTGGATATCTTTAATGCAGACTGCACCAGGAAGGAGCTAGTGGGCCCTACATTTTTTTTCTCCCTAGAAATGGACATATATATCTTATGGAGCTAAAAAATAAAGAATGTGGGAGCATTTCACCTTTGCAAAGCCCCATGTTTGACCTACAGCATTAAAACATCACCCCCTCCAAACCTGAGCCTATTGCTCACTTGTCCCCCCAGAATTAAACCATAAAAAAAAAAAAGACTTGAAAGATGGCTGAGCCATTAAAAGAGCTTTTACAGAGGACCCAACTTCAGTAAATATTGTTTGACTGGGGCTATGGAGTTTGAGAGAGAATTATTGAGAGCAGTTGTATTAAACTTTCTATATGCAGTTTAGAAATCTATATAAAAGCAATTTAGCTTCTAGGATTTGACCCTGGAGAACAAATATGAACATACATAGACAAAGAAAGTTGGATTGTGACTCTCTGAGCCTCAGCATACATGTAAACATGCATGAGTTCATGAATGCACACACAACACACACTCTCAAAAAGAGGTAGTCTAGAAAGGCACAAACAGACTCAAGTCTAATTCATCTGTTTTGGTAAGAACAAACCCAACTGACCTCCAGGTTTTATATAGCTTGTGTTACTTATTAATGCTAGATAAGAATCAATGAATAACAGCCACATTACCAAGAGGGCTTACAAATACAGTAATATACAAACAAGACTTCTTGTTCTCCAGGAAATGTTATATTGTTCTCATGGGTCTCAATTTCATCTCTGATCTTAGAAAATACATGTCAACAGCACTAGTTTGATATTTGGAGGATGTTACTCTACCTCCTGTTGAATTGGTATTTTATGCTTCTTGTAAAAATGGAGTAATTTTAAATCATTTTAAGATTTGAAAAGGTGTTTTTAATAGCTGAGTAATATTCCATTGTATAAATGTACCACATTTTTTGTATCCATTCCTCTGTTGAAGGGGATCTGGGTTCTTTCCAGTTTCTGGCTATTATAAATAAAGCTGCTATGAACATCTTCTGGATCTTCTGGATATATATCCAGAGCATCTTCTGGATATATACCCAGGAGTGGTATAGCTGGGTCCTCAGGTAGTGATATGTCCAATTTTCTGAGGAACCGCCAGACTGTTTTCCATAGTGGTTGCACCATCTTGCAATCCCACCAACAATGGAGGAGTGATTCTTATATAAATGGATGGAACTAGAAAATATCATCCTGAGTGAAGTAACCCAATCACAAAAGAACATACACGGTATTCACTCACTGGTTATTGGATTTTAGCCCAGAAGCTTGAAATACCCAAGATTCAACTCACAGACCACATAAAGCTCATGAAGAATGACGACCAAGTAGGGGGGGCTTCAGTCCTTCTTAGAAGGAGTAACAAAATACTCAAGGATGCAAATATGGAGACACAGTGGTGCAGGACAGAAACTGAAGGAGGGCCATCTACAGACCATTCCACCTGGATATCCATCCCATGTGCAGTCACCAAAGGTAGAGGTTGATGTGGATGTCAGGATGTACATGCTGATAGGAGCCTGATATAGCTGTCTCCTTAGAAGTCTGCAAGAGTCTGACATACTCAGAGGCAGATGCTCACAGCTAATCATTAAACTGAGCATGGGGTTCCCAATGGAGAAGATAGAGTGAAGGCTGAAGGGGTTGAGAGGATTCACGACACCATGAGGAAAGCAACAATCCCAACCAACCAGAGCCCCCAGGGTCTAAACCACCAGCCTGGGAGCGCTTTAGGGAGGGACCCATGGCTCCAGCTATATATGCAAGGGAGCTATATATAAGTGGGAGAAGAGATCCTTGGTCCCATGAAGGCTGGACGTCGTGGGGGGCGGGATACTCGAGGGTGGGGAGGTGAGGTACAGGGGAGGGTGGGTGGGGGAAAACCAACGTGGAGGCAGGAGGAGGGGGGAAGGGATAGGGAGTTCCTGGGAGGGAGGGGGGGAAATGGGGTAAGGAGAGAACATCTGAAATGTAAAAAAAATTCCAACAGAAAAAAAAAAGATTTGAAAAGGTGTCACTGTACATTCTAAATATGAAATGTGTTCCAGTTTCTGTTATTTTAGGCTTATGTAATATGGTATTTCCCATGTGTCACTGTGCACACTAAATTGGAAAATGTGTTCCAGATTTTGTTATTTTAGGCATATGTAATATGGTCACAAGTGACCCCAGATTCACTTGAGGTTTGGGAAAAAATGTCTTAGGAACTGATTGAATATTTTTGATTCTCTGTTTGCCTGGTTATTCAATTTGTTCACTGAAAATAAAGTAAACTCTATTGAGCTTATATACATTAAATGTTATGAATTCTGTATCTAGAGTAACCATTAAAGGAATACAATACAGTTTTAAGAGATTTATTGTTCAAACAGGTAGCATATTCACACGTTATACAACTTTCCAAAGCTATGAAAGAATACAAAAGGTGTCTCCAAGTTTCATCACCCTAGTCACCTACTGCTCTCTTTCCTTTTGTAAGGTAGTAATGGTAATCACATTCCTTTCCAGAAACAGCTAATACATACAATTCATTCTGTACTTACAATTTCCCCCTTTTATATACAAATAGTAGCACATAATACTCACCTTGCTGTGCCTTGCTTTTTCCTAGCTAATGATGTAACTTGGAGATTATCTCAAATCACTAAAGAAATGATATCCACGTTCTTTCTGTTCATTTTTGTCTCTGAGGAGTCTGCTGTAAGAACATACCAGTTTCAGGAAGCAGAATCCACGTGATGCAATTTCAACAGCTTCTTTTGTTTTCCAACAATGCATCAACAAATACCTGTGTTTTGATTATTTTACATATATATGAGTATCTGTAATCCCAGAAGTGGAAATTTATTTGTGACTTTGATTACTTTTAAATGCTTTTCTTTGAATGAGAAAAGTCATTCCTGGACTTGCTATTTGCCAAAAATTCTTGAGGGGAACATGCCAGGATATCAGTTTTTTTAAACAACTGAGACACTCGTTAACATATGTTAGTTCTTTCAAATTTTACTTTCTCCAAATCAGTAAACAAGAGCAACTATATCCCTTTATTTGCCCCATCTCCCCCACTTCCAGCTGTTTTTCATATCTTTTAGATTACTTTCTGTAAATGCAAAGTTTTTCTGCTTGTTTCTCCCCAGACCTCACATGGTCTTTGTCACAGCTGTCTGTGGTCATGCACCTTAGTGAGCAACTGAACCTTCAGCAAGAGGCCTTAGCTATGTTGTCTCACTTCTGAAGCCCTTAAATCTCCTGCACTGGTGCCTGATTGCCTCTTCATCTGGCAGCCCTATGGTTCCAGTGGTTTCAAAGAAATTACACATCTACTTCTTTTTCAACTTGCATTAGGGTGAAGAAGATGAAAGGAAATGCTGTTTATTCCAATGATTAGGCTAGAATGTAGGTCATACTTTTTAAACACTAATAGATCTTTCCTTTGGAATATATAAAAGACACTATTGTGTAGTAGACTTTGACTTGCAAGTGTGGCCTTTTCCATGGGCTTTCTTTCCTGTATGGGTCCTCTGATGTACAATAAGATTGGATTTCTGGGTAAAGGCTTTCCCACATTCTGTACACTTATAGGGTTTCTCCCCAGTGTGAGTTCTTTGATGTACAGTGAATGTTGATTTTTCCCTGAATGCTTTGCCACATTCTGTGCATTTATAGGGCTTTTCCCCTGTGTGTGTTCTCTGATGGATAATGAGCTGTGACTTCTGGCTGAAAGCTTTCCAGCACACAAGGCATTCATAGGGTTTCTCTCCTGTGTGGATCCTCTGATGGATAATGAGCTTTGACTTTTCTCGAAAGGCCTTTCCACACTCATTACATTTATAGGGTTTTTCTTCTGTATGGGTTCTTTGATGTATAATGAGATAGGACTTCTGGGAAAATGCCTTCTCACATTCATTGCATTCATAGGGCTTCTCACCTGTGTGGCCTCGTTGGTGTAGCATGAGGTAGGATTTCTGAGAGAAGGCTTTCTCACATTCATTACACTCAAACGGTTTCTCTCCTGAATGAGTTCTTTGATGCACACCCAGATTTGATTTTTGGGTGAAAGTTTTCCCACACACATCACATTCATAGGGCTTCTCGCCAGTGTGAGTTCTTTGGTGCACAATGAGGGTTGACTTTTCATTGAAAGACTTCCCACATTCAGTACACTTATGCGGTTTCTCTCCAGTGTGAGTTCTCTGATGTATAATGAGGGTTGACTTATCACTGAACGTTTTCTTACACTCATTACATTCATGAGGCTTCTTTCCTGTGTGAGTACTATGGTGTATAATTAGGTCAAGTTTCTGTATAAAAGATTCCCCACACTTGGTACACTCGTAGGTTTTTTCTCCTGTGTGGGTTTTTTGATGAACAATGAGGTTTGATTTCTGAGTAAAGGCTTTCCCACATTCATTACATTCATAAGGCTTCTCTCCTGTATGAGTTCTATAATGTATGATGACAGTTGATTTTTCTCTGAAGGCTTTGCCACATTCTGGACATGCAAAGGGTCTTTCTCCTGTATGAGTTCTGAGGTGTATAATAAGCTGAGACTTTTGGCTAAAGGCTTTCCCACACTCAGTACATTCAAATGGTTTCTCTCCTGTATGAGTTCTCCAATGGACAATGAGGTGTGACTTCTTGCTGAAGGTTTTCTGACATGCAGTACATTCAAAAGGCCGCTCTCCATTTTTAATTCTCTGATGAAGGCTAAGGCCTTTCTTTTGCCTGAGGGTTTTCTCATATTCTTTATATCCATAAGGTTTCACTATGAAATTAGGGTTTTCATATTCTGTATGGAAGAAAAATTTTGCACACCCAGTATCATGTTTATTTTCTGTAGAGCTTCTAGTAAGTAAGTTAAAATTGTTTACCATATTATTTCCAAATGATTCAAATGATTTATGGGATCTTTGCTTTGGAACAACAAGGCTTGTGCTCAGATGCAATGTGTTTCCAAATTCAGCATAGTTCGGGCCACTCTTGGTAATTATTTTGTCATTAGGGAATCCAACTTGCATCAACTGATACTTATCTTGTTTATCTTGATGTTGCCTCTCAAATTGTTCATTGACTTGGTAGACTTCTAAAAAAAAAAGAAGCACAATTATGTTTATACTTTGTCAGTATGGGGAATAGCCCTATTCTAGAACTACTATTACCTCAACTATTACTGCCATACAGCTACTAACCACCTGAGATGCAGATCTAGCAGATCCTATGTTGTGCTTGACTCTCTCTAAGTGCATCTTATAAGAGCTTATCCTGTGAGTCAGATGAAGCTATCACATCATTTTTATCAGAGTGCCAAGGGAGAGAGAGAGAGAATCTTCCTGTGATTTCCTTTCTTTAGATAGAAAAGCACAAGTTCTTAGCAAGAGATGAACACTGAATCATAGGAAGTGGTCTCACAAGTTGCATTTAGAGGGAGTCAAACCACATCTAGGATCTGCTAAATCTGAACCTCCTTAGGTGGTAAGAAGTAGTACAGCCTCTGTGGTTTAGGTCATATAGATTTTCTGGATCAAGAGTAAATCCTGACTCAGCTTTTCACTTGATCCAATCTACTTGCGTAATTTTCCCACCTATAAAACAGTGGTCACTAAAATGGATATTCAGGGGGATTCAAATACTTACAACAGAACTTATATGGTATCAGTGAAATACTTAAAATGTTTACTAAACCAAATGTTACTGTTATCATGAGCTATGTCAAACCATACACTACATTATTATAAAGAAATAACAAGTTTATATACATATACAAATATATATTTGATATGTTCTCAGATATTAAGTGAAAAGGGACAAAAAACCCCACTTTATGCATTGGAGCCAGGTATGGGTTCACATCTTTAATCTCAGCATTTGGGAAGCATATGCAGGAAATTTCTGTGACTTAGAGGCTGGCTTGGTCTGTTCCTTTTACATTTTACATTTATTTATTTATTTTGTAGGTTAGGTGGGCACACACACATACCATAGTACATATGTGGTAGCTAGAGGACAACTTGTAGGAATCAGTTCTCACCTCTACCCTATGAGTTTCAGGAACTGAATTCAGGTCATCAGACTTAGCAACAAACATTTTAGCCATAGTGCTGTCTCCTCAGCCTGTTCTTAGTAACCTGGTTTTTTAGATTTCATTTCAGTTCCTAGTAACCTGGTTTTCTAGATTTCATTTCAGAACCATGTAAATATTTTTTGTAACATTTTATAAAATCATCAGCAAAACTGAATAAAAAAGATTTCCCTAATATTATTATTTCATTTGACTCCATACCCTCTATATGCATAACAGACTCAGAACAATACTGTCAGATGAAAAATTAATAGGGCTAGTGAGATGAGTCAGCAGACAAAGATATTTGTGACCTTAGTTTAATTCTGGGGATCCACAAGGTGAAATGAGATCTACTTTTGTAAAATTTCTTCTGACTGTCAAACAAATGCTGTGGTATGCATGCATGTGCATCTAAGAATAAGTGTGTGTACATTGAATGTACATATATACACATACACACTAAAATCTAATAAAAAATAAAAAACCACTAGAATTTGATGTAGAAATATAAATTTGAAGACATAAGGATTTTTCTTTAAAGAAACATAGTCTCTAACTCCTATAAATGAAAATGTCTAAAAGTGATTTAATAAGAATCAATTTGTGGCACCTTTTACAATGGACTGAAATAATATCAAAAATCTTAGGATAACTCTAACCAAGCAAATGAAAGCCTTGTGTGATAAAAAAAAAAAAAAAAAAAAAACTTCAAGAAATTATAAAAGATATCACAAGACAGAAATATCTCTGATGCTCGTGGACCATTAGGATTAATATAGTAAAAATAGTCATTCTACCATAAGCAATCTACATATTTAATGCAATCCCCATCAGAATTCCAACATAATTCTTCACATATCTTGAAAAGACAATCTTCAGCTTCATATGTAAACACAACAAACTCAGGATAGCTAAAACAGTCCTGAATAATAAAAGAATTGCTAGAGGTCTTACCATTTTCAGTTTTAAATTGTACTACAGAGCTGTAGAAATATAAAACAGCATGGTATTGGCACAAAAACAGACACATTAACCAATGAAATTTAATTGAAGACTCAGGCATAAATCCACACATCTATGGACACCTGATTTTTGATACGGACGCCAGAACTGCACATTGGAAAAAAGACAGCATTTTTGACAAATGGTGCTGGTAAAACTGGGTGTCAGCATATAAAAGAATCCAAATAGATCCATACTTATCATGCTGCACAAAACTCAAGTTGAAATGGATCAAAGACCTGAACAGAAAACCAGATACTGAGAGGACTAAGTAAGTGGTGGAGAAATAGAAGAGAAAGAGAAAATAAGGGTGTAGGCACAATGAAGAGTGGCAGAACTCGAGGGTAGTGAGGAGCAGCCTGATGGGAGTAGATACCTCCTGGGACCATGGTGGGGTCCTGGCCTGTGCTGACATCTGAACTGCTGCTCAGGAACACTTTAGTATCTGCGGGCTGTGCAGAAATGGCCCCACCCCTTACCTGGGAGAGCTGGCCCTGAGAGAGTGGCATGAAAGCAGGAGAGCTGACCCCCACCCTTGGCCAGCTGCAGTACTCGGTACAGTAACCAACATACTGTGGGAGTTGCAGGTCTGAGAATGGGAGTATGGAAGAGCTGGCCCTACCCCTTGTCTCTCTGTGGTGGTGTAGACAAGGGAGAGATAACCCCCTCACCATCACCATCTATGGCAGGCAGGAGACCTGGACCTGGGGTCATGAGAACAGGGGAGCTGGCCATACCGTTCAGCAGCTGCAGCACTTGGAAGAGCAGGCCCTACATATCACCTAAACAACATAGTAGAGCTGACCATTGATGTGTGGGTTACAAATGAGCCATCTCAGAAGGTGAGAGTCTGGGAGAGCCAGCCCTGCCTCTTGTCTGTTAAGTGATAGATCCTCTCCTTTCCCTTTTGTCCTTGCCACCAGTGGCAGATGGAAGAGTTGGCCTGATGGGGTCATGTGAGCAGGCGAGCTAGTCCTTCCCCTTACATGCTGCAGCACTTGGGAGAACAGGTGCTGCACCTCACCTGGGTAGCACAGTAGAACTGACCAAGATGGCAGGGGTGCAGGTGAACTGGCCAAGGGTGTGAGAACAGGAGAGCTGGCCCTGCCTCTTGTCTGCTGGGTGGTGGCATTGATGAGGAAGAAATACCCTCCAACCCTCCCTCATCTCTCACCATCTATGGCAGACTAAAGAACTGGCCCTGAGATTATGAGAGAACTGGCTGTATCCCTTACTGGCTGCAGTACTCAGCAGAGCAGACCCTGAACCCTACCTGGGCAGCAGGGTAAAGCCGGCTATGGTTGTGGGGATTGTGGGTGAGCAGTTCCCAAGGGGGTGAGAGTATGAGAGCCTGTGGGCTGATCATTTCTGGGCTTTGAATTGGCCCACCCCAACATCTACCCCATTGATGGACTGCTGGAATATATGATCCTGGAATATATATCTCCAGGATCTCCATGACACAGGGCAAAAACAGGATATCTGAGAGGAGTCCCAGTTGGTTCCAGTATTGATAGAGTAGTAGAAGTCAGAGGCCTAGTACTGGACCAATTAGTCATTGCAATGAACATTTGCAAGCAAAGAAGTATGGACAAAAGGGAAGACTGTGGGACACATTGTGACATACTACAGCTTCCACAACAAGTTCTTTTTCTTTAGGTGTGTGTGTGGGGAGGGGTTTGCAAAGGTGGAGGGTGGGTATGAGGGTAGGGAGAGATGAGTGGGAATGAGGTGCATGATGTGAAATTCACAAAGAATCAATAAATAAAAAGTTAAAAAAAAAAAAACAGGTACACTGAACCTTTTAGAAGAGAAATTGGAGAGTAGCCTTGAACTCATTAACACAGGAAAAGATTTTCTGAATAGAATACTGATAGCACAGGTACCAAGATTAACAATTAATAAATGGGACTGCATGAAACTGAGAAATTTCTGTACAAAAAAGGATACTGAAAGGATACTGTCATTTGGACAAACTGGCAGCCTACAGAATGGGAAAAGATTTTTACTAACCACACATCTGACAAATTCCAAAATATATAAAGAATTCAAGAAAGAGATATCAAGGAACCAAATAAACCAGTTAAAATGGGATACAAATCTAAACAGAGAATTCTCAACAGAGAAATCTTAAATGGTTGAGAAAACTCTTAAAGAAATGTTCAGTATCCTTATCCACCAGGGAAACAGAAGTCAAAACTACTTTGAAATTTCATCTTACACCTGTCAGAATGGCGAAAGTCAAAAAAAAAAAACAAAACAAAAAAACAAAAAAAAAAACCCAAAAAAACCCAACCAAACAAACAAAAAAAATCCAAACCAAAACCCCAAAATGACAACTGACAGCTCATGCTGGTGAGAGTGTAAAGCAAGGGGAACACTCCTCCATTGTTGGAATGCAAACTTGGACTACTACTATGGAAATCAGCATGGCAGTTCCCTGGGAAGATGTTAATTGATCTATGTCAAGATCCAGCTGTATCACTCTTGGGCATATACCCAAAGGATGCTTCATCCTACCACAGTGACACTAGCTCAACCATATTCATTGCTGTTCTATTCATAATAGTCAGAAACTGGAAACAACCAAGATGCCCTCAACAGAAGAATGGATAAAGAAAATGTGGTACATTTATACAATGGAGTACTACTCAGCTTAAAAAATGAAATCATGAAATTAAAAGTGAATAGATGGAACTAGAAAAAAAAATCATCCTGAGTGAGGTAACACAGATCCAGAAATATTGGTTTGTATTTGCTGATTACGTGATTATTAGCTGTTACATCAAGGATAATAATGGTACAATTCATAGAACTACAGAGGTCAGTTATAGAGTATGGGACTGTGTGTGTGTGTATGTGTGTGTACATAGATCTCTCTAGGAAAGGGAAATAGTATAGACAGTTATGGATGGATGGATGGATGGATAGTAGAGGGGTGAAGACTAGAATAGGAGGATCAATTGGAGGGGCAAAGAAGAGACAGATGAAAGAGGAAATATGGGGAGACAGCTAAAATTAAGGAACATTTGAGGGGTAGTATGGAAATCTAATACAGTACAAGTTTCCTAAAATATACATACATGAAAGTAATTTAAATGAAATCAGCAAATTATGCGGGGAGATAGAGCCACAACTGACAAACTGACCATCTTTTGTTACCAAATGAAGCTTCTACTACTGGGATTGGATTATAATTGAGTTGTTGGCCAAATGGGTTTCATGGGAACTCCCAAACAATTCAGCCTGTTGCCAAGACTATAGGTTATTCTCCACAAACTGACTTGCTGAAGACAACACCTACACAATTCATCAAACATGGAGAAGACCAGCTGGTGGCTACATAGACTTCACCCTATGTGCTGGCATCTTTGGTATAGGAAGATACTCTTACATGCTACCAAAAGAGAAATGCAAAAACCAAACCAGCCAAATCCTCTCTGACAATGGTGTCCTGCCTGGAAGATATGCTAGTATAATGGTGGTAAAAAGCATGTGGGAGTAACCAACCAATATATGACTTTACTTAAGACCCATTCCACAAGATGCAACCCCTACCCAGCACTTCTTGGGGTGATCAAGAACTTCTGCCTGCATGATGTGCTGGGTTAAAGGTGGTGCAGAACTTGGAGTGGCCAACCAATAACTGGTCCAACACAAGACCCACATCATGAGAGGAAGCCCATACCTGACACTGCCTGTATGGTCAGGAACCAGAGGCTGGAGAGTCCAGTTACTTAGGATAGATCCAAAACACATCTGGCAAAAAAGTCAATGAAATGATTCCTAATGATATTTTGTTATCTCAGAGAGGTTCTATCCACCAACTGATTCTCAAACAGATGCAGAGAACCACAGCCAAATGTTAGGAGGAGCTCTGAGTATCCTGCAGAAGAGGGGGAAGGAAGGAATGTAGGAACCAGAGAGGACAAGGACACCACAAGAAAACCCACAGAATCAACTAATCTGGGCTTATAAGGCTCACAGAGACTGAATTGGCAACCAGGGAGCCTATGTGGGTCTGATCTAGGCCCTCTGCACCTATGTTACATTTGTATAGCTTGATCTTCTTATGCAACTCATAACTATGAGAGCAGGGGCTGTCTCTGACTCTTTTGTTTGCTCCTATTGCATTGCCCCGCCCAGTCTTTTTTTTTTCCCCCCGCCCAGTCTTGATAGTTTGTGTCTAGTCTTAGTGTAACTTGTTATACTATGTTCAGTTGATATCCTTTGGAGGCCTGCTCTTTTCTGAAGCGAAATGGAGAAGGTGTAGATCTAGGGGGTAAGGGGAGGTAGATGCAGGGATTGGAAGGAGAGTGGGGAGGGGTAACTGTGACTGAGATGTAATATATGAGAGAAGAATAAAACAAAAACAAAACCTTAAACTAGATAGACCAGGAATCTGGCATAAAACCAAATAATACTGTTCTCAAAAAGGAGCAATAAAATGACTCATAATGACATTCTGCTATATTCATACTCACAGTGCCCTGTTCAGCTTTCATCAGAGAGAGATTCATCCTTCTGCAGCAGATGGGAACAAATACAGAGACTCACAGCCAGATAAGTGGAGAGTGAAAGATCTTGGAATACTTAGCCCTAAATAAAATCCCTCCCCTCAGAGCTCAGGGAATGCCTTGGAAGAAGAGACAAAAAGAGTGTGAGAGCTAGGCACATCAACAAGGCCTTATAAATCAATAAGAGCAAAGCTCATATGAACCCACAGAGATTGAGACAGCATGCATCAGGCCTGCATGTGTCTGCATAGTTGGGGTCCTAGAGCTGAATGGAGAAGTGGACTCATCCCCCTTCCCTAACTCATAAGCAAGAGCCAAGTGATAACCACTTGCAAATAAAAATTTAGTTTTCCCCAAGGGAGTCTCAGTGGGGAAACAAACTATTCTTAAGAATTGGCTAAATGCCCAGAAGTAGATGGCCAACAGGAAATGAACCATGATGCCATTGAGCATCTTTGGAGGTTTCTTGTTTCATAATGTCACATCAGTCCTTTTTTAAAATGTATATTATTTTTGTTTATTTTATTCATACGTATACATATATTTCTTGTCTCTTTTTTTTACCCCACAGGTTCTTTGGATATGTATTATGGCTTCTAGTTTACAGTGCTTTTGTGGGATTCCTGAGTGTGTAAAAGAGTAGTTCTCTGTTTCTTGTGCCTTCTCTTGGGCTCTTTCTTGTTGTTTAGCTTGTCCAATTTTGATGTGTTAGTTTTTGTTTTATATCATTTTATTACATTATTTTATTGTTATTCCATAGAAGCCTGTTTGTTTTCGAATGAGAAATAGAAAGGGAGTGGATTTGGATGGGAGGACATCAGGGATGGGATGAGGGGAAGAGCTGGA
Organism: Mastomys natalensis; assembly: GCA_021653895.1. Lineage (NCBI taxonomy): Eukaryota > Metazoa > Chordata > Mammalia > Rodentia > Muridae > Mastomys > Mastomys natalensis. The sequence goes on along the minus strand of JAJTUV010002612.1, from coordinate 8,893 downwards.
AGGAGTAGAAGGAAGGGAAACTATAATCAGGATATATCATGTGAGGAAAACAGTCTATTTTCAATAAAAGGAAAATAAAAGATTCAAATTGTAGTCTTAAAACACCGGCCTGGTATTGGTACAGAGACAGGCAGGAAGATCAGTGGAATAGAATTGAAGACCCAGAAATGAACCCACACAACTATGGTCATTTAATCTTTGACAAAGGAGCTAAAACCATCCAGTGGAACAAGGACAGCATTTTCAACAAATGGTGCTGGTTCAACTGGAGGACAACATGCAGAAGAATGCAAATCGATCCCTTCCTATCTCCTTGTACAAAGCTCAAGTCCAAGTAGTGGATAAAGGACCTTCACATAAAACCAGACACACTGAAACTAATAGAAGAGAAAGTGGGGAAGACCCTCGAATACCTAGGCACAGGGGAAAAGTTCCTGAATAGAACACCAATGGCCTATGCTCTAAGATCAAGAATTGACAAATGGGACTTCATAAAATTGCAAAGTTTCTGTAAGGCAAAGGACACTGTCAATAGGACAAAACGGCAACCAACAGATTGGGAAAAGATCTTTACCAATCCCACATCCGATAGAGGACTAATATCCAATATATACAAAGAACTCAAGAAATTAGACTCTAGACAACCAAATAACCTATTAAAAAATGGAGTAAGGAGCTAAACAAAGAATTCTCAACTGAGGAAATGCGAATGGTCGAGAAGCACTTAAAGAAATGTTCAGCATCCTTGGTCATCAGGGAAATGCAAATCAAAACAACCCTGAGATTCCACTTCACACCAGTCAGAATGGCTAAAATAAAAAACTCAGGTGATAGCAGATGCTGGTAAGGATGTGGAGAAAGAGGAACACTCCTCCATTGTTGGTGGGATTGCAAGATGGTGCAACCACTCTGTAAAACAGTCTGGCGGTTCCTCAGAACATTGGACATATCACTACCTGAGGACCCAGCTATACCACTCCTGGGTATATATCCAGAAGATGCTCTAACACATAACAAGGACATATGCTTCACTATGTTCATAGCAGCTTTATTTATAATAGCCAGAAACTGGAAAGAACCCAGATGCCCTTCAACAGAGGAATGGATGCAAAAAATGTGGTACATTTATACAATGGAATATTACTCAGCTATTAAAAACAATGAATTTGATAAATTCATATATAAATGGATGGAACTAGAAAATATCATCCTGAGTGAAGTAACCCAATCACAAAAGAACATACATGGTATTCACTCACTGATTATTGGATTTTAGCCCAGAAGCCTGAAATACCCAAGGTTCAACTCACAGACCACATAAAGCTCATGAAGAATGATTACCAAGTAGTGGGGGCTTCAGTCCTTCTTAGAAGGAGTAACAAAATACTCAAGGATGCAAATATGGAGACACAGTGCAGGACAGAAACCGAAGGAGAGACAGACCATTCCACCTGGATATCCATCCTATGTGCAGTCACCAAAGGTAGAGGTTGATGTGGATGTCAGGATGTACATGCTGACAGGAGCCTGATATAGCTGTCTCCTTAGAAGTCTGCAAGAGTCTGACATACTCAGAGGCAGAAGCTCACAGCTAACCATTAAACTGATCATGGGGTTCCCAATGGAGAAGATAGAGTGAAGGCTGAAGGAGTTGAGAGGATTAGCGACACCATGAGGAAAGCAACAATCCCAACCAACCAGAGCCCCCAGGGTCTAAACCACCAGCCTGGGAGCGCTTAGGGAGGGACCCAAGGCTCCAGCTATATATGCAAGGGAGCTATATATAAGTGGGAGAAGAGATCCTTGGTCCCATGAAGGCTGGACATTGGGGGGGGATATTCGAGGGTGGGGAGGTGAGGTACGGGGGAGGGTGGGTTGGGGTACACCAATGTGGAGGCAGGAGGATGGGGAAGGGATAGTGAGTTCCTGGGAGCGAGGGAGGGAAATGGGGTAAGGGGAGAATATCTGAAATGTAAAAAAAAAATTTCCAATAAAAAATAAAAAACAAACAAACAAACAAACAAAAAAAAAACCAAAAAAACAAAACAACAAAAAAAACCCCACTATTTTCTACTATAAGGAAGGAGAGATCCTTGGAGAAATAGCAATTATATGTTAGGAGAGAAGAAATGTAACAAACCTTAATTTTAACCTCAGCAGCACACTTGGTGGCTTGCTTGAATGGTTTTCACATAACTAAAGGTGGATAGTCTGACTCCTAAGAATTCTGAAGCATGCTTATAAACAAAAATGTTTGCCCTGTCATGGTGTATTCCTGTAATCTCACATTGGTAAGGCTGACACAGGAATAAGTTTGAAGCTAGCCAGGACAAAACAGTGAGCACCTGCCATAAAAGGACTTAAAATATTATACCTATAAAGGTAAAATGGTACACAGAAAATGATATAACTTGACACAGCTATATAACCTTAGGCATCTATCCAAAGAACTCCAAATTAACATATCACACATATTACAGAGATCCTTGCCACTGCAGCACTACTCACAATAGTAGCACTACTCACATTATGGAACCAACCTAGGTGTCTAATAGAGAGAGGGAAAGAAAATAATGCTATATATACACAATGGATTTAGACTTTTTTTCAGTTTTAAACAATGGGATTATGTCATTCATAGGAAAAATGGAGGCAACTACAGATAATCATATTAAGTGAATTAAGCTGGATAGATTTATGTCAACTTGGCATGAGCTATTGCCATCTGAGAAGAGAGAACTGTGATTGAGAAAATGGCTCCATTAGATCAGACCACAGGCAAGCCTATAGAGCATTTTCTTAATTAGTGGTTGATGTGGGAGGGCTCTGTCCATTGTGGGTGGTGCCATCCTGGTTCCTCTAGTAATGAACAGTGATGTGGAAGTGTAAGCTAAATTAACCATTTTCCCCCAATTTGGTTTCATCACAGTAATAGTAACCTCAACTAAGAAAGAAGGGAAATATGTTCAACATACAATATATACTTGCATGAAAATTTTAATTAAAAAGGATATAACTTGTTGGTCACTTTCAGATGGTGTTCAAAACCATTTCAAAAATTGGCTTAAAATTTACTTTTATTTATATCTATGTGTCCTTGTGTGGGTATGTGCACATGAGTGTGGGTATCCACAGAGGCACAAAGAAGGTTTTGGTTTCCTTGGAGCTGGAGTTACAGGTGTCTGAGTCTACTGATAAGGGTGCTAGGAAACAATCTCAATTCTTCTAGAAGAGTAGCAATTGGTATTAACTTCTGAGCCATCTTTCCAGCCCTACTAAAATTATTTTTGAATAATGATAAAAAACCTTAATCATTCTATAGAATATGTAACTCATGCTAACCAAATAATAAATGAGAGACAATCTCTCTCTTCTCTGTCTGTGTTTTTTCTCTTTCTCAGACTGACAGAGATCCTCCCGCCTATATCTTCTGAATGCTGGAATTAAAGTCAGGTACTACCATGCCAGGCCCTGACAATTTGTTTTCATAGAAGTATTCTAGCTAAATAATAAATAACAGAATTGAAATCTCATCCTTAAATCATGGGAGTCCTACTAGTGGCCATATTCTCAAAGAGCAAATCTCCTTCTTCCAGGCAATAATTAATTAGGAAGGGGCGAGCTTTTTGTGACCTTCTATCTATGTTGCAATTTGGGCTGGCTTAGTCTTGTGCATGTAACAACTGCTTTGAGTTTCCTCACATTCATGAATGTACGGACAGCACCAACTGGACTTGGTTGTAAGAAAAAGAAAAGACATGAAATTGGGAGAAAGATCTGTTGAGGGAATGATGGGAGGAATAGGAGGTAGGAGATGGTTGGGTAAGTGTGATCATATTTTATTGTATACGTGTAAGAAATTCTCAAGAATAAAAAGATTAAAAATTTTTGGTTGTGACTCTAGCATCTGATGGCTCAGTAAAGTACAGGATAAGCATGCTATAACCCATAGAAGCTAAAAAAGGAGGGCCCAAGAGAAGATTCTTGAATCTCACTTAGAAGGGGATATAAAAGAGACATTGGAGGTGGATGGAGGGAGGGAACTGGGTGGGAGAAGGGGTAGAGATGGGAATAGGGATGGGGAACAGGTGTGAGGACAGTAGGGTTAGTGTGTGAGAGATGGCTGAGAGAATGGAAATCAGAAGGGGGACATTTCTGGGACAAGCTGGAGGAGTCTATGAGGATAACCCTAGCTGAGACTCCTAGCAGTGCGGATATGGGGCCTGAAATAACCACTTTTCATAGCCAGGCAGGACTCTCAGTGGAGGGATAAGGACAGCAACCCCCACACAAATATTTCGACTCAAAACATGTCCTGCCTACAAGAAGTATAGGGGCAAAGACGAAGCAGAGACTGAGGGAATGGCCAACCAATGACTGCCACAACTTGAGATCCATACCATGGAAGAGAACCAACCCCTGACACTATTAATGATACTCTGCTATGCCTGCATTCAGAGGTCTAGCACAACAGTCTTCTGAGAGGCTTCATCAACAGCTGATGGAAACAGATGCAGAGACACACAGCCAAACATTAGGTGGAGCTCACATAGTCTTGTGGAAGAGTGGGGAAATGATTGAGGGAGCCAGAGGGGTCAAGGACATTACAAGAAGACCTGAGGAGTCAACTAATCTAGGACTATGGGGACTCAAAGAGACTGAACCACCAACCAAAGAGCATGCAGGGGCTGGCCCTCAGCCCCCTACACATTTTTAGCAGATGTGCAGCTTGGTCTTCATGTGGGTCCACTAACAAGTGGAATGAAGGCTCTTCTGACTCTGTTGTCTATCTTTGGATCCCCTTCCCCTGGCTGGGTTGCCTTGTCTAGCCTCAGAGGACGAGGATCAGCTTAGTCCTGCTGCGACTTGATGAGCCAGGATGGGTTGGTACCCATGGGGTTCTTCTTTTCTGAGGAGGGGAAACTGGGGGACGGGTTTGTGAGGGTGGGAGTGGAAGGAAAGGTGGGAGGGGGCTGTGATGTTAAAATAAATAAATTAAAAAATGAAAAGTCATAATTTTGCATTTATTAGTGAATTAATTAGCCTCAACAGTAATTAACAGGAACTAATAGCATAAAACAGACAAGTGTGTCTGACAAACCTCCTGATGGAATAGTTAGGAAGGCAAAAGAAATCCCTAAATTTAATCTAGCTTAAAAGAAAACCAAGACAGAGGGCTGCATGAAGATACTACCTGGAAAGCTCCAAACTGGAATTTCCCCATCTTCTGGGTCTGGTTCTTTTTTTACCTCCAGCTTGATAATGAGATCTGGCTTAGTAACCTGCTGTTCTGAGGATGATAAATGATAGATACCTCCTTGATCTTCAGAGCCTGAAACAGCACAAGTTGCAGTTTTGGGTCAGCAGAAGGGACCTGTCACTTAACACAAACCATTTAACCAATATTTTGAGTTTCCTTTAAGAAAAGGGAAATGTGAAGACAAGCAAGAAAATATAGGATATAATACTCATCAAAAATTACCTGTGGAAGCCACCTCACCCACAGAAACAAGGTTGCTGTAGGTCTCAAGCATCACATCTCGGTACAGGGTCTTCTGTGGAGAGTTCAAGTATTGCCACTCCTCCTGAGTGAAATCCACAGCTACATCCTCAAATGTCACTAGTTCCTGTAATGGCAAACGTCTTTTATTCTAAAATTCTGACCACTGAATGATAAGGATATAATATGAGAAAAATTGCTAATTGAGATCCCAGTTCAATCCCTGGTCTACAGGCATATCTGTCACACATCTTCTTAATTGATAATTGATGGAGGAGACCCGGCCCACTGTGGCAGTACCATCCCTTTGCAGATGGTTCTGGGTCTTTGAGAAAAGTAGCTGAGTAAGGCAGAAAAAGCAAGCCCATAAGTAGCATTCCTCCATAGTCTCTGCCTCAGTTCCTGCCTAGTTTCTTGAAAATTTATATCCCAACAAGTGATTCTGCAGCAGAAAAAATACCTCTCAAAATGCATCACTGACTTAAATGTGGTATCTAAACCCATAGTATTTGTAGGGGAAAAAAGTATTGGATAAAGTCCCTTAAATCTTGATGAGTCAAGTATTTTTCTGTAACCAAAAAATTCTAAAGATATTCACTCTTTTTTTGTTTTGTTTTTGATACTCACTCTTAAAGATAATGAAAAGGTAAGTCACAGAACAGAAGTAAATATTACAGCTTAGATATCTGATAATATAAAAATTACTGTTAAACTGTTAGTATGAAAACTAAAATAAGATATAAGAACTATCTGCAAATACAAAAACAACTATTACAACAAGAAGTGGAGTATTACACCAAATAAGACATATAAATGGCAAATAAATACATAAAAAGTTGTTAAAAATCACTAGTCATCATGGAAATTCAAATTAAAGCTATAGTGAATGAGGCACTACCACACATCTGTTAGTATAGGAGAACTTACAGTATCAAGTAGTGTAGACATGGGACAGCTGGATCTCTTTTATTACAGACATGAAAGAAGAAATAGTGCAGGCCTTTGGAAATAGTTTTCCAAGTGTTTGTGAAGTTAATCATATACTACATAACAACCGAACAATCATGCTCCTAGGTATATTTATCCCAGTAAAATGAAAATCTCACAACCTCCAAAGGCTTATTAAAAAAAAAAACCCAAAAGTTTATATTCATTTATTTTAAACACTCAAACATGAAATAACCTAAGCACTTTCAGTCAGCAAATGGACAAACTTGAATCCACATAATGTCATACTATTCAACAATACAAATGAAATACTTAACACATGTGATAATACAGATAGTAAATGTACCATAGCAGGGCACTTGCCTAACATGTAGAAAGGTTTGGGTTGAATCTTTTGCAGTTTCAAAAAACTCAACTTACTAAAAATCTCTCAAATCTCTCCATAAACTTTATAATTAAAATATTCTAATGAACACATTATATACCACACATAATCAATACTTTTAGTATAATCCATAATATAAATTAAAGACTAATAAAGAACGCTCTAATTACCTACAAACAAAAAACTAACAAGCAAGCAAAAACACAAACATCCAGGTCAGCTGTCTTTTCAAACTGTTTTAAGAATACAAGAGGGGTCTGAAAATCCAGAGCAGAGTGGGTAAAGGAAGCTGAGCTCATGTATAGAAAGATGCCTAGTGCACTGCCATCTATGTGTATGAAAGTACTAAAAAAACTGATCAGCTCTCAAGAACTGCTAGCTGTAGGAAAAATGTACAGGACCCAAAGTGACAGTCATAAAGAGCATCATTTCTGAAGGAGAAAATGGAAACAAAAGCACTGGAAGAATTTGAAGAGTGTGTAATGACAGGAGAAAAACAGAAATGGGAAATTAGGGTTATGATTCAAATATGAAATGTATTGCACAATGCTTTGAACATTTGCTCCTTAGTTGGTAGAACTGTTTTGAGAGGCTACGGAGCCTTTAGGAAATGGTACCTGGGGAAAGTAGTTTATTAAGAGATGGAGTTCTCCATTTTGCTGGGGGAGACTCCTAGTTGGTCTGCTACCATGAAGACACCATATCCTGATCCATCCTAGAGGAACCACTGTACTCAGAGCAGCTGTTAAGAACCCTCCCACACAACCCAAAGCCACAGAACTGCAGCTGGGAGCCTGGGGCACTCAGAACCCATCACCCACCCAAATCCTGCCCCTCCAGAATACCAATCCCCTTCCATCCCTCCCTTGGTCCTTTTGGCTGGGGCAGACTCCTAGTTGGTCTGCTCCCTTGAAGGCACCTTATCCTGAGCCATCCTAGAGAAAGCACTGTACTCAGAGCTGGGGAGGAACCACTGCACTCAGAAAAGTTGAGGAATCAGGACTCCCAGGAGGTCTAACACAACAAGGATCATTGGATTTCAGGAACCCAGAAGCAGCCTGAGTCCCAAGTGCTCTTACACCCAGGAGCTCAGGATCACAGGATCACAGAGATAGCTGGACTCTGAGGAGTTCTGACACAAGCAAGATAACAGGAGACACAGGCTCCAGTCAAAGACAGTGAGTGCACGGAGCACTAGAGATAACCAGATGGTGAAAGGCAAGTACAAGAACATAAGCAACAGAAACCAAGGTTACCTGGTATCATCAGAACCCACTTCTCCCACTATAGCAAGTCCTAGACACCCCATCACACCAGAAAAGCAGGATTCAGATTTAAAATCACTTCTCATGATGATGATAGAGGACTTTAAGAAGGACATAAGTAACTCCTTTAAAGAAATACAGGAGATCCCTTCCGCCCTGAACCTGGTCCTTCTGGCTGGGGCAGACACTTAGCTGGTCTGCTCCTGTGGAAACACCTGATCCTGAGCCATCCGAGAGGAGCTACTGCATTCAGAGCAGAGGGTAAGACACCTTGTCCACTACCCGACACCCCAGAGTTACAACTGGGAGCCAGGGGCAGTTAAGGAACCAGCAGGCACCCAAAACCTGCCCCTCCGGAATACCACTTCCCTTCCGCCCCGAGCCTGGTCCTTTTGGCTGGGGCAGACACTTAGCTGGTCTGCTCCTGTGTAAACACCTGATCCTGAGCCATCCTAGAGGAGCTACTGCACTCAGAGCAGAGGGTAAGACACCTTGCCCACTACCCCATGCCCCAGAGTTACAACTGGGAGCCAGGGGGGTTTAAGGAACCAGCAGGCACCCAAACCCTGCCCCTCTGGAATACCACTTCCCTTCTGCCCCAAGCCTGGTCCTTCTGGCTGGGGCAGACACTTAGCTGGTCTGCTCCTATGGAGACACCTGATACTGAACTATCCTAGAGGAGCCACTGCACTCAGAGCAGAGGCCTGGTCCTTCTGGCTGGAGAAGACATGGAACTGGTCTGCTCCTGTGGAGACACCTTACCCTGAGCCATTCTAGAGGAGCCAATGCACTGAG